>CP092091.1:32990490-33112990 GCA_029203775.1 Neoneuromus ignobilis | reverse complement strand
TCTCGTTTTCTTTCAATCTGATAATTCTAGGTAAGATTATTTGTTCTACTTTCAAAAAAGTCGATGTGTCGTAAAACCTTTAAAGGATCACTGGGTTTTTCTGTTTTTAATGAAATGAAAAGGTGACAGTGATAAAGTATTATACCTTTCACTTTATAACTTATTTAGTTACATATTTTATAAATGTTGCATCACACACACATACACACACACATACACACACACATTAAAAGGATTTATTTAATATATATATATATATATATATATATATATATATATATATATATATATATATATATATATATATATATATATATATATGTATACATATTGCACTAAGTAGATTAAATACTTTTTATATTTTTAAATAAATAAAATATTATTAATACATTAAAAGGGATTTATTTATATATATATATATATATATATATATATATATATATATATATATAATTATTATTTGACGATATATTGATTTTTATATTATTATATAATTTTATATAAAAATATCGATATAAGCAAATTCTTTTTAAAAACGAATTAATAAACTCATATCGATTAAAATGTTTCTTTTAACTTATAGATACTACTTTTTTAAAAACTTACACACTATATATATATATATATATATATATATATATATATATATATATATATATTACATGTATTTATATAAATAATTTTTTTCATTATGACTTATTATATACTTATTATATATATATATATTTAATAGATAAATAAATATTTTTGTGGCACTTGAAGAATGTTCTACAAATAAACATAAACAAAATTCTTAGTGAACTCATTTCCAATAAAGTGAAAATTACACAAACTTCCTACCAAAGTTCAAAATTCTGTGTAATTTATAAACTTTGTCCGTAAAAAGTTGAAATTTTATTAATATAAATGAATACAGTTATATATCTGAATATAAAAAATTCAATTATGCAATTTCACGAAAAAAATGAGTGAGTGTTTAAAATCAGATTAGAAATTAGCATTCATAAAGAAAAATGTACTCCTGCCTACAATCGATGAGTTTATCTGAATAAAGATTCGCCAACTGTATTACAAAATAGAATAAAGCGACAACGTAGTAATGAAGGCGTTGAGTGTCTACGACCCTATAAAGTTTCACAGTCGTTATAAGCGCTCAAGACTTCTTGCCCCGGGCGAGCTGACGCGGCTCACGAAATTCCAATGAACTTGAGAGAACTAGTAAGAGAGCGTAACTAATTATTGCGTACAGAGCTTGGCCGACATTACCCTTAATATAATATTTTGAAACGTTGTATAAGTATTTGTACATTGTTGACCGTTGGTAGTGGTATAAAGACATGAACTAAATATTTCAAATATGTTACCTGATATTTTTTGTTTAAGATTTATGAACTACAAAAGAATTTTAACTAATTCTAAATGAATATTTTCTTTTATTTATTTAGTTATATTTGAAATTAATTTAAAATTCTTGAATTATAACCTAGATTTACTTATTTTATTATCAGAATGAAAATTTTCTTTATCTGTGATATACTATATATATACACACACACACATATATATATATATATATATATATATATATATATATATATATATATATATACCTGTGGTAACATATATACTCTCTCGATATACGATCATTTCTTATATACGCGCGAGTAGTGCATGTCACGAAAATGGAACAGAGAAATTTAGAGCAATATATACATATACTCAATCGTCATTAAGGCCGTGAGAGCGTCAAAGACGAGGCGCGGAGCGGAAGGCCAATTTGCTTCTTCGACAGCAAAGTGGTGGTTCACAAAGAGTTCGTACCACCTGGACAAACCGTAAATCAAGTATTCTATTCACTACTAGATAAAGTTTTCTCCCAGTACTTTTCACTTCCAACGGTCCAAAACTTTGTCATTCATTCTACACTAACAAATTTTCTGACATCTCTAGCCCATGTATCCATAGGTCTTATCTTTGTTTTTTTGTATTACTGAACTCTCAATAAATAATGTCTGTTGTCCACCAATGATCTTCTCTCCTTGCTATATAACATCACATTTAAAATCCAAATTTTCACTATTATTAGTGTCAGTAACTTTTTTTATCTTTTAAATTAATTTGTTTCTCTTGTTATCTCTATATGTTATTTCCAATATACATTTTTCTCCACTTCTCTAGAGTACTTGGAATCATTGCATTAGTCTAGTATTTTCACTATCATAATTAAAAATATTTATCGAAAGATATTTTTCAAATTTATAGGGATATTCGACTTGATAATAAATATATATATATATATATATATATATATATATATATATGTATATATACACACATGTATATATATCATAATCAGTTCCTTTCTATTCACTACTGGATGAAGGATTTTTTTAAAAAAACTGTCTATTTCAAGCAATTCAATGATTTTCTTTTTCATTTTGTTCTGACAAATTTTCTTATGTTTCTATCCATTTATCCATTAGGCCTTTTTTTAATTCGTTTTATAACTCTGAATTTTAATTAAGAATTTCTCTTCTCCATCAATAGTTTTTTTTATTATATGTGTGTGTGTGTGTGTGTGTGTGTGTGTGTGCGTGCGCATGTGTACGCGTGCGTGCGTGTGTGTGTGTGTGTGCAATATTGACGTGATAATCCAAAATGAACATTTTTATTGGTCTTTTAAATAATCTGACTTTTCGTGTAACTAACTACAATCAAATAATGTTTTCTTTCAAGAAAAGAGTGTTATATATTTATAAAAACAAGAATAAGTAATAAATAATACTCAAGAAAGCATACACTTTTTCAAATTTTTCTTAAATAGATTAGTGAATAAATTTATTTTATATTTTTTTCGTGTAACTACTTTCTCCATTTTAATTCACAAATATAATATTTTTGAATAATAAATTGCTATATCGACACATTAAATGCATTATGAAAATATGAAAAAACATCTTCTTGTCTAAAGCACATTCTTTCAAAATTAGAAATGTCAATTCTTTTTCATCTAGTGAAAAAATAAATATATTTTAATTTTCCTTCAGTTTCTTATCTATACGTAGTTTTTTTTATTAAAAATAATAGATAAGACATAAAAAAATGGTGATTAAAATTTCATAAAATATTCTTAATACTTTCTTCCTGGTAGACTCAAACTGATTTTTTTCGATCCACATGTATAAAACGACTTAATGTAAGTTTACTTTAAAAATAACCTTATTCATACACCATGTCATGGAATTAACTAATAATTATTTCATTATATTCCATGCATCATTTAAATAAAATATTGAATGATGTGTTTAAAAAATCGTTTTACATTATTTTAGATCTCAACTTTATTCTAAACAAAAATATAGCTAAAAGGACTTTTATAGTGATTTTGAATTGTTGAAATAAATTTTTAATTTTATTTCGGATTATAAAAGCCTATGTAAAATTTGTTTTATTTCCATATAAATATATATTTTAGATTATTATATATTATATTATATACATATATATATATATATATATATATATATATATATATATCAACTCTTTTTGTCGATTTCTGAATGAAGGACTCTCCCGAACCATTCCATTTCTAGCTATTTATGCATTTCTTTTTCATTCTATTTCAAGTTTTTTTTTTATATATCTATCTCATCTATTCATAGGTCTCCTCCTGGGCCTTTCATATTCGTGTATTCTCAAACAATAATTTTTCTCCTTCTTCTCTTCTTACTGTATTATATATATATATATATATATATATATATATATATATATATATATACATACATATGTGTGAAGAAAGAAAAAATAAGAAGAAATATGTGAACAAATTTTCTCTTATTTAAAGTATTTTTTTAATGTGAATATTTAAGATTAAACCAAACATTTCTTTTCTTTTGTATATTGCAATTTTCAAATGAAATAAAATAATATTAATTGAATAAATTTCAATAAACGTTTAAATGACATTTAATTAATTGTTACAAAATGTGTCAAAAGCTGCAGTATCATACATTTGCTGTAAATATTTACTAAATAATTTATTATTAATTATATAATCCTTTCAATAAACATAATTATCGGTGTAGTTTTAACGTTTACATAAACCAATATTACCGTATGTTATTGGCAAGTGTATACAGTGAAAACCAGTAATAAACAGCAATTTAAACTAGATAATGATGTTAGTAAACACATAAAGAAAATATCACCTACATAGATTTATAATCATAGCTTAATAGTGAATATGTATAAACAAGACTGTCGCTATTATTGCAAACCAGCCTTTAAGAGACTTCTCATGTGTATTTGCTATTCGATAGTGTGATAATTTTAATGAAATTTTACACACTATATTAACAATAAATTATTGTATTTTAAAAATATTGACAATTCCACTACTAAATGTTTTTTTTTATTAAAAATTGTTTTCAATGAAATAATTAACTAGTTTTAATTAAATTTTTATATTGTAACAGTTTGCTTTATTTAAAATGAATTTACATAATGAATACTATTTTTTTAATTGGTTTTCAATAATTATTTATTATACACTTTTAATTGCTTATGTGCATTTCGATCTCAATACAATTATCCCAAAGTACTAGTTTGTTGTTATGAAAAATATATTTATTTATTACGTAATGTGGCTATAAAGTAATGAGATTGACTTCATAGCTGTCATACATATTTTATGCTACAATAGTTTGTATAGAACTATGTTGAGTGAAGCTTAAACTAATATATGATAGATAATTAGTCATGATGTAATTATAAATATCAGTTGGTACTCATCTTTGATATTAACAGTAAGAGTTAGTAAGTGAAAGATGACTATATTTTCTAAGTGTTCTAAAAAAATATTCGAGAGAAAATTAATTATTCTACAATAAATACTCAGTGAATATTTATTTATACAAAAAAAACTCTATATTTACTTAAAATGTACTAAAATATTAGTTAAAAAAATAATAAATCATATACATTTTGATAGACGACATTCAAATTGGTGAAAATTTAGATTAGGTAAAGAATTTTTTTTTAAAAAAATGAACTGAGGGATTTTGTGAAAAAATGACAATTATGATCAACAGGTTAAATTCTGTTACTCGTGTACAAATCATATTTGGTGACAAATAAGCAAGAAAACAAATTTAATATTTAATACAAATGTGTCACCAATTCCAACATCATAAAATTTTACAGAAGTATTTAATTATAATTTGTTATTAAACACTGACTGTATTAGATAATCTTTAAATTTATTTTTTATAAATATTTTTTAATACAGATCTTTAAGCATATAATTACCTGACGATGATTTTATAGTCAAAAAAACTGCTCACCGAGGAATAAAGTGAACAATAAATGACTATTAGATATTTTTTAAGATCTTCTAGTATTGTGATAAATAATTCATTTGCATCAAAATGAATTTTCCACTGTACCAAAAAATGTTGACAAATAAATATGTGTATAGATTCATTTCATTCTTTTGAATTAGCACATTTAATTTTTGTTGAAATGTTGAGAAATTAATGAGGAAAACAGAACAATTTTTAAAAGAATTAATTTAAAAATACTTTCAAATATATTTTTAATAGTGAAAATATTTAATATATTTACAATGATTTTTTTAAACATAATTAAATTTTACACACACATACACACACACACACACACACATATATATATATATATATATATATATATATATATATATATTTGTATATGACACCATTGTTTTTAAAGGTTAGACTAGTTGTTATAAAATTTTGCATATTGAAAAATAAATTTATATTAAGAGATTTTTTAAAAATTATTACAAAAATTAAATGTATATCTATTTGTGATTGAGTATAATTATTATTATAGTATTAAGATGTTACTTAAAGAAATAATAAACATATTTGTTATACTATTATTAATTTTAATGTTTGAATTTTACAATGTCTAAAGTGAAAATATTCAAATAAAAATATTCATTTTGAAATTTTCTATTCGAAAATGTAATAATAATTTTTGCTTAAAAAATAATCATTTTATGTACTTTTATCTGAAAATATACATAGAATTGAATTAAATTTTCAACTAAATGCTTAAAAGGTTTCTACAAATTGAATACTTGCAACTTTTACATTTGCTAATGTAAAATATAAAAAGTATATTAATATTTAAAAGTGATATCTTCTTAACTCTATCTTACTTTATCTCTATTTATATGTATATATATATATATATATATATATATATATATATATATATACACATATATACTATATATATATATATATATATATATATATATATATATATATATATACATTTAAAGTATGAAATTTAATAAAAATTTTATGAGAAATGCCACATTTGAAATTTTATCGTATGTTTTATTTACTTATATATATATATATATATATATATATATATATATATATATATATATATATATATATATATACACACACACACTCGTCTCTCAATTTACGCGGAGTATCCGTTCCTCGTGAATTTGTTTTACGCGAATAAAAATCGCGTAAATTGAGTCTGTCAGTACAATAGAAAAAATATTGGAAATAAAAGCTAATGAAGTTGTAGAAACACATACTTATATCACATAGCTGAACAAAAATAATGTCGTTTTAGAAAACAAAAGTAGATAAATTTTATTTGGTGTCACTATCGCTACTGTAATTCAAAACAATCAACCTTTTAAATATTTATATCGTGCTTTTATACATTCAAGTAAGAATTTGCGTCACTCTGATATATACTAAATTCCTTGAAAAATTATAAAAAATGGAATTTATCTGACCGCGTATGAAAAATGCCGCGTAAATCAATACCGTGTAAAAAAATCCCGCGTAGAGGTATAATTTGTCGCATAAAAAAAAACTCGCGTAAAAAAGTCCCGCGTAAATTGAGGGACGGGTGTATATGTATGTATGTATTCCTTCAATTATTATTAAATATCTACCCTTTTCCACTTTAAAGTACATTTAAAGCTATTTTTGACAATGAAGCATTTTTCTTCCATTCTCTTGTTTAAGAACTCTGAAATCAAATTAAAATCCAACCTCTCATTCTCTGAATTATAAATGAATATTCGCTTAGGTATACAGACATTTTACTTTTATACGTTATGAAAAAAATGTGATCGTTTCTCATTTATATGCATTTATTTGAATATTTTTAAAGAAATATTTATTTTATTGGAATAATGTTATAAAATTGTTTTTTCAATATGTTTGGAATTAAAATATAAAAGAACAGTATTTATTGTCAAGTATTTTGAATAAAGATGTTTCTAAGAAATTTATTGATTTATGTAGAATTTTTAAAATATATTATTAATAAAAATTATTTTGTTACTACCTTAAATTTTACATTGTCACCTAGGTTTCTAATTACATGAATTTTTTTATATTTTCAATTTTTTTAAATAACTATTTAATTATAGAATAATCAGAATATTATTTTTGATCAAAAAATTGAGTAAATATGCTTATTTAAGTTATTATTAAAACATAGATTTATAAGTTAAATATTTATATAATTTCCAAATTAATTTCCATTTTTATTTATTTCATATATTATTATTTGGATAAATAATTAGACTACAAAGAAAGAATTTTTCATATTAAATCTATGAGTTATGAAAGAAACAAAAATCATATTTCAAAAGTGTGTTTTCTGAATTTGTTTACAGATACAGAAATGCCAAAATAACGAAAAAATATTTAGATAGTATGTCTGTTGTATATTTTTATGAGTTTCTTGATAATTTTTTCCTTTCACATCAATAGTTTTTTAAAAAAAAAATGCATTTTAGTTTTGAATTAAGAAAATTATATGAATTAAAATAAATAATTAATATTACTTGTTTTAAAATAATACCAAATATGTAATAAAATTGAAAATATTTTTTTGTTTCTAAATCTATATAAATATTAATAGAGAACTTGTATAGAAAATTCAATAAATATTAAATTTTACTTTAAAATCGAGAAAAAAATAATTTTAGTGTTATTTTGTTACAAAAATATATGATAACATTCTCAATTGTATGTTGATTAAATTAAAAATATTTGAATTTGACAAAATTAATGACCATATATATATATATATATATATATATATATATATATATATATATATATATATATGAGTACATAATCTGTTTCAGTTAATTATTATTTTATACAATAACAACGTTCTTTTGTACAAAAACGATTAATATTGACCGTAAAACGATATTGTTTAATTAATACTGGTTCATTTATTTTTTCAACATTATTTTCGCTAATGAACTTGCTTGTTTGTGCTTTTAAATCTAGTTAACAATTTGATTACTAAACTTATTACATTCATTAATTATAAGCATCGAACAGTGCGAATTATACCATAGGGCTTGTATCTACAGTATCAATAACTTTATGACGATGAAATATTTTCCAATGTTTCTACTTAAACACAAATGTACATTCACTTTAGTTTAGTTTGATAATGTTTTCCGTTCCTAACTCTATATATTGTTAATATTAGATATTGTAAAGTTTTGTAACTTAATCATGCACCGTTAATTATAAATATATAATAATACATCTATTTGCCTTATGTAAGAAATACTCAACTTAGTTTCTCTACAAAACAAAATATTTTATACATATACATATAAAACCCATTAACAAATAAATGATGTATATTAAAAATCCGTTTTAATTACAAAAAAGTAAATGTACTTTTTGATAAAAAAATATTAATACCATTAAATGAACTATTTAAAAAAAGTAACTTTCCAAGTATATACTTTAAAAAGAAAATTAAATATGAAAAAGAAATTAACTGAAGTATTTTTTTTATTTACATAGGAAAAAATCATATATATTTCTTTTTAATGTAGTGCTTTTAGTAAATTACTATTTAATATTTCAGAGCCTTTTTAGTTCTAAAATTATTTTTTATGCGTTTTTTTTTCCAATCTAATTTTGATGCAATATTTTTTTGACCAGCCAACCAACTATACATACATTTTACCACGACATTAGAATGAGAGATTTTTTCTTTTATAAAAAAATTGTAAACATTAGAAATTGAATCAATTTTTTCAACAAAATAACGAATATATTTACTGATTATTTTTTTGAAAATAAAAAAAGGAAAGAAAATTTTATATATAATTAGTAGTTGAAAAATATATCAATAAGTATAAATTAATCTTTTTTTTAAGAGAAGAAAAATTCTTTGCTCTTAAAAGTCTTAATAACGTATTTATTTATGATCCACTTAATTATCTAAATAACTTAATTAGACGGAATTTAATTTAGAGTATAAAATAGATATCAACCAAAAAATAAAAAAAAACAAAGTGTATATAAACTGATTTTGAAGAACATTTTTTCGGACTTTTATTTACCTTCTTTTACTATGGAACTCGCTACTTAGTGTTCAGTACTTAAATATCATATTAAAACTGAGGAATTTATAATTTTATACATATAAATATTTTTATATTTAATAATAAAGTTGTATTTAAATATATTTAATATATTCTACGTGTAAATCAAATTTTGATTTGTCCTTCATGTATATATATATATATATATATATATATATATATATATATATATATATATAATATTAAATCTCAACAGGATATTGATAATTAAATTTGCAGAAAAATCACAAAATTTAATCTATTATTATATTTTACTTATTTATCAACTTTCCTAATGTATTTTAATTATTTTTTATTATTTAATAATTAACAAAAATTATTATATAAATTTTAAATAAATAGCATTATCACATACATGATGATTTGAGTAATAAAATGTTAATACAGAATAAATAATATTTAATTTATAAAAATTGCAATTTTTTTATAAAAATCCATCTAATATGATTTGATTTTTTTTCAAAATAATTATTTAAAAGTATTTTTTGAAAAAATACTCTTGTTTTACTTTTTAATTAATATTTATTGAATAAATATTTAAAAAAATGTGCTTGGAATGTAGAAATTGTAAACATTAAAGATAATTAAACGCTAGAATCCAGCTGCAAAATTAAAGTACGTGACCATACACAAGTTTAAAGACTCAAAGTTTCTTAATATAGAGATAAATAGTGTAATTACAGAGAGTAAAACATAAGACTTGCATATAATTTGTTTCTTGTTTCCATTGTTCGTTCGAGAATTAAAAGATAAATCTTCTAATTCCAAATATATAATCATTGGAAAAGCAGATTTGTTATATTAAACCTATATTAAAAAATAAATAACAAAAAATGTTCTCTAATAAAATATATATATATTTATATATTTTTCATATATTTATATTTGTTTAACGTTTTATTAACATTTTATGTTTCTGGTATACACATTTTTTTTAAGTTTTTTACTTTAAATTCTTGTGATTTTTTTTTGGTAATATTTTATACTTTGGTATGTTTTTCAGTTTGTTTTGATTATGAAATATTTTTAAATAGATTTATTTGTTATAATTTTACACATAAATAATTTCTGATCGATTTTTTTAAATGAAATAGGTATTAAAATCATCCTTAGGAAGATTTTTTTTTGTGACTCTTGGTTCATGTTTCAATAAATAATTAATATTTCTATAAATTTCCGACAAGATTTTAGAAGAGAAATAAATATTATATATAGAAATTATTAAAAAATAAATTGAAATTTTAGTGTTTATTGAAATATTCAGTACATAATTACAACCAAAAATCACTGAAGATGAGTTAGAGTTCAAAACCTGAGAGTTTAGAACCTCAGCTGGTATTAAAAAACTATAAAATATATTGACATAGACAAAAATATTTACAACAAATATGAACTTATTATATTAACAAATATGAACTTATACGATTTTAACAATTTATTAATATCAGGTTACTATAATATTTTGCAATATACAGTGAATTGGTTGAAGTATAAAAATAATGTATTTGTTTTCAAATAGAACTTAGACTTTATAGTTTAACTCACTTTCGAATTCAATTAACAGCTTTACTTTTATGAAAAGGTTAAAAAAATATTTTTTTAATTTATAATTCAAATTAGAATATCAAAATAAACAATTATTGGATGCTAATAAAAAATATTAGTAATTTATTTATAACATCATTTACTCTTCTAAATATATAACTAAAATAATATAGTATACTAATATTGTTATGTATATAAAAATACAAAAATAATTGAAGGAAATTCGTAGAATTTCACTGGCCTATATTTTATTTTTAATATAGATTTGGGTATCATCCAAATAGAATTTTATTCGAATCATTATATATACAACACAAAATAAAAAGCTAAATGTTTTATATTTACCTAAAAAAAGTTTATTATAAAAAAGTTAATAAATGTTTGACAAAAAAGGCAATCCTCAATATTATCCTGTTTTTTTATATTTATTTTTTAATTATTTCTTTTATATATTTCGATTATTACTTTTAAATAATTTTTGTTATAAAATATAAAAAAAAATTGTAAAAAATAAAACAGTTTATTCATTAAAAGATTAATAAGTTGTAAAAGTAATCTGAAAAAAAAGAAAAAAATACTTTACTTTTCTTTGATAAATGTATTAATACAAGAATTTATCATCATTATCTAGATTTTTTTCTATATATTTCTAAATATTAAACTAATAAAATTAATAATAAATTAATATTTAAGAAATATGATTATTTAATTATTGTATTTTATAAGCGCAATTGGTATAGACTTGTAGTGGTACACAAAATGTTACATATATTTATATAAAAATGTACATTAAAATTCTGTTCACTAAAGTAGAAATATTAAAGAATGTAATTACAGTTTCAAAGTTTTGCAATATTTTAAATAGATAAATATAATAGATATATTTCATATTATTACAGTTATAGAGAATACATTTACTCGATTATTAGAGTTAAAATGAAGATATTTTCAGAATGACATATATATATATATATATATATATATATATATATATATATATATATATATATATATATATTTAAAGAATAAATTAAAGAGGAAAAATCTATTTTAGTCTGTTTATCGATAGTATTTGAACTCTAATTCGCACTTTTGTGTATGAACGATATATTATTTAACTTCTTTTTTACCATTTTTTGCTTGAAGAACAACACATGGTGGTTCCAAAAATATCCGAATTTTATAAAACAGACGATATTATTTATAATATCTTTGAAAAAGTACTTTTTCCGTTAAAAATCCATTTATAAATATATTCTGTTTAGTTAAAACTCTATATAAGTATTGTTAGTAATGACGCTTTATATGACAATACTTTTTTACATTAGACAAAAAATTAATATAGAACAAAGAACAAAATTAAATATAACGTTTATTTATAGGATGACCCAAATAAAACTTAATGATAATAAGGAAGTAAATTTATGTTTATAGACTATTCAGTCTTAATTAGGCCGCCCTATACAAGCACTTCAAATATAAAATAAAGCTTATGGGGAGAAGCTTTGTCACGTATAATAGTTTTATGAGTAGTATACAAAGTTTAAAAAAAGATTGATAGTCATTCAATCAATCAGAAGAAATTTATTGTAGAAAAATGCGCGATTTAATTAAAAATGATCGTCGTATGACCATTATAATTAACTTAAGATAACACTGGTAGTAAATCACATTAAAAAAAATATTTGCAACGAAAAAGAGTTCGCGTCGATTTGTTCTCTATATTCATCATTGATAGTATTTTTTTTGGATCAAAATTTACTCCAAGAAAATATATTCTATGTATTTGATGTAGACTTCAAGAAGAATTATTCATTATAAGTATCTAGTAGTGGTTCAAACCCTCACAGCGAACATTTACAGTGAGCAGTCACATAAAGTGTAAAAAGAATTGGAGCTAAAATTACCAACAACAACTTATTTTAAGTGAAAATATATTAGCGTTCTTATTTCATTTATGAAGATGCAAATAAATTTTAAATTATCTAATATATACATTTAAATGATGAATTTAATTTTATTAAAATTAAATAATCATTTTTTTAAAAATGTTATATAACAATTTTTCCAATATTTAAGTTAAAAAATTTCTTAAATTACCTCTTAAAAAAATATTTAATTGCATATTGCAAGTAATTAATTGGCGAGTAAAGATTAAAAAATATTTTCTAATTTAGAAACCAGTTTATTATACAATGCACATATAGATGTACACTCATATATATATATATATATATATATATATATATATATATATATATATATATATATATATATATATGAAGAGAGAAAAAGTATATATATATATATATATATATATATATAAATATAATGTATATACATGCACATTAATATTTCATTGCATTACGTTAGAATTTTATTCTATCTCACTATAACATTTCGTATAGCGATGAACCTATACGATACAAAACTTTATAAAGCGGCTGTCATTGAGCTTATGTTTTCATTTTTCAATTTTTTTTGTTGGTCGGACTGTTCACAAGCCTCAGGGAGTTTTCGTCATTCGGTAGGGATGAGTTCTGACCTCTGGAACATATAGATGTTACACGAAGAGATATTTTTTTATAAAAGGAGAACTTTATATAGATGTGTGTATATATATATATATATATATATATATATATATATATCAATATTTGTTTTTTTCACACAAAACATTAACCATCATTTAATAAATAATGACGAAAAGCATTCTATTGTTAGATCTGTTGACTGAATGAACACTTTTATTTATTGTAAATGAACACAAATATTTTTCTTTGCTGTACAGAAAAATTCACTTTTATGAATAAACGAATAATTAATAATTTTTAAATGGTTTTATGCAGAATTTCTTTCTATATATATATATATATATATATATATATATATATATATATATATATATATATATATATATATATATATATATATATATATATATATATATATATTTATTTATATATATATATATATATATATATATAATTATTTCTTTATTTATATTTATATTTATATATATATATATATATATATATATATATATATATATATATATATATACAAAATATATATTTCTCAATATAAGGAATTTCATTTCAAAGAAAGCAGTTATTTATTCTGAATAATGATGTATTCTTAGAAATCGTTAAAAAAGTATTGTGAGAAATTTTTTATTGGAAATGAGTACGTATCAATATATATCGGATATTATAAATAAACATATTTCAAACTATTTAAATACGACATTTTATCGATTTATAAAATATATGAATAAACAATCGTTTCTTAACATTTTTGATATGTTTTTAATTTCGTGATGAAAATTCAGATTTTTTATTAACCCTCGACGGATGATAAACTCATATATGTATTAAGTATAAATTATCAACATAGTCGATGAACTCAAATATGTATTTGACGAAAATAATCATCGTGTCCACATATGTACGTTTGGAAATTAATTTTGAATTTATCATTTACCAGTAAGAAATATTAATAAATAATGTTTATTTTTGTAAAATAGATTGTATATATAATTTAATTTATATAAACAATTGAAATTGCAATGAAGTTGCGTGTTTTATGATTATTCGATATCTCGAGGCAGTACGTGGTGCGTGAGGCTCCATATACTCCGGCCATTTAGATTTCTGACGCTACAGTGCACCTGGTAACCCACAAAGCGTTCAGCTTTGAACTGCTTCTTCCGCGAAGGGTTCAATCACAAATTATTCATATCACTTAAAAGTTACAATAGGTATTAACTAATTATATTGTTTAAAATATTACATTTATATTGTTTTATATTGTTTAAAAAGTTATAATAAATTATTTCATGCAACTCAATATCAATTATCTCGATCATAGAGTTATAACAATTTTTATAACTCTATTTATTATTTAAAAAAATGGAAATTAAAACTACAAATATGAACATAACTGAATGAACATAATATAATCAACGTATTTTCTGTACTTTAGAAAAATGTAATATACTGTTGATATTTAACTTTAAATAGAAAATTAATTCCTGAATTAACCATATACAAAACTTAATTATATAGTGAAATTTATTTATATATCAATGAAATTTATAAAAATCAATTTATATATATATTTATATATATTTGTATAGAAAAAATTCTTGAGTCACTAGTTACTAAATCTCAATTTATAACAATGGTGATTTTCGGCATTTCTTGATGTTAGCTACTTCATTCAATGACATTTTAAGTAGTTAATCGTCATTGAAATTCCTATCATTCCCTTCATTTTATTGCACTAGTAACCAGTTTATTACCTGTTAATTCAATAGGATTCTCTACTTTCGGAAAATAAACTGTGCTAATCGAGAAAATTAGATTTTTACTATGATTTTTCTGTGTTTTTCAGTTCTTATTTTTTATTTCATTTTTAAAAAAAAAACTCGATTTGAATTGTTTTTAATTTGACAATTTTAATTTAAATGATTAATACAAGTTTATTAAATATACATCTTAAATATTCAATTGAAATCTCAAACATCTATAATATTTTTTTTTTAAATATTAATCACAATAAACACCATTTGACGTTTTATACTTTTTCCAACGAGATATAAACACATTGATGTCAATTCGATAAAAAACAAATTTTTGCACTTAAGTAATTTCTCGAAGATATTTTAATTGTTAATTTATTATTGATTTTTTCTTTACTAAAAAAAGATATATATGTTTAAAATGGTAATTCGTTAACGAGAAATCTGGTAAATATGGTAAATGAAGGAGAGTCTCATATTGCAACTCTTGTAATTTCTAGACTACTATTCTTAAAATTTGTGATCGAATGTTGTCATTAAGTATTATAACTCCATGTCTATTTACTAACCCAGGTTATTTAACACGAATTTGCTAATACATTTCCTTCAGATGACAGCAGTATTGTTTGTATTGTCTGCATTATTGGATTTACTAAGTTTACAAGAACGAATAGAGATTGACACAATGTGTAAACACCAAACAATCATTATTATCTTTTTCAAATAAAGAATAGATTTTGGAAAATATTTTGGTGTTTTACCAATATCTGACCTTTGTGAAAATCAGCGACAATTATCATATAAAATTCATTGTTCATCACATGTTATTATTCTGTTTAAAAACTGCTCGTTTCTGTTTTGAGTAAATGAAAAACTGGAAACTTCCAATCTGTGTGTAACGAATTTTTCAGTGAGCTTGTAATAAACCCACTTATCCAGCTTCTTGACTTTTTTAAATTCTTGTAAGCGACGAGAAACTGTCGAGTAATGCATGCTTAGTTTTTATATATTTGCTTTTACAGATTGAGGAGGATTATATTAGAAATAGTGTACACAGTTCATCGTTGTCGAAAACTGATTTTGAACATCTGCTACTTTCACAAATAAGATCCTTAAATCGAAATTTGTTAAACCATTGTTGTGTAATTTATTCGTTTATTGTGTCAGCTCTAAATGCTCTGTTGATATTCCTGATTGCCACATTTCATTGTGTCAAAATTTTAACTCGTAAAAATATAAGTTTTTGGCTAATTTCCAAATTTCTTTAAAAATTTATATTGTTCGCTCACAATGCAATCTGAAATGAAAATTATTTCATAATTTTATACAATGATTTTTTTTCAACATAACCAGCATATCCTTCCGACGATTTTTATTATGAAAATTTCAATCAATTTCACTACATCACGAAATCTGCCATTTAATAGCAGTCATAGATAAATATAACATTGGTGACGTAAGAGAAAAAAACAATTTTAAATTAACTTCTTTTAAAATAAATAATCGCTTTGAATAAAGAATATTCATATTTTTATTTAAAGATATGACTATAAAAATCATTTATTATTAATATACGTAAGAAAGGTGACATAAGTCTGGAAAAATGACAACAACTTCATCATAGGATAATATTAAACAATTCATGACGGTTAAAATATCAAACAGATTGGGCGTTCTTAAAACCTTTGTGCGGATTTTATTAACGTTGACGATGTAATCATATTTCATGGATTATTATTGTTTGCTTTTATGATAGTTTTGAATCGTAAACATTATATATATATATACGTATATATATATATATATATATATATATATATATATATATATATATATATATATATACGAGTGTATATATATATATATATATATATATATATATATATATATATATATATATACATACATACACACACACAAGCGCACATTTCTTGATATAAATTATTTAAATTTCATTTTAATTAAAAACAACAATACCTTTTTTTAACTATAATTGAAATTTTCAAAATTAAAAATACAAACAAACGTTTTGTAAAATTTGTTTTTTTTGTATTTAATAAAATATAATTATTTTGTGTGCATGTGATCTTAATTCTAATGACAATTCAATTCGAACTTTTTTTATAGAAATACTTTTAAATAAAATATTAAAACGTATAAATTTTAATTTTGATATAGACGAAATTTTAACCTGATGATAAATATATGTAGTTTTCTATATTTGTAATACAAATAATTATATAATAATCTAATCACTTTGTTATTATAGAATAAATTGGCTAATGTAATAAACATTTTAAAATACATAAAAAATAATAATGTTTAAGAATATATATTTCTTCTGTATACCATATTTAATATACCAGAATTCTGTATACCCCATCTCTCCATTGTTAGCAAACATTGCAACGAGTGTACTATTACGATCTTCCCATAAACGAAACAGCAATTTTCTTCGCAACACTTCTTCGACATTTCTATCTTGCCTTTCAAAATAACTTATAAAATTCAATATCAAGCACTTGATAAAATATTTCTGGGATATGATATATTTTATTTTTTATTATTGCGATTAACTCTTAGCCAAAATGAGCTCTTCTTAGTACCTCTTCATTAGTTTGTTATTAATCTATAGTATTTTTTTACATTATCTGAATGCCTCTAAAAAATTAGTTGTAGTGCCTTTTACGGGCCAAAATTCAGAATATCTACTACAGAAACTTTCTGCAATAGAAATTGTTTGAATAATGTTTCAATATTAATATTTAAAATCTTATTTTACAATTGAAATTACATTTAATTTTTGTTCATTTACATACAGAATGTCATTTTGTAAATATATTTAATTTGTTTCATTCTACAAAGTTGTAATATATTAAAATTATGATTTATGTTCTTTAATTATTATTGATATATAAAATAGTTATATTTTTTACCTTCTATTCAATGCGAAATTAAATAAAAGTTATAAAAATTAAACAATTATAACCTAAAAATATTACATTGTTTTATTTTAAAACATGTTTAGATGTTACCTAATATAAATTACTATATATTCATAAATATATAATTACATTTGTACACACACATATATATATATATATATATATATATATATATATATGGGTGTGTGGGTGTGTGTGTATAATAGTAATGTATGATCAATATGAAAAACTTGCATTGTAATAAATTCTAATCAAATTTAAACATAGTCATTCGTTCGACTTTGGACCATATTCTATCTGGATGGTAAATCTGTAAAATGACCACGATTTGTGTGAATGTATGCTCAATGCATTCGTAAACATTTTCACAAATTGAAATGCAGCTCCACGACTTGTTCAATCCGTTGAAAGCATCTGCCAGTATGTTGGAATTTAAACGATCTTCAGTGCAACATGATGGAGGATTAATTTAGGATACTGCAGATATCCATGAGAATATATTCATTTTATATAAAACATGCATTTATATATATATATATATATATATATATATGCATATGTATGTACATGTATATATAAAATATGTTATATTCCAATATACGAACATAGTAAATGCAGTTTCTGTTCGAGGAGACTTAACTGGGATCTATTTTTTTACAATACGTAATTTTTATATTTTAAAATCCTTACATTTATAATTCATGGAATAATACATTTTTATTTTAAATACGGGTTACTTTTATTGTCTTGTTTTCAATATAATGTTTTAATTTCGAAAAATAATTAAATATATATTGAATATATGCAAAATATATGAAAGTCATTATATGAAATATTTGTTTATATAAAATACCACACAATTATAAATGTTTACTCCCTAAGCAATCTTTAAATGAAATTGACATTAAAATCATTGAAATCTTTTCATAAAGTATTCTCATTAATTCATAAATATTTTCATAAAATCTTCAGCATTAAAACAAAGAAATCTTTTAAAAGAATAACAAATTTAATAAAAATGTTTAATCACTTGAGCGTTCGTAATTTTTCTACATAAAATTCAATTCATTAAATTTGTTATTGTGGACTGTGGATGGCTGTTGATAATAATAATTATATATATATATATATATATATATATATATATATATATATATATAAATTCATACTTATGTACACAAATAATCAAATAATTGTATATAATATACGGATTCATTAATAGTAAAAAATAGATTACAATTAAATTGTTTATATATACAAATATATATAGAAATATATGTAAAAAAATATATTGAACATTTGAAATTTAATTATTATACAACTTTTAATAAATGCATAATCGTTTGTTGTGGAATTATAAATATGACAGGTCTTGAACTTTTAGATAAAATATTTTATGGTAATTATTAGCTTAAATTTTTCAAAGTTTTTCATTAAGTATTTACATCTTATGAACATTGAATCGCAAATTTAAATATAATTTATAGGTTAATAAATATTAAAAATACTAAGATACTTGAGTTTAACATTTATCTTCTCTCAAATTTTAATATTAAGAATGATATATATCACCGTCCCTGAAAAGAAATTATACATACATACATACATACACATACACACACACACACACACATATATATATATATATATATATATATATATAAATATATATGCATATTGCGTCAAGAACAATAATTATTTTCTTGAAACAGCTTAAGTGGATAAACTTTTCCAGAATAATAATCTACAAATACAGTTCATTATTTAAGAAAACAAGAACATTATGACATGTCAGAATGTGTTAAGCTTTGCAGCTGAGCCTGATATATGAATGTGGTTATGAGTTACTCTTAAGGAAAATTCACGAGAGTTTATTAAAACGGCGGTCGATACTTGATAGTTGAGTACATCTTGCGGTTACCGTGACTGTTTTATGTAAAATATATGTGCAGAAAACAGGGTTTAATTAGTCAATGAGGTCGGTGCGACGATTTTATACGTGCGGTTGATTGCGAATTTTAATCAAAATTCACGAACGTTTTCTCTGTGTATATGTATATTTATATGTATTTATATATATGTACGTGTGTGGTTTTTTGTTGAAATTAATCATATATATGGTTGCTTATTGAAAATGTTGAATGATATATGGGCACTTTTTTGTTCTGTATATAAATGATTTGTTTTGATTCCGATTAATCAGAATATAACCAATTTTAATTCAGTTTTCGATGGTAAATGAAATTTCGCTATAGATAATTGGTTTTGTATCTAATCGATGGTAACAAATTTATTTTCAACACAATCGAAACCAAACTACAGTAAATAAGTTCAAATTTATTTGTATACAACGATAACAAATATTGATCTTACACAAATATAATTTTCAATCAAATATTATTGAATTATTTCAACTGTAGAATTTACAGTTTACTGTTTCATTAAAATTTAAAATAAGAATTGAAATTTTTAACTTTTATAAAAAATCTATTTTAAGTATAATTAAATGACATATATAAATCAATTTAGAAATAGTAAAATAGTTTTAGTAAATATTATTTCATATTTTCAAGTATTTAGATATTTTAAATTTATAAATTTATTTATCTTGAAAATATTTTTTGTATATGTATAAAAAAAGTAAATATTGACTACCATTACTGTTTTTTTTAAAAAAAAATAATATTTTGTTAAGAAAATAAATGATTCTTTCAGAATTGACAATAACTTA
This sequence comes from Neoneuromus ignobilis, assembly GCA_029203775.1. Classification (NCBI taxonomy): domain Eukaryota; kingdom Metazoa; phylum Arthropoda; class Insecta; order Megaloptera; family Corydalidae; genus Neoneuromus; species Neoneuromus ignobilis. The sequence goes on along the minus strand of CP092091.1, from coordinate 33,092,009 downwards.
ATCTGTCTTGTATTGCAGTTTTTATTTTGACCTACAATGCACAACAATAATATATTTCAACCGAATTATTGTTATGATATTTATTAATTCATAATTGTTTATGTCTTGATAATCGAAATGATTTAAACATTCAATTAAAAAAAAGAGTTTTACTTTTCACAATCGAATTTCCTATTCAAATACTATAAAATTTTATTAGTGTTTAAAAACTATTTAATTTTTAATCTTGCTATAGATTCATCTTGCTAGTTAGATCACTCGAACTTGTTGGCCATTGATGGGTTTATTTCGTAAAATAGTGGACTCATTAAACTTTTGATTTAATAAATCTATTTAAGTTTTTACAATTTCTAACTGTTGTTAAAGTGTTAAACGTTCCATGATAATTTATCAAACTATACTGAGTGGAAATGTCAAAGCGAGCTTAAAAAAATCAAACATGGCTACCACCAGCTGTCAAAGTTTATATATATATATATATATATATTAATTGATGAAATTAATAAATACTTTAACTGGAACTACTCTGCAGCAAATAAATCACTTAATAAATTTCGATGTTATTATTGTACAATAATACGTAGTATAGTTTTAATTTTTAGTATAATGTTAGCAATTATAAATATGTTTTAGGAAAATAAAATATTTGTTTGGATATCGTCTGATTTAAATATTTTACTTCAAAAATACTACTGGATATATAACAAATAATATAAAATTAAAACGTATATTAATACTCATTACTAAGAGTGTAGTTAAGAGTTATTATGTATGAAAATAATATTAAAATTTTATTTAAAAAATAAAACAAGTACGGATAATTTTTCCTATTTAAAAGAATATTAATGACTTCTTTACTAATCAGGTAATTTGACTAAAAAGAACATCATTTGTAATACCTCTTAATTATTTTTTTAAAAGCTCTACACACAAAATGTTCTCTAACCCTTAAATAAAGATTTGTTTAAAAAGAATAATTGTCTCTCGGCTTATATATTTTAATGAAAATATCAACATTCATTTTCATTTTCAAAAGATATGGCATCATCTTTCTTCATTATTGTTCCTGAAGCGAATAAAATATACGCAGTCCGATATAATAAATTCACAGCGGCATTAAAGCGTAAATTTGTCATAAATACCCATAGTTCTTTCTTTTCAGCAACGAGAGGTTGGCTATTATGAAGTTGTGATGTCCGCAACTCAGATATACGATTATAGGAGCAATTCTTTATTTCTGTTTGCCATTTGACGTTTTGTGAATTGCTACGCGTTGATTTCGAATGAATAATACCACGTTCATTTTATATTCGATACAGATAAAAATCTCTGCATAAATTTGAATTTGTTGAAGAGAACGTATATTATAAAACGTAGGTGACTTTATAAATACGAAATGGATTTGTGTGAACGGGGGAACATAAATAAGATAATAACTAACCAAGAATAACTTGTTATCCAATTTTAACTCAAAGATTAATGTAATTACTTTGAAATTAAACATTACGTTATATATATTACACAAACACACACGCACACTCACACACACACACACACACACACACATACACACACACATATATATATATATATATATATATATATATATATATATATATATATATAGGGTCATCCAAATGTGATGCCTAGATTTGTGATATATTAAAAAAAACATGTGTATATGTGGTGTATAGGGAAATATGTGTATAGTTTCTTTTCAATAAAACACAAATCTAGAAGTCACATTTGGATGAGTCTATATTTTTGGAATCTATATTCACAGCTCAAAAATATGTCTATTATTATTTAATATTATTTTTTTAATTGATTTGCTTATTAACATTTTTTCAATTTGAATAACCAAAAAATAAAAAAAATATTGTCATATATTAAGTGACCAATAATTAGAATATTATTAAATAAGAAATCCAAAAGTATTTATAAAAATTTAAATAGAAATTGATATTTGAAAAAAATTGATAATTTACAAATAAGAAAAAAATATAAATATTTTAACAAAATAATTTTACTTTTTTAAATTTTGTGATTATATTAAGATACTTTTGTAAAAACTATTTTATCGCTTAGAACTTATTTTCATTTTAAAATTATTCACCATATTCGCTTAGGTCAGTTTGTAAAAAAACAAATTATTTTCTCATTAAAAAATAATACGTATGAACAGTCATATAACTCAAAATACAATTAATTATTCAGCATACTAACTTCTTAAGAACATCTTATAAACCTCGTTTAGTTTATCTCGATAAAAATATTTCCAACTATTCTTATAGCTAGTTATATATCACTTCTTTATATTCACGAAGATATAAAAATAGTTTTTGGAAACTTCTAGAACGGTTTAAGAAAGTTTCAGACTATACAAATTCCTTTTAGGTATTTTGAATAAATAATATATTTTTATATATAAGTTCTAAACAAATAAAATTTATAAAAATGTACCTTAAAACGTATTAAAACTTTTATCACTATATTTTATATTGGATAGTCATACGTTATATATTGAAATATACAGTATAAATGGGAATAGTGAATAATACGAAGAAATAAATCCTAAAAAAATCAAATAATGCATTAAATAAATAAAATATAAATTTAATAGTAATATGAAAAAAAATTAAAAATAGTCTATAAATTTAACACGTTAACTGCCTTAACGGCCACTGGTGATCTAAATCAATTATTTCAATGGTACTGCTGAGGCTACTAGTGCTCGATGGCAACAGAGTCAATAAAAATTCATAAAATCAATAAAAAAATGTATTTATAATTTTGAAAATATAATTAGTATTAAAAAAGTGATATAAAATAATAAGTACACATGAGAATATGAAAAAATATTTATTTTTAATCATATAAAATTAAATGTACATATGACAATATAATTCATTGAAATACAGTAAGCAAATATGTAATTTGTTATCACAAACTTCACAGAATATTAACACTATTTTTTTGTGATTTTTGGCTATCTCTTTACCATAATTTTTGCAACATTTTTACAATATCTTCTAGTTTTGCACACCACTCCTTTTTTTTATTTTATGACGTAATCTTCGTGTATCTTTTACAATAGAGTTTACAACTTCTTCTTGACACTGTATTAAGTACGAAGTTAAATAATAATTAAAGACATAGCCAATACACTTCCAAAGATTCAGTTACGAAATACGAAGAATAAAGTATTATTGATTGATGAAATCTCCCTACGCCTCAGGAGCGATCCGTGGCCGACTATGGGATAAAAGTATTATGCAGAGTAATATAGCCTAATTTAATCATATTATGTAAAATTATATCATTTTTATTCTTAATAGTAGAATTTTTACTCCGACCTGTAGAGCAGACATAGAAATTTCGCTCGATATTCAACTTGTTAATAATAGGATTTTTTTTAATATGATATTTGGAATTTATAAAAACATGTATATATATATATATATAATACTATATATTTTATCGATATTTCATCAAAAAAGACAATTTATAAATTACAGTTATTTTTGGAAAGTGTCGTTTATAAAAAATCAATTTATTTTATTAGATATTAAATTTTTACTATATTAAAATTGATTACATGTTTATGATTAAAGAAAGTCAAAAACGACATTAAAGGAAGAAAAAGATATAAATAAAATAATTAAATGAAAGCAAATGTTAATATCGATTTACTTAAAATATTTTTTGTATCATTCATTAATATACTCTCAATATTTTATCAAGAATATGATAATAATTTGCTTAATTTCATCGCCGTTCTTTATAAATTTCTCTATATTAATATTATTTTGTAAATATGATACACCAATTATTTTTTTAGAAATAACTAACATGCAAACACAGTCAGACTCTCTCTGTCTCTGTCTCTCTCTCTCTCTCTCTCACACACACACACACATATATATATATATATTATCATCATAATAAAAGTCTCAAAGCATTGCTAAACGAAATTGTCATCAAATATCACTGGATTTTTTTAAATATTTTCGAAATTTTTTCATTATTTTCTGACAACAGATAATCTCATTTAACTCTCATCTCCACTATAATTAGAAATTTCCTCCCTCCGTCTTAAATAAGTTTTTTCTTTACTCTCTTTTTGTCGTTTTTATCCACATTCCATAATGATTTTTATCCAGCTATTTCCTTCTCTTCTTACTATGTATTCTGTCCATGCCTATATCATCGATTTATTTATTTCTCTCTCTCTCTCTCTCTCTCTATATATATATATATATATAGCGTTCAAATTTACATTTCTTATTTTTTCTAATTTTTTAATATAATAAAACTCATATTTTTAATCATTAAGCGCAATAAAATAATATTTTTTAAAAGTTTTAATTTTATTTAGAAGACAAATGTATTAATACCAAAGTATCTAAATTTAAAAAAATATAAATAAAATTATCTAAATTTTTTACGATTAAAAAATACTCGAAAAGTACAAACAAAATGCATCTGAAATTTTACACTCTTAATGTCCATTCTTGTATTATTATAAAAGTGGACATTAACTAAAAGTCAAATAGAAACAGCCGTAATAAAAATTTTGCGCCACATTGCTGGTCACACAATGTAAAGATAAAATTAGATGAATTATTTTCAGTTTACATAAAAATAAAAAGTAAACTAATACAGAAAATATTAACTAAAATATCTCAACAGAATGAACGTCTTCCGAAAAACAAAACAAATTTTGCTTACCAACTTGTGGACCAAAAAAAAAATGTTGAAAAACCACGAAAAATGGAGAAAACCAAATGGTCTGATGGTGATAAAATCATAGATTAAAATCTTGTAATATCTGTTACGTTTTCATTAAAAAAAGATTATTTTAAAAAATTAATTAATAATATATATACAGTTTTTTAAGCATGATAGAAATTTTTTATTGAAATCAATTTAAATTTCTATCACGCTTAAAAAACATCTTATATATAGGGTAATTTAAATGTGATACCTAGATTTGTGTTTTATTAAAAAGGAATATTTGTATAGGAAGGTATATAAGAAAACATGTGTATAGTTTTTTTTAATAAAACACAAATCTAGGTGTCACATTTGTATCTCTCTCTCTCTCTCTCTCTCTCTATATATATATATATATATATATATATATATATATATATATATATATATATATATTTAAATTAATGACCTAATAAAGTATATTACTAACTTTCATATCAAGATATAAAATGTTTTAATCAAATATTGATTAACATTATAAGAAAAAGAGATTAATACTGTTTATAGACGTCTTTGATAAAAAATATTTGGTAAATATATGTATTTAAAAAATTCTATGAAAAAATAAACAGAGATTTATTTCAAATCTATCTATCATTTTACAATAATACAAAAAATATTGATACATTTTTTATATAGTGTACAATTATTATTCTCAAGTGTTTAATATTTAAAGCGGCGAGGATTATAATTTTCTCTTATTACATTTTTCAATATGTTAAAAACATTTGCAATGATAATTCTAACGGTTTTTTTTATAATTAATGAAGTTATGTAACAAAAAAATAAATAACAAGGTTATATAAGATAAAATCACACGTTATTCAATAATTGCGATGTTTTTAATTGCCATTAAATTCTGTTATATGAAAATAGCGACATTTATTTTTTGAAAAAGTATCATTAACAATATTTACATAAAATTCCAAATAATTTTATTCAAGTATAATCGTCCTGTAAAATATTCTACTACATAACAACATACTGCAAGTAGTGAATAAATGAATATGAATATAGAGTATATTTTTGTGTTAACTTCAGCGGGTTTTACGGCAAGCGCCCACTTTATACTCAATTAAGTCTATTGAAAACATCTGCTTTATATGTACGCACAAATCACGTACATTTTCGACAAACGACACGGATTCGGACTTGTAATTAACTGGAAAATGTTTTATTTGTGGAAAATTTCACAATACTTGTCTCATTTTCAAATATACGATTACATTTACAAATATTTTAAACACTATATTTGCAAAGAATCTGTATGTTAATAGAAACATATTATTTGTATTCTAGAAAATTCAGGGATTCATTTGTATAATGTAAAATAAAATTGTTTACTACACAACTGTAAAATAATGTTAATCTAGTAAAATTATAAAAGTATAATAATGAATTAAAGCAAAATTTTATTAGTTCCTTGATAAATAACATATCATCAGTGAAATAAGGTCATTCAAATGTGACGCCTAGATTTGTGTTCTATTAAAAAGAAACATGTGTATGGTTTCTTTTGTTTCTCTTTAATAAAACACAAATTTAGGTATCGCTTTTGGATGACCCTATATAATTTAAAAAAGTAACTTAAAGTTATCACCCTTAAAAATATGGATTCCATTCTATTTTTTTATACAACTTGATATATAGAAAATATAGTAAAGAAATTGAAGATCTTCTGTTTAACTTTTTGTATTTAAATAAAAAAAATTCTAAATTTATTTCATTTAGGTACAAAAATGTGATACTGTATATTAATTAATAAGTAATCTTTTATTTATTATGAATTGACCCTAAATCATATATATATATATAATTATTTTTAAAATCACTTTTTTCAAAAAAACAGCAATTTTGACTGGTTTGGAAGAAATAGAAATATCTTAATTGTTAGTAGTTCCAAAATTAAAGACATGTATGCTTTTTAAGTATAAACATGAAAAAATATTTAGTTTTAATTATTTTATAAATTTTGTACTCAATTTTTTACTCCATATAGACTTAATAAGTGTTTGTAATAATTTGAGGTCAAATATTGGTGCTTCATATTATTATTTTTTAATTTATATATGTGGACCAAAAGATACTGAAGGTTTAGATACACATTTATATATTATAACCTTCAATCTCATTTGGACCTCTGTACAACTATAAACATTGAACTAATTGTGTGATTTAAATAATTTTAAAATTATATTTAATGTGATTAAAAAATGAATAAGTATCAGCAGCCATTTAGTTTAATTTATATTTTTTCAAGTATTCAAGTATTTCTTTTTTAAAAAAGGTATTTTTCTATGATTATTATAAAACAATACTTTCTTTTGAATTTTTTGAATGATGCATGGAGAACAAATCTATTTTGTTAATAAAAAACTAGTTGAGCTAAGTAGACCAAGAGTGTCAACAATTTGGTTCAGTTTCTTTTGATTTTTAATTTTTTTTACTCATTTCTACATAATTTTTATAAATATACAATATTTAATTATCTTATTAGTTCATTCTCAATTTTTAGAATTTTATATTATATATTTTTTTAATCTCCCAAAAATTTACATTTATGGTTAATTTTGATTATTTTTTAGCGAAACACTAGAATCTATCATACATTAATCTTTTTAACCAATTGCGCTGGCAATTAATTAATATTCGTGCGTGGTAAACCCGTCCAAAGCAATTTTCAGGGAGTTTGTATTTGAAATCATTTTTTTTATAAAGTTTTAAACACACACACATTAACATTATAGTAAAACTCTTAAATTAATTAACAAATTTAAAATAATATTAATAATTTTTTAAAAGGAGTATTTCTTGAGTTTTGATACGTTTGTTATTTTACCGAATAGAATATAGATATTAAAAAATGCCATATCTATTAGATAAAAGAATATTTTTCTGTAACTTTTTGAAAATTTTCTCATTAAAGGAAAAGATGATAAGTAGCTATCTTGCAGGTCTACTCCATCCATACCATCATTGTAATCTAAAACTATATTATGTTTTGTAATGTTTTACAGTTAAGATACCATTGCAAGATCTTAAAAGAACTTAAAATGTTTTTAATTTTGTCGCTGCGAGATCTTTTAGCATATTCTTTCTATTAGATCTGACTGTTCCAATAGTATTAATTTTTTGTAAATTAATTTCCGATACAGTTTTGGTGAGGAATACTAATTATCTAAAAAGAGGGTATGTCCAAAATCAACTAAAGGTCTACATAAACCCAGGACAACATTTTCTGATGCGCTATTATCAGAATAAAATAGTTCTTGGATAAAATATTTTTTTATAATAATAAAAAAAAAATTGTATTTTGTAGTTACTTAATTATTATTCAATGAAAATGTGTAAAATTAATGAAGTTCTACAAAAACACATGTGCATACCTTCAAAACAGAAGTGTGACACTTGCTAACTGAACTCCGATGTTATTTTTACTTAATAAAAATCACACGACGTGCTATGCACGTCATATCGGCATTTGCAACCGATTGCAGTTGACGTGCATAGCACGTCATTCCAGCCCAAGTGGTTAATACGTTAACTCTGATGATGAAAACATTTAATAAATTTACATTATAAACAAAAATATACTGATTACGAATTCAAAGATAAGAGATCCAGTTCATGAAATAGAATCATATTCAGAAATACAACAATTAGTAAGAGGACTCAATTTTCCTAAACTCTGATTGGGATTTTTATTATACAAACTTCCACATTAAATATCTTTATTGTAAAATGTAAGATGAATTTCTATATAAATAATTGATCACTTGTTTTATATTCAGTTATTATCAATGTTAAAAGAACATTGTCAATATTTTAGTGTTTTTTTTTTTGATAAAATATTTGTGAATTCTATTAAGATAAATTAAATTATAATTTTAAATTAAAAAAGTAAAATAATAACAGAGAGAAAAAATCATTTAGATTTGATTTAAAAATATTTATATTTACCAAATATAAATATTTTCAAATCATAAAATCATGTATAGTTGATATTGTTTTCATTCCTGGAATCTTTTTTGTAATTAAATTATAGAAATAAGAAATTTTATCGTCATTTTCTTCTTGTATGTTTTCTTATTACAAAACAAGAAAAAAGTAATAGATATAATATAGACAAAGAAAATTATTCTAAGGTTTCGTATGTCGAAATATTCAATTATTTTATTATTTTTTATTTCATTTCTACCTCGATTTGATTATTATTTTAAAATTCGTTTAAGTTATCCCTAAATTTATAATTGAATAAAGGTTTTGGGAAAGAAGTTATCCTATTTTATATGTGGGAACATTGATTAAAATATATAAAATTAACTTAATTTTTTATGCAGAAAAATATTTCCAGACATTACAGGAAATGGAATTATTCGAAAATTATATTGATTATAAATAAATTAAAATATATACATATTATTTTAATATATATTATAATATATACATATATTTATACATACATACACAAAATAGTTTTTTGACATCAAAAGTTACTTTAAATATTAAATAAGAAAATATGTGATTGAAAATGTTAAAAATTCCAATCATATTCAGGTTTCGTCTGTAGATAAACACTTTTGACATTCGATTTTAGGAATTATACGTCATTTAAAATCAGAGTACGTTTCAAACCGTTTACGTCGTTGATTTAAATGTTTCCGGTAATGTTTGTATCCGAAAAGAAGGTGTGATCTTTTCACGCGCATTTTAAGTAACTCTCGTTTAGCATAGATCACACACATATATGTTATTCCTCCTCTATATGAGTCGAAACTGTCCAACGTGTCGGACCGTCCTTTTGTTAGCCGGTACACTGCCGATTGCGTCGTCCAACATTGCACAAAAGGACTCGTCCCGCATGAGATTAGTGTAAGTTGGGACTTCGGATGCAAATCAGGGTCTATGAACGTTGTCATCCCGTAGTCTTTGTGACAAAGCGACGACTGGGGAACGTCGACATGCCGACCTTCCGTACGGTTCCCTTTAGGTGTCACGCATTTCGTACCGGTCTATTTTGGTTGTAATGTGAAATATTACGACGATTATTTTAGACAGAGAATTAAAAAGAATGGATGAAATGTTGCTTGTTTTGAAATTATGACAGGGTAATCAAGAAATGTCTCGTTATACGTTTACATTTAAATTACACACACACACACACACAAATGTATATATATATATATATATATATATATATATATATATAATAATATAAATATATATTAAACCAAAATTTATCTTTTTCTTCTATATCATTATCATTACTTTAAAAAATGATATAAAATATTTCATTATTTAAATATTTAAGTAATGATATATAAAGATAAATTATACTATTAATGAAAAATTATTTGAAAGCTGAAATATAATTGAATAGTTTTTATTTAATTATTAATAGAAACAAGATATTGTTTCCTTGGTATTAGAAAAACTACAGAAAAGTTTTTAATAATTATGAAAAAAAATATTGAATGCTAAATTTACGATATCACATTTTTTTTACTTCTTATTCATATATAACTATTTTATATATTTTAAATTAAATAAATTAATTATAACCTTGCACACTTATCATTCTAATACTATTAAAAATTAAAATGAATCGTAATAATATTTGGCATTGTAATTTACTTATTTACAACTTCTTAAAATCACTAAAATATTAATGTTTTAACTATTTTAGATGTTAACATTTTTACCAAAAAGATATAATTCTTAAACATTTAAATCAAATCTTATATATTTAAGGAAGTGTTTGTTTCTACTAAACTTATTCAATTTTTTATACAGTTATTAAATTACTTTAGAAAATTATTTATTAAAAATATTTGAAAATAACACAATAAAATCTAGATAAATATTGATGTGTTAGTAATTATTAATAAATCAAAAATTCATAAAGTTACCATATTAATTAAATAAATGCCGAAAAATTTCAAAATTAAAAAAAAAAATATGGAATTATTTGAAATAATATCAATTATTATTAATATTCAAGATAAGGCAGACAAATTTCAGTATACATGGATCTGTTTTTATGCAGTAGATACGTTCCGCAGAAAATCGTATTAAAAAAATCGCACAAAAAAGATTTAACTAACATTGAAAAATTAGGGATACGTTCCGTAATTTTCGAAAACCGCATAAAATCAAAGCTACAAAATGAAATTACTCTAAAATTCGCATAAAAAATCAGGAAATAAAGAATGCTTAAAAAATTCAAATATCTGCAGAAAATTGATACAAAACAAAGCTTTTTTATTTTATTTTTTAATCAACTATTTAATTTTATTCAAAGCAATATGTACATATGTATAACTTGTTTTAGAATTGTTCATACATATTTTAATCATCGCAATAATAGCTGCACTGTTTAGAATAAAAAAAAAAAAGAAACTAAATAGCTGCACTGTTTTCAAGATATGTAAGCCAAGCCTTTTTCCAACAGGCATTTAAAGTGTGTGGTTTTATTTGAATAATAGCAAAAAAACATGATTTATAAAGTCAAAGATAGAATTTTTTTTCCAAGCGTCAGTTACTGTTATTGACTCATTTTCTAGTTTATCCAATATAAATTGGAAAGCGCTTTTAACGTAATATTGTTAAAAGTTGCAATTATGCCTTGATCTAATTGCTGAATAATGCTTGTTGTATTAGGTGGAAAAAACATTATGTTTACATTTGGATGTTTTAAACATGAATGACTTGGTGCGTTGTCTACAAAAAATTTGGCAGCTTCTTCATCTGCTGATGAAATCGCGCCCATAATCTTCACCTTATGCAGTGCATTCCTTTTTAAAAACCAAGTTAACCACCCTTTGCTAGCCGAAAATTCCTTATTAGTTTGAGAAGCGGAAGTAAATGGTTCTGATTCCTTCATTTGTTCATAAAACTGAAGAACTTTTCATTGAATTAAATAACCGCTTAAAGAAATTCTTAAAAAAATCGTATAAAAAGATACTAAGAAGAAATATGAATCACATAACTTCAAAATCGCATTAAAAAAATTCGCATAAAAAGATATTAAGAAAAAATATGAATCGCTTAACTTCAAAATCGCATTAAAATAATCCGCACAAAAACAGACCAAACTGTATTTTAAATCAGATATTGTACATTTATATATTGTACATATTATATATGTAATATATTTATATATATACATTTATATATTGTACATATATGTAATATTTTATTTTATATATTAAATATATACGTATATTCATGCATACATACACTAACATACACACACACACACACACATATATATATATATATATTGTTGAACTTGTACATAATATGAATGAAAATATTTTATATTTATTAGCACAATCACATAAAAGTATTATTCGATTTTGATATCAGTATTTAACACTTATATAGGATAACCTAAATGACAATAAAGGATAATAAAGAATTGTAAAGAAGTAAATATATATATATAACTTTCGGTTTCATTTGAACTATCTTACTATCTATAAGCGAAATATCAAATTTTCTCTGTGCAAATATAAAGTATATGTTAATTAGAAATAAGAATATATATATATATATATATATATATATATATATAAAACCTTATTTAAAATATGTAAATATTAAAATACTTTTTAGTTGTGTAGTCAGTACACAAATATATAAAATTAAAATGAAACATCGAAATATTTTGAAATATTAGTAAGCAAATATATATTTAGGTATATAAAGTTTGTTACGAGTATAGTAAAATTTCCGAGTTTGTAATATGTAATTTATTTAAAAAAAAATTTTTAACATGTTTATAATAGAACATGCAATTCAAACTTTGATACACGCATGTGTATCTATTTATGTATGCATATATAGATGCCTCAAGTGAGATTAAGGGATAATAAATAAGAGTAAAGAAGTAAATATATTTCTAAACCGTTCAGTCTCATTTGAGCTACCATATATATATATATATATATATATATATATATATATATATATATATATATATATATATATATATATATATATATATATATATATATATATATATATGTGTGTATATATATATATATGTATGTGTATATATATATATGTATATATATGTGTGTGTGTGTGTGTGTGTGTGCTGATAATAGCATTAAAATCTCTTTATTTGAAATCTGTAATTATTCAAACGTTATTAATTGTTTTATCAGTTGACTCGAATCAGTTTGTTAACTGTTTTATCAGCTGCTTCGGATATTTAGGAAAAACTTTTATTACATGAATTTAAGCGTAATGTTTTCGTTAAAAAATACTGAACAATAATATTTCAAATATAATGGTTATTTTTTAAAAAAAATATTGTAGGTTTTTTTTGTTTGTAATGAAACTAAAATTATTTGACGAACAATTTTTATCGAATATATTAAAGATCTAGTAATAAAAATTAAATATCAGAATTAATGCAAAATAATAAAAAAATACTTATATAACGTTCTATAATGCTCTTTTACTTATTAAAATGTATATAATTTGTATTATGACATTAACAAGCATAAATTATTACAAATAGTAAAAAAAATATTCTTTTCTCTTAGCCTGTAAACAGTAACAACTTTTTTTGAAGCGACTCGTAATTAAAAAAAATAGATATTTTTTTTAGAAAATTATTTTGTCTAACACACACACACACACACACACACACACACATATATATATATATATATATATATATATATATATATATATATATATATGTGTACATATTACACTGAATAAATAAATAAATAATATTATATAACATTTTTTCATTGTATATACAACATGAAATGTATATGTGAAATATATCTTACCCACATGGCAGAGAACGTGTTAACTGTACATAATAACTATGTTTTGTAAAAATATTGTATTCACTTTTTGTTCCATTTTTACATAAGTTACTATAAAATTTAATTTTATAAAAAAAATATTGGGTTATAAAAAAATATTTGTAGTTTTCATACCAAAATAGTTATTTTATAAGCTATGATATAAAATATACTCTGTTGACTTTTTTCGTAATTATCAATACAAAAAGGAATAATTATATTCATTTATATCAAATAAATAACTTTAATATCTGTAGACTGGAAAAGGACGAAAATAACTATTAAATCAAGTATCTAATTAACCCCTAGATACACAAGACGTAAGTTACGTGTTTAAGACTGAAGATTTAAGGTAAAAGCATCCGCATACTGCATCATCGATCACCATGTATACCTGTGAGCGATTACAGCATTGCTATTAATTACAAGTACAAGTCAAAATCGTTAATCCGTATTTGGTTTAATCCTGTGCATCGTTTTAAACGTGCATGATTTAATCCATTTGAATAGGTTGAGTTTAACGAAGCAGTTATATTTTATAGTTGAATATATCTTTAAAGTTCGGATGCTTTTTATTGAATAACAATTTTTTTCTAGTATATCTAGTATGTTTAAAAATATAAATTTCTTCGGACAAGAAAGTAATGTCCGAAAAAAAATATATTTTTTAATTCATTTATATATAATATAATAATTTTAAAATCAAAACATCATTGTTTGAAACTGAAACTTAATATATGTATTTTAAACTTAAAATATATATACATTTTAATGTTTTAAAATAATCCGCATAAAATGATATATTTTTAGTTAAAAAAATTATTGCAGATTCATAATTTGAGAAATATTATGTACTTTAAATCAAAAATATTACTCATATGTTATTATTCTTATTTCTAACTTCTATTTATATTTGTGATAATTATAAATGTTCTTTCAATTTCAATTATATAATCTGTCCTTCAAATTATCCCACTTAGGACACATAAATCCTATGCAAGCAAATTCCATTTCATAAGTCAATATTATTTAAGAGATTACCGTGTGAACTGATTTAGTACGAAAATTCTATTTACACAATTTCAATCAATATTCACACATAGATTTCTCACTTCCTCAGTTCTGTGTATATATAGTAAAATAAAGACGTTATTAAAACATTTCCTAAATTTTGAATAAATAATCTTTTTATATAATTTAAATACAAGAATATTTGCATAAATATTAAATCATCAATAATTTTTATTCAAATTATTAACGCATTACATATTTAACATATCCTATCCTTAACAGTTCAAAAGTCAGTCTCTTTATTTTAATTATTTTTCAAATAAAATTTATATGCATAAGATTTTATATTAATCTCAAACAGAATTATGTGATTTTAATTATCTTCGACAATAAAAAGTGCTAAAAAAGATTATACAACAAACTTTATTTCTATATATGCATATATATATATATATATATATATATATATATATATATAGAGAGAGAGAGAGAGAGAGAGAGAGAGAAAGAAAGAAAGAGGGAGAGATCATTTTTTCAAATCCATTTGAAAAAATGATTTTATGATAAAGCACAAAATAAAAATAATGTATAATAAATTTGTAAATTAGAGAAATATAGAATTAATAGAAACAAAAATTAAACTATTTGTGTTAATATTAAATTACTAAAACAAGAAAAAACATGTATAAAGTAAAAATATGATGTCAATTTGAAACCAATGTTTAAGGCAATAAAATCTAATATTATTGTACGAGCATCTTTCAAAAAATATTCTTGTTCAATGTATCTTCATGTGTTATCCTACCTGTTCTCACTTATGGAAGTGAAACGTGTCTATTAAATGTCTTTATAAATTAGAGATTCTAAACAGCAAAAAGAAGCACAAAAAGATGCATAGTACGGATAACACATAAAGATAAATAAAGCAATAATTGAATATCAAAGTAAAAAAATATATCGACGTTATTACAAAAGTAAAAAATCATATAAAGAAAATGAAATATAATCGATGTACGATAAAAATTATTCATTGGGAATTTAGTAACTTAAAATATGCAGAAATATAACCATGGATGGATGAGGTATAGATATGAATAAAATTTGTCAGTATGAATTAGAAAAAGGCACTGAATTAATGGAATTGAAAAATTTTAGTTGTGACCTTCCTCCATCAATCGATAGAAAGATATTGTTGATTATAATAAATAAACATACATACACACACACGCGCATATTATGTATATATATATATATATATATATATAATCATCTCCTCTTGTAATGTAGATAATTTTTTAAAAAAATAAATTATTACTTCACTACTACCAGATTTTACAAAAATATTCAATATTTACTATTCATACGCATTTATATGGCAATTTTATTATCTTCAGAACTCAACACATAAAATATTTTATGTGCCTGTACTATAAAGATGATAGAATCAACAACACACATAGATCACAAAAAATGAAACCTTTAATAAAACCCTATAATGTAAATGTAGTCTCTTTTATAAAGTTGTTCTTTTATAAAAGATAATATGATTTTTAATATTCATCTATGCGATTGAAAATTTTAAAATAAATTAAAAAAGTCACTATTTTCATTTTTTTAGAGTAATTTTACATGAAATAATTTTTATAGACCATGAGGCTCCGCTCCCCGTTCGTTTTACTTATCAACCCTCGAACTTGCTTCTATTTAACAATATACGGAGTACCAATAATTTATTTCATAAAATTTGCACTTCGGTAATTCTTGGAAAACTTCAGGAAAGTTCGAAAACGAATTTTTTATATCTCGCCGAAACGTAATTTTTTAATAGAAATATGATTATGAATTAAAAAATACGTCCAGTATTTTTTATTTAATAACAAAATTTTGTCAATAACTATGATCATCATTCCTGTTAAAATTAATGAGTGATGATATCCACAGTTTTGAGTGAACATTTATAAAAGTGGATATTAAGAAATATTAAAGTTTTTTTTTATTTTATTTTACAGAACTATCAAGTTAAAGTATTTTAATACAAACTTAAATGGAATAATATAGATAATAAACACAGATTTAAGACTTTGATTTTTAAAAGCTTTTAAAGGATGTACGTCTTAAGGGTATTTAAGAAAAGCGCTTCTATGCTTTTTTTAGATACGATTAGATACGATCAAAAAATAAAAAATAATTTAGAAAAGTAAAAAAATAAGTTCAATCTTCAAACGAGTTTCTTGGGATTGAATTACTTTTTATTACAATATTTTTATATTACCGTTTTTCTCAACGAAAACTTAAAAATCATATTTAAAGAAGCCTAGTAAAATTAAGTTAAGTTTGTTCCAAAATTTTTATCTCTAAAATCGGAATTATAATCTTTGTAAGCACAGATATATTATTACTCTAATTAAAAATTTTATGCGTTGCTTTTATTAAATTAATTATTTAAATATTTTTATAATTTTTTTTTTTGAAAAAAGTAGATTAAGCAAAAAGTATAAATAGATTTTGTTTTAATAGGATAATTTTTAAGTACGTGGAATTATTTTAATCCACTTAAAAAAATATTCCCATTTCTATGTAGTATATAAACGATTTTTTATATCAGTATTAAAATTGTAATCCATCCAATATTTTATCATTTTACATGCATTTCAATTCCAATCAAATTATAATTTTCGTTTTTAAAACTGTATTCCATGGATGATTCGTTAATCCATTTTAATAGTCTTTGTGTATTACTCCATTTGTGCATAGCGGAAAATAGTCTAGCTATTATTTTATAAACGTATCAAAAAAGTGTTGAAATATACAAAACTGGTTTTATCATATCGTATACACAGACAGCTAAAACAAATTTGGACAATCGTACGCTTGTTGTTAGGACATTAAAACCATTGCTGTAAATAAGCGAGCTTATGCACAGCACGGTTCTGGCCGGATTACAAATCGAAATCATCCATGCATTCACATCTGACATGGAATTATATAGGGCAGTAACGCAGACTGCGCATATATACTAAAAATATGTATAGTTTGTGTGTGTTAAAATGTATGTATATAGATGACGTGCATAGAGTTGAAAAATGCTGCTTTTTTGGCTTTTTACTATAAATCAGTGTTGAAATGATAACAGACGAATGGTATGGGATAGATTAGGAGTACGCAGTTTCGGTACAAGTTTATTCGGTTAAATGAAAAATTGTACGAATTAAAAAGTAAATAATCTACTTTAAAAAAATGTTTTTTGTACATATGTAAATCATGTTTATAATAGATTTTTAATTATTTTCATCGCTTTGAAAACTTTTTTTTATATTTTCATATTTTCAATAAAAAAAACAGTATTAAAACTTAAATTTTATTTAAAATGATCAATTTTTCAGTTGTATATTTCATAATTTTAAATTAGTATTGTAAAAAGGATAAAATACTATGTTATTATTTTATTTTGAAATCATTTAAATATTCTATTTTAAATTACCTCAAACCTTTGTTTATTTGTCCTCTGTCTTAAATTATTATCCATAAAATTATATTTTTTTAAAAAAAATCAATTAATTGTGGAGTAAAATATTATTTGATTGAGATATCAAATTAAAAATCGATAGTTATCATAATTTCATAAATATATTTTTTTATACAAAACTTAAACATAACTAAGTTATAAAAAAATCAAATATCAATAACAGGTATGTCGTTTAAATACAACAATTGTTAAACGAAAATGATTTATTCTTAGAAAAAAATGTGTTTAATTTAACAAGTTTATGTACGTAAAGCCACTATGTTAGTTTTTTTTGTGTTTGTGTATTTATAAAAAGTTAGATAGATTGGTTTTTATATTAGACTCTATCTGTTCACTATTGCGTAAAGCTCTCTCCAAAAACAATTTCCATTTTCAATGATACAATGCCTCTCTCTCTCTCTCAATCCACACAAACAATTTTTTTTATATTCCTTCTATCTATCTGTCTTTTCTTAGATTTTCCTATAAGTTTAAATTCCCAATTAATTATTTCGGTTGTTCATTTCTTTTCTTGTATTTTTTCTTACTATATGATCGAATATATATATATATATATATATATATATATATATATATATATATATATATATATATATATATATATATATATATATATATATATATATCGGCTGTAGCAGCTTTTCTCTATCCACTACTGGATGAAGGTCTCTTCCAAAATTTTCCACTTCACCGATTCAATGCCTTTCTCTTCCAGTCTATTCTGACAAATTACTCTATATTTCTGTCACATTTATCCATGAGTTTCTTCTTGAGCCTTCTTTCTTTGCTATATAACAGGTATATTTCCATTTCAAACTTTTTATTTTTTCCATAATACCTGTAACTTTTGTTTTCTTTCTAGCCCATTCATTTCTCTTATCTTTTCGTGTTATTTCTAGCATACATCATTCTGTGCTTCTTTGTGTTGTCTAGTGTCGTTGAATTATTATGGTATTCTAAACCCATGTTTCACTAATAATAAAGTATACACAATTGATAAAACCTCTATTGAAAATTATTTTATTTTATTTTTCATTTTAAAAATTTAATATAAGTATGTAATTAATATTTCAAATAACCCATAAATTAATATATAAAATATTGTTATATTTAATAATTGATTGAAACTATTTGTTCATTAATTTATTTACATTGTTTTATATATTTATTATAAATATATTAAATAAGGCAATTTGCTAATACATTTATATATGAATATTTAGAAATAAATTTATTATGTATATAAATATTTTATTATTTTCAGTAATAAAATCAAGTGTTTTTCCATATCAAATTTCTTTAACAAATTCCCCAAAATATGATTTGTATAATAGAATCTAAATCTTTTGTTTATTTTATTCGACGAGTACGCGGATTTTAAAAATTTGGTTACATTTTTACAATCTGCTTGCATATCAAAACAGAATCAGTTATATTTGTATTTTGTGTGTGTATATAGTTTTATACACAAACAACACGCGTATATATATATCAAAGGGTCAAACCATAAAATCAGAATGCATATAAATTTCCAGTTTGTAGATGTTACGTCTGTTCAACAGAGCATACGGTATGTAGTCAATGTGTTATGTGTGTGTGTATATGAAATTCTCGTATTGTACATATACACCTACTATAGTGTCAGAATTTAAATGTTTCGCATGTTTGCGAAGGGGTCTTGTGACCTGGATCATATTCTGTTTACGATATCCTATACTTTTATAAAACATTTTTTACAAATGTGTCTATGTACATATGTACGTTTCATGCGGTGTATCTTTATTATTCGATTCTTAAAATACAACTTCATACATACCTACATTTTGGTATGTTTTATGAATATATATATATATATATATATATATATATATATATATATATATATATATATATATCTTTATGTATAAGTCCATAAATTTCAAATGAAAAGAAACAATTTAAATAACTTGAAAGACACTGGTACAAAAATAACTTATTATTGTATAGAGACTTCACTTTGTTTATTTTAAAATAATAGTTGCCAATTTTTAAAATCAACGAGGTATCGAGGTCTTAGTGTTTGTAATGGATAAATACGTTATATTTATGAAAATAGGCAATAAACATTTTAAAATTATTTTTCGTTAGCAAATACTGTATTTATTGTATTATATGATTATATATGCATATATTTTTTGTATAATTCAATCAATTTTAAATATATATAATATACTTAAACTCCAAAGTTTTATTTGTTGTTTTGGGACTGTGGCTGATTCACTTTACACAAATGAATTTTAACCCCAACACCACAATAATTTAAAGTGTTCAATAATCACTTATTGTTCACTTATTATTTATAATTATATAATCTATAATTATATCGGCTGATGCATTTCGATGGCGACGCCATCATCGTCAGAGCCTTTCTCTTCAATAAGTGATTATTAAATACTTTAAATTATTGTGGTGTTGGGGTTAAAATTCATTTGTCCAAAGTTTTATTTAAAAAAACAGTTGTTATTATTATTTATTCAAAATAGTAGCTTTTTAAATTTTGCAATAATTTATGTTTTTTCATAAATGAAACTTAATTTTTCAAACTATTTTAATTATAGATTAAAAATTATCTATTGATATTTTTCAACGTTATTAATGAAAAGTTTTAAAGTCTCAATACAGTTTGGTCAACAATAAAAATTCAATAATTTTTCTTTTATTTTTGTGCAAAGAAAATACTTCGAAATCATACTGAAATAAACTAGTTCAATGATTTCTTTCTACTCATTTATTCGAAAGGTTGTAAAAAAATTATCAATATCACAATGATTGGTTAAATTTGTAAAGTTCGCAAAATTTAACTCAGTTCAGGTCATTTTTATCTTGTGAATAGCGGAATATTTATTAAAAAATATTTTTCCAGTTTGAAGACTTCGTTATAATTTCTTTTCAAATCATAAATTGGAAAAAATATATTATTCTGTATATCTTTTATTCGAAAGAGTGAATACTTATATATCCAATCTTTAAATATAATTACTATTCACATATTATATAATATAATAATTCTCACTCTATTTTTATGGTTCTTGTAACTTGTTCGCTTACTGACTATGACTTTTGGGTCAAGTGTCGCTGTATCTCTTGGCAAATATTATCTGACAGTTCGATTATGTCTTATATAAACAATTTTCGTCGAGATATTTTCAGTGGAAAGTTTTTCTACGACTATTGACAGCTTCGTAAAATACTTTGTTGATTTTTCAATCAAGTTTCATATAAGTCTCGAGTTTGTTTTGATTGACAAACTGTAAAAATATGACATACTTTTCAAAACTTATAACTATATCCACGAAAAAATTATATTTTGTATAAGGACAAGTTTGAATGATGAAAGTTATTGAAATATTTGTTCAAAGGAAATGTTAACATTCTTAAATATGTTTTCTCAAGTAATCAATTTTATTTAAAAGACGTTTGCGTTTTTTAATATTTAAACGTACACATGTATGCTTTACAGAATGAAACGAAAACTATCATATTTTTTTCACTATTGAAGAACATTTTTTTTTGGATTTTAAATAATATTTTTTTACATTCGACAACTATAATTAATGTTTTATTAGATTTTTTTCAATGATATCGATCTTATTTATATAAAATTAAAAGTAAAAAAAATTTTGATTTTATAAATAGACGTTTTTTTATCAAATTTAAATTTTATAAAAACTATTATTCAATTTAAAACTTATATTGTTAAATTTTCTGATAGTTTTTTAAATAAATAATTTTTAAAAATCTCAACTTATTGTATAAATAATTTATTATATTTATCTAAAGAAGTTATCAGGAATTTATTTGATTTTGCTATAGTTGGAATTGACCTTTAATTAGACAGCAAATCAGTTAAACTGTTTTATTGAAATTAATTTCAATACTTTGATTCAGATTAAAAATCCATTTACTAATTACAGTTTACTAATTTCAGTAAAATGAAATCTGATAAAAAAAATATATCACACAGCCATTCATATTGTCCTATGAACTAAAACGAAAAAAAACGAACATTAAAATCAATCCGGCCGTACAAAACCAATAGATTTTCCCGATAATGAAATTGAAACTGCATTATCATCAACTGTCACATTTACCATACAAAATCTATAATATTTTGTGAGGTGTTATGGTGCTTAACTGATCTTGTTAAATTATTGTAACTGTAATAAATCAAACATACTTCAATTGGCAAAACATTTATTCGTATTGATTAATTGACATTGATGGCAATCGACGCATTATATCCACTCTAATGCAGGAGCGATAATAATTAATATGTATCGGGAATAGTTCGTTACATTGATCATAAGTACGCTATCAGTTTCTAATCCTTCCATAATAATACCTAGTAATAGTGCAAATGTTGAAATAATTTCTGCTGTTCGTACAAACACTAGTCAATATAATCGATACGGAAGTTTATATTATCTACAGCATTTATCGGTGTACGTGTTGGACTAGAATCATATTCTCTGTTCTGATTAAAGAGATTTGACTTAGAACAAACATAAATTATGTGCGCACATACATATATATATACACACACACACACACACACATATATATATATATATATATATATATATATATATATATATAAATCAGGTAACCAAAAAAGTTCTGTTGTTTTTGAATTGAGAAAAAAACATTTATGTATTTTTACATAAAATAACTTTATTCATGAAAATATCCACCTTCACATTGAACAACCCTTTCCCAACTGAAAGATAATTTATTAATTATATTTTTATAAAACTCATTATTTTTATTTTCAAAAAATGTAGACAGCTCCATTTTTAATTTTTCTTCATTATTAAACTATTTATTGGTTGTTTTGGAATTGTGGCTGATTCACTTTACACAAATGAATTTTAACCCCAACACTACAATAATTTAAAGTGTTCAATAATCACTTATTGTTCACTTATTATTTACAATTATATAATTTATAATTATATCGGCTGATGCATTTCGATGGCGACGTCATCATCATCAGAGCCTTTCTAAATATATTAAACTATTTACCATGCATATGATTATCCAAAGATAAAAATAGGTGATAATCTGATGGTCATATGTCTGGGGAATACGGGGGATGGAGGAAAATCACCTACCATAAATTCATAATTTTTGTTCTGGTCTCTACTGCAACGTGTAGTAGTGCGTTATCTTGCAAAAATAAAACTTTTTTACGATTTACCAGTGTTGGCTGTTTTTGTTGTAGTGCATCGTGTACTCGTTGGGGGTATTTACACTAGTCAACATTCATACAGTATTCACGCCTATTACCGCTCGTCTCACACCCTCATATTACCAAATTCCCCCACCTAAACAAATTAGTTTCCGGGTAAGAGCGTGTAAGACGAGTGGTAATGGGCCGTGAATACTGTATGAATGTTGACTAGTGTAAATACCCCTGTTGGAGTTGATCACTATAAATGTTTGCCGTGAGGGTTTGACCCACTCGTAGATATTCATGGTGAATAATTTCTTTTGAAGTCCACTAAACACAGAGAAGAAATTTTCTGAAAGCCAGTGGTGAGTTCGTTTGTAATTGGAATACATAATCCATTTTTCATCTGTCGTCAAAATTTGATCTAAAAAATTCTCTGATTTTAGTCGTGAAATAAGAGATGTATAGATTATAAGACGCTGTAATTTGTTATTGGGAGTTAATTCGTGTGGTATCCATTTAGTTAATTTCCACCTCTTTCCTATTTTGAGTAAATGCTTCTGTATTGTTTTGTCACTTACTTTGAACAATTCTGCAAATTGTCGACACGTTAAACTGGAATTCATGGAATATTCTTGGAATTATTGTACGTTATAACGACAGAACTTTCTTGTTTACCTAATATATATATATATATACATATATACATATATATATATATATATATATATATATATATATATATATATATATATATATATATATATATATATATATATATATATATATATATATATATATTACGAAGTATCTCCCTTCCGCTTTTTTTTTTTTTTGTACATAGCTGCGAAATTCAAAAGACCAGAAGGTGGAAGGGAGATATTTGTGAACCTAATATATATATATATATATATATATATATATATATATATATATATATATATATATATATATTGGGTCTTGTATTATGAAATATTGGAAATCAAAGAAAAATCAAATATTTCATATTACATTACTTAATATATATATATATATATATTTATTGGGTCTTGTATTATGAAATGTCGAATTTTTCAATTGGAAATCAAAGAAAAATCAAATATTTCATATTACATTACTTAATATATATATATATATATATTTATTGGGTCTTGTATTATGAAATGTCGAATTTTTCAATTGGAAATCAAAGAAAAATCAAATATTTATATATATATATATATATATATATATATATATATATATATACTATTTAAAAATTTAAAGATTTAGTAATAGTATATTTCAGTATTGGTATATATGAAACAAAGTTTATAAACTTTTCTACAAGATCTTTAAATACCACAATGTATATAACTATTATTCTGTTCGCTTGTGAAAATTTCTAAATTTGATAATTAGGCGAAACTTTTTATTAATACGTGTTAATACTCGATTTTATACCGAAAATGTGACCATTAACTTTTTAATATAAATATTTTGCTGTAACAAAGTAGTCTGTACATAACCTCAATTTTGATCCCAATCAGCACATTTGAAACATACCTGGAAAAATTTTAGGTTTTGACATAATTGTTTACAAAATAACGAAACTCTCGAAATTTAGTATTTAGATTACTAATTTCTCTTCTCTGTCTTATACTTATTTATATTGAAATAAAATGAAAAAGCAATTAAAATAAACTTTTGATTTTTGGTATATAAGATTAAACTTTACCAAAACCATTGAAAAATATAAATTGATTAATCAGTTTTTTTAAAAAAAATGTCATACGTAGTAAAAAAATAATAGCGACTGTTATAAAGATATACAGTGATAAAATAAATACATAAAAAAATTGTAATCACTGATGATTTATACAATTATACAATTTAATGTTCCATATTTAAATAATTCTCTTACTTTCTTCTTTTTTTGTAACTTATAGAATTTTCAAAAAATTAACATTAAGAATTACAACTAATCATTTTTGTAATAAAAAAGTGATAGGGAATGAAAGAATGGATTAAAATTCGAAAAATATAATAAATATTTCCTTATTGAATCACCGTCATCTGCGTGTGCTCATAAACGGATATTTTATGTTTATTGCTTATAAGATTTCTATTAAGATATCTTAAGTTTTCGAGTTCTGAGAATTAGATAGTGAAAACGGAAGCAGAAACATCTAAAACTATGTTCACTGACGAAGTAATGTTTTACCACAATGGGCATCTGAATCATCTTAATAGTCGACATAGGTCTGATGAAAAGCTTCATCACGGAAGAGAATCGTGTACACAACTACTTACATATCTTGATTCGTGTACAACTCTAGTTTCGTATACTAATTGAAGTCAACTCCTTTGAAAACAATATGAGGGAGGAAATATGCATTTTCATATATCATAATATCAGATATCTACATACATAAAGTTTCCTTCATTGGTATTTAGTATTCTCTATCAAATTTTGTAATAATTAATTATATTTAGGTATGATAATTTTGTTGCAGATTTATTATTGTTCTTGGAATAATTATTTTTATATTAAGAATTGTACTTATCCTAATTCAGTTTTTATAAATTAATGCCATTTAAAACTTCAACTTATTTTATTTACAAGAAATTATTTTTTTAAAAAGTCAACATTTTTTTACATATTTTTATCCTTATAACTCTTAGTAATAATATATATATATATATATATTTGTTTCTAATTTTTTTTTTAAATAAATTAAAAAATATTTTTTATAGTTCAACTATATTAAAGAAAATATGATGTATTACATCTTATCTTTTTATGTTATTATAAAGTTTAAAAAATCCTATTTTTTAATTTTTATTAAAAATCATATAAATCATCATATCATATAAATTCTTTTAATATCAAAATAATATATTTTATATAGACCAAAAACAATAGATTTATTTTAAAAATAGGTTTGTAAATATTTTATCTTTCATAAATACTTTTAGTATTTAGTATTTTCATAATGATTGTAATTCTTACATGTGAAAATTATTATTTACATAATTAAAAATTGTTAAGAAAATTTAGAAAGTGAATCAATAAAAATTATAATATTTATTCTTCTTATATTTTTATAATTATTTTTATTATCTACAATATTTATATATATATATATATATATATATATATGTGTGTGTGTGTGTGTGTGTGTGTATGTGTATGTGTAAAATAAGAATCTCGAATATCAGAAATATTCAGCGATTTCAAAACACAAAAAAACTTTAAAAAATACATGTTAAAAATGATAGGAAAACATAAAGAAAAGAATCAAATACATGTTAAAAATGATAAGAAAACATAAAGAAAAGAATCAAATAGTAAAAGTGAGAAATTTGAAATAGAAATGAGCTGATCATATAGCAATAAGAGAATATCATCAATGGATAAGAAAAAATATCGATTGGAAACTTAAATACATAAAAGATCCAGGAAGAGGTCCATAGATAAATGAGAAAGAGACATAAAAAAATCGTCGAAATGGAATGGAAGAGGAAAACATTTAATTGGTCGAAGTGAAAAGTTTTGGGAAGAAGTTTTGTTCCAGCGGTGGCTAAAAAAAGACTGATAATGATATATATATATATATGAAATTAAAATGATATTGTGGATGTATTTTTATTATTCTAAAATGTTACAAAAAGTTACATATTAATTCAAAATATATTTCAAAAATTTATAAAAATTAATATGCCGACTTCTAGTTATTAAATCTGTAATTTGTATTTTTTTCGATTTAAATGTCTATTTATTTTTAGTAGACAAAATAAATATTTTTTACGTAATTTAAGAATTATTATATAGAATTATTTGGAATTTACATTACAAGAACCTCTATTATTATAAATAAAATTATATAAAACAATTTCTAAATAAAGAGCTATTTATATTTTAAAAAACATCGTTTTGTGAAAAACGTTTTTAAATAAATCTATAAAAAAGTCTTTGATATTTTTATCTCGCAAACGGCAAAGTAATCAAAAAAAAAATGAAAATATAAAAATGTCCAGATATAGCGTTCACGAATCTGAACTGATTCAACGTTTCTGTGTCATACAAAACCACAGTTTAAATGCTTACAGATAGTGGCCTGTCATCCGCAATGTCCAAACCTTGCGTTGCATGTGAAATGAGTTTTGTGCTAGTACTTACATCGACATTAGTTCCCCTTCTGTGTTACATAGTAATCTGGAGAGGTAGATGTTGTAGATGATTCCAGAAACTTACACAATAGGCTTCTGACTTACAAATTCAAATATGAGGTTTATAAACCATACTATATTTAATTAAGACAAGTATTGTTTCTATATAATTAATATTTTCCAGATTCAACTAAAAATATACCGACTGTCCTGACATTTAATTAAATAAAAAAAGATATATATGAAAAAATGCTTATATTTTTTGTTTGAATAAAATGTTATTTATACACTAATATTTAAAAATAGAAAATTTAGTCATAAATAAATTTTATTATAAATAACAAATATTTATCTTTTCTCGAACTTCGAATTTGTTTACTGTGACTAATAACTTTTGATTTCAAATAGTAGGTAAGCAATCCTTATTTTGTAAATTTTTAAAAAGTGGATATTATGTTCAAATGTTTGCTTTAAAATCATAAATTTAAAACTTAAATGTATATATACGCCATATATAGTACGTTTGAAATTCAAACTAGAGAATAATAGTGCTATGACAGTGGTATAATAATGTTATTGCAGATTATACTGCAGTATATGTGTAGTAGATTCAGCAATGCGAAAATGATTTACAAAGCTTTTTTATAAAAATATAATCTAAAAAATAAAACAATTAGTTATTCTTTTTTTAGTTTTAATAATATTATTAAAATAAAATACATTTCAAACATGCATGTAATTTAGTATAGAAGCTAAAAATTATCATTGCTGAGTAATGCACTTTTTAGGAATCAAAGAATCATTCGAAAAGTTTTTAATTCATTAACGTTTATTTTATTATAGAAACTATTATAGATTCTATTTTGAAGTTGACTCAACAAAGACTTTTTTAAATAAATTACTGTTATACAAATTTTACTATATTCTACAATTAATATATTTATTGTATTTTATATTCAATGAATTTGTCTGCATGTTTATTAAAGACAAAAGATACTTAATTATATTTTTATTCGAATTTGTTAAATACATTTATTTATTTAACTATAAATGATGATAACATTCTATAAAATTATATAGAATTTTTAAAAATGAATTTTGTATATTTTATTTATAGATAAAAATTTAAATATTAAATTATATATACACAAAATTCATTACTTGTATCACATATTTTAAAATAAATAATTCACTAATTAATTAATAATTAAGAATATTGTCTGTAAAAACTTTTTATTAAATCAATAAACATAATTATTAGAAAATGAAAATGTATTAATAAAATATAGAGCTTTAGAAAATAATTTTCTTAAAAAATATATAATTTTTAAGGTGAATTTGTCCATTAAATTATCATTAATTAAATATAGAACAAAATTCAGCATAAAATGAAAAACAATTTTACTTTATAGCATAAAATTATGAAAAAATATTAAATAGTTTTGAATCAATAATTTTTTTACTATATATAAAAATAAAAAAATAATTTTTCATATAATAATATTTCTACTTATTATAAACATTATTTTTTACAAAATTGAATATAATAAAAACTTGATAAATATTTGACTTATTAAATAAATTATAAATCGTTTTTTTCGTTTTGAAATCTCATTTTTAAGCAGAGAAATATTAATCAACGAATATTGTCACTATATAACAGGCAATAAATTACAATGTATTGAATGAAAGACGAAAAAAAAACACGTTACGTCGAGGAACTTATATTGGACGAACTTTTGCTCATCTGTCGAAATAAAACATTTCATACTCGTATTTCAATAAGAAAATGTGTCGAGAATTTTGATAAAAAGAATAATTTATTGTCTGTACTTTACTGTGAAGAGATTTCGATTGGAACTCGACTCTAAATAATTTTTAACGATTTACTCTTAATGACATTCTGATAAAAGCGTTATTTATTATTTTGAATTATAGTTTCCCGTATTTTGATGAAGTCGATAAAATTTTTCAATATAAGGAAGTACGCTATAATATTAACTGCTTGTTCCTTTGTGAATTTCGATAAAAGCACATTCCAATTTCTTCTATTCTGTTTTTTTTCGCATTAACTTATTGAAATATTTCAATTAAATAAAAACGTTTACATATATATTTACATACATATACATAAATATATATATATATATATATATATATATATATATATATATATATATATATATATATATATATATTTATATATATATATATATATATAGAGAGAGAGAGAGAGAGAGAAAGAGACAATAGAATCATTGTTATTCATTCCAATAACTGACTCTAATTAATATAAATAATTGAAAACATTTTTTTTACATTCTTTCTTATTATTACATTTTAGTCTATCTTGACTTAATATTTATATTGTATGAGGAACTCAAATAAAACTGACAAATATGAATCGAGACTAAAAGTTATATCCTTCAATTTCATTTGAGTCACTCTATGTATTTATAAAAATTTTAATATCAATTTATTTGAAAAAGAAAAATTGCATAAAATAATGTTTTATTGCAATTATTGATAAATTAGTTATTTGTATATTAAAAAATAATTTGCTCATTAGTTTTTTAAAAATAAATTTCAACAATAAATAAAGAGTTAACAAAAGTAAATAACACTTAATACACTAGAAATTATTTTCAACGTAATCATTAATCATGAAGGAGTGTTAAATATTTTATCTCTATCAATTTTTGCTGAAGCCGTTCTATTTCTTCAAACTTCTTGTTCATAATTTAAGGTATCTTGTACGTTTATGTGCATATATTCAATGTTTATTTACCTTGTATAAATCTTGATTAAAACCTTACATTAGTGCTTGTTTTTTTACATTTTTTATTTGCAAGGAGGAGTTGGTCTGAAGCTAAATCCCCAATCTAGAAGGGCAAGATTTTCTGTTCGGATTTATTTTCCCTTAGGGATAGGGTTTATTTAATTACTACCTTCGAAAAAGTATGGGAGTGTTTAAAAGTGATTGATATAACAAATAATAAAATATAAAGTAGAATAAATGTACAAAATATCATGACTGATAAGATCAATAGAGGACTGTAAAATTAATTTGTGTACTTACTAATAATATTTACTTCTTATTCATTTTATTCACTGATGAGCTATTCATCTACAAGCATTCTATATTATTTAATAACATCTGATGTTTTATCAAAAAATAATTTTTCTTAGCACCGTTTAATGATGATGATAATGTCATCGAAATGTACTTCAACGAATAATGTGAACAATAAGTGATTGTTAAACACTTGTATAAAATCTTGTAGTGCTGGAGTTAAGTGATTAATTTTTGATAAAATAAATTATCCATAGTACTAAAACAAATTTAATCTATTACTTGTTTATACTGTCAAACAATCAGTATAAATGTGACATAATCAGTAACACTGCAGTATTCAAAATAGTGACAATATTATTAATGATATGAGAATACTTGACATCATCACCAACAATATTTTAATCATCACCATTACTATGATTATTATTATTATTCGTGTTGTTATTGTAGTTAATGTCAGTGGAATTTATTAGCTAATATATAAATGTACAATTAGATCATTTGCACTTTACATTCAATGAACACTCAAAATAGAGTCAAATCTATTTTTCATTTAAATTTAAATTTTAAATTTATATTATTTTTTAATTAACAACTATTTACACTAATTAGAGTCTCTAAACTCTCTCTTTCTCTCGATATATATATATATATCGAGAGAGAGAGAGAAAGATTAGATATATGTTATTTGTTAGATATATTATATTAATTAGATATATTAATATTAATTATATGTATTATATTAATGATTATTTTATCATTAACAAATTCAAACTTAATTCAAATAATATTTCATTAAATTAAAAAATTCCTTGTCACATATTTATATATTGTATATATATATATATATATATATATATATATATATATATATATATATATATATATGTGTGTGTGTGTGTGTGTGTGTGTGTGTATGTAAGTGTATTTTGTAATAATATATTTAAAAAAAATAATTAAAAAATTCGGAACTTACAAGAATTTGAAAATTAAATTAAATATTTTACAAATATTCTGCATAAAAATATATAAAAATAAAAATAATATTCAAATAAAAAATCTTTAAAGGAAAAAAGCTATGTTATTTTATTTAAAGTTTTCAAAACTTATTATTTAAATTCTTGTGTATATATGTACATTAGTATGTGACTATATTTCTGCAAAACAAAAATTAATTTTTATTGTTATAAGTTAGTTAATAACAAAGAATTTTTATAAATGAATTCTAGATTTTTTAATAAACGTGAAATAAAGTACACTGAATTAAAAACGAAACTTAAAACTTAACTTTTATATAATACATTTTAATTTCACTATTGTTATTGCACATTTCTCAACAACAAAAAGCAGTGAAATATAAAAACAATGTAATATATTTTTAAAAAATGTCACTACACATAAATAATAGTACAGTTTTTATACACGAACGTCATGAAAATAGCACAATTATTATGATAACGAATTAGTGTAATTACGATCTTTTATTCTCAAGGGTTAAATTTGAATAATAAATGTGTAACAATATATTTTAATTCAGAGACACTTTGTGCAAAATTGGTAGGTAATCTCTTACAGTAAATTCTCCGGAATCAGTACTATTCTCGTTTAAATCCCTTTCAATAACAGATTAACTCTATTTCAGCAAGTTCATTTCAATTACAGTTATACTCACAGTCCCCAAGTGAGAATTAATGAATTTATGGTTGATAATCTGACGCATTCATTTATTTTAGTTAAAATATCAATAACAATTCAATGCTGGTGAGATGTTAGATTTCTTCATTTGACTATTAAGGTGAATTCGAAAATTTTGATTATACGAGTATATATATACAATATATAAATATGTGGCAAGGATTTTTTTAATTTAATGAAATATTATTTGAATTAAGTTTGTTTTTGTTAATGATAAAATAATCATTAATATAAAACATAGGACTTATTAAAAAAATACTCAGAATATAGCTTGTAGTTTAATATATAATAAGTTGAGAAAAAATTAACTACATAATAAAGCTATCATTAGTGAGTTGACCGCCGTCAAATTCATTACGTCAAGTCATTTCTTTCAGATTTTATAGTGGTTTTTGTAATTTAATTTTCTTTACATTAGCAATTTTTAAAATGTACTTGATAAAAGTATAGTACGTCTATGTAAAATTTTGTTTCAAACCTGTAAAGACGATTAGGGATGCATTCTAACTTTTATAAATATAATTGAAAAAAAATTTTTGAATGTGATATGGTATTTTAATTGTTTTTGACGATATAAAAAATCAAAAATGATAAAAGGGTGAGTAGGAACTAAATTTTCAAAATTAATATTTTCAATTTGTTTTAATTCATGAAATACACTATTAATATGATTTACGGTCTATTAAAGTGCTTTAAAAATTGTTTAATAATTAAACATTTTCACAATTGTGATAATTATACATTTCATTAAATGTATAATTATCTTAATAATTTTTCAACTCAAAATTATTATTTTTAGCATTATTTGTTACAATTAATTAATACGAATATCTTGATTAAAAAAATACAAATATTTTTTTTCATATAAAACCAATTATCACAGTCAAAAAGTTTTATGGAAATATTTAATAATTTTCAAAAATATTTAACAATAATACTCCTGAAGATTATAAAAACCAACAATGTTAGACATTCATTAATTTATAAATAAGTAAATTAGATGCAGAATAAATTCAATTGTCATATAAAATTATTTTCTGAAATTATATTTTAGAATTAAATGTAAATTATAAAAAAACAACTGTTAATACTATATTAATATAATATATATATATATATATATATATATATATATATATATATATATATATATATATATATATTAATATAATATAGTATCAAATAGGGAGAATGAGATAACCGAATTCCAAGAAGAGGTACCATAACATTCTTTGAACATCGGTTGATTTAACCATATAGGAAAAACTTTGATGTTATTCCTAGTTAAAATGAAGAGCTACTCACCAATACGTAATATGTCAATACAACAAGCAATGATCCCTTATTTTCAAAATTATTTTATATTCATATATGTACACACACACGGTTATATATATATATATATATATATATATATATATATATATACGATAAACGTTTGATAAATATGGTAAAAAAGTAAGAAAACCTAAGTAAAAAAAAATAATTTAATTAAATTAAACAATAAATAAACTTACCATACTTATCAAATTACCCTCGTATATGTATAAATATATATATATATATATATATATATATATATATTTATAATAGAATTTAGATTCAAAAAAAAAATTTGTGACATAAATTAAAATATACATTTCTTAAGCAATAAGTTTACAGATATTTTACTTTATTGATTTTTACATTCTTTTTACTTGTTTTGTTATTTCCAATGAATGTGAAACAAATATATGTTATATAAAATTTAAGGTACATAACATTTTTCTTTGGTTAAGAAAAATAATGAAATTTGATTTTACAGATTAGTTATATTAGGTTGGCAAGTATCTCCCTTCCGCTTTTTTTTTTTTTTTGTTTGTACATAGCTGCGAAATTCAAAAGACCAGAAGGCGGAAGGGAGATATTTGCCAACCTAATATATAAAACCATTTCCAAATAATATTATACAAAAAATAAATTATATTAATTAGTGTTTCTTTTGGTTAAATAAAACAATATTTAATGATAGTTATATAGTTTGATCATATGTAAAACGTTTTCATCAAATTTAACACAAGAACTTTTCAGTTACTTTTGATTACATTAATTTCTTATTTACGAAACAAATTTTTAATCAAAATAGTTATAGTCAATTCACAAGAGGTAAGTTTATAAGATAAATTTTAAATTTTAAAAATTATAATTTTTTCAAAATTATCAACTAGAAAATTATTACTTTAACTCTTTTAATATTTTTTGTCCATTAGATTTGTTTATTAGAAAAAAATATAAATAAACATTTATATTGTGTAATATAATTTGTATTTATCGATCTTTATTACAATTTTTTATTTATATTTTGACTAAATTATTTATATATATATATATATATATATATATATATATATATATATATATGTATGTATGTGTATGAGTGTTTGTGTGTTCGTATAAATTATTTTATTAATGTTTATATTATTTCATACAGTTTTTTTTATTTTATGAAAATGAAAGTGTAAACTTAAAGTTTTATTTTATGTTATTATCATTGATTCATATTTAGTGTATAAATAAATCTTTTTTCAACAAAATACACAATTTTAAAATTGATATTTGAATAACTGACAAATTTCTGAATATCTTATCATAATAATACTTGCCATAACAATAAACTGAAACGAAAATGAATGATAAGTCACAAATAATAGTGTTGAAATCTTTAGTAGATTTTAAAATTGATTTTTTACATTTTCTGTTAATTACCTATTAGACTTTTTTAAATATTTGTTCTAGATATCTTGTCCTAAAATAAATATTTATTGATATCATAACGTAATAAATATTATTTTTGTATATGTTTTTTTTATTGATCATATTATTTTAACTGGATATGCAGATACATTAGTAATTGTATAATTGTTTTTAATTTTAATAAATCCATAACAAATATCAAATACGTATAATTTTTATAAACTGATTATATACAAATTTTAATATTTTAATTCCATATTTATATATATATATATATATATATATATATATATATATATATATATATATACTTGAGTTGTTTGATAAGTATGGTAAAAAAGTAAGAAAAACTGAATTGAAAAATTTAATTAATTAATTAAATTAAACAATAAATAAATTTATCATATTTATCAAACGACCCTAGTATATATATATATATATATATATATATATATATATATATATATATATAATATATTATGAACTACTTACATTCATAATTAAAATACGTTAAATTCTAAAAATTTACATTTTATACAAATGTCTATTGTACTTATTCTACTATAATACTATAAATTTGCTGGATGAAAAGTAAATTTTTATTTTTTAATATAATACTTTAATTTCTCTGTTTATAAACTTTTCTATTGTATATTTTAATTAAATTACATTTAAAATGTTAATTTTTACCGAAATTCGTAAATTAATATTTAATAAATATTTATCACATCGTACAAAATAAAAAAAAGAATTTTATAGATTCTTATACATAGTGCGGTTAGTATTCTTATACAAGTGTAGATATAAAAACCAAATCTCAATATGAAAGCTGTGAATTTCTAGATTGTTTTATGAGAAATATAATTCTTTATCATTTTTCAACCATTTTTTTTATTCTACTTTAAAATTTCTTGAAATAAAATCGTAGTAATCTCATGTGTTTTCAATGTGCTTTCTTTATCTAAGATGAGAAATAGATTTATTTTAAAAAACTTATCGTAATATTTCATATAAATGGTATGATTTTAAACTTTTTCTATAGAAAAGAACACTACTTTTATGTTTTCATCGTACATGAATCTTGTGATATTTAAAATTTGTAACACTACAATGCAATTGAAAATATAGATATATTTTTTTAATCTCAATATTTTCATAAATTACTTATACATTAGTTAAAAATCACTAATATTATTGTATATATTAAATATGTTTCTAATATATTTGTTTTGAATTTATTTAAAAAAAATAAATATACGTTAAATTATATTTGTTAAAAATAAATACCGTTTTGAACTAAAAAAATTAAAATATAAAATACATGAAACCATTTAGAAACTGATTTGGATAACGCTAAGATCAAATGGATACTAAAATTTATAAAAGAACTACTTATGAATATTTTAACTTATTACATTAAGGAATGTTTAATCACCAATTATTTTTTTCTACCTTAATCTCTAATTCTCGTAGTTACAATGAAAACAATTTTTTTTGATCTTAATTTGATGATTTTTATTTTATATTTTTTATATTGAATAATTTCACTCTCTTTTTAATTGTTATCATTTTGATTGTATTCGTTTAAAATAACTTAATAAAATTTATACAACATCTGTACAAGTGAACCACTAATTCCAATATCGCAAGATTTTATAAACATATTCAATTATCAAATATTGTTTATTTACTGACATTTTAATCTCTAAATATCACCATTGTTAGTGTACTTATTATAAAATCTAGATTTCATAATGCAGAGAGCTAATGTTGATGCCATAGCTACCAAAATATGTATAAAGTAATAAGTTGAACAATAATTAATTATTGAAGACTTTTATAAACTTTTTTTGTGTTGATGCTAATTATTAATTTGTCTTAAATCTTATTTTACTATAATCTCGTTTTGGGTTATATATATTTGATCACCTAATTTAAATTAATTTCAACAGTTAGAAAAAAGTATGATTTGTTTTTATTTTCTTAACCCTGTATTCTTTATTACAAAAATCTAGTTTAATTATCTCAATAAAATTGTATATTGAATTTAAAATTTACGATTTTAAATTATTTTCAGATAATTGGCAATATTTTTTCGAAAAACATTATGTGATTAGAGTTGAATAAAACTATTGATTTATTTATAAAAAATAACAAGAAAATACGTTCATTCTTATACGAAGAAACACAACAAAAACAATTACAATATGTTCACCAAGCTATTTTATCTGCGAGTAATTCATTCACTTGCTGAATTCAGTATGCATGCAACTTTTATTGTTTTATTGCTCGTTGAATATACTGTAAGATAAACCACATTGTCGACAAAGATTTATGAAAGATTTGTGAGAAAATCCTACAGAGAATACATAAACCTCTTCCATTTTATCTTTAATCGATACAGTTGATTTAAATTTTTCTTTTCGTAAAACAGTTTACAGGTCAAAAATTACTTGTTATTATCTTCTTGATTTAATAGATCTAATGGTTTTTATGAGATTTTTTAGTAAATAAACCATTATAGAAAATTATATACACTTATAGCATTTTTAAGGGTCATTATTTTTGTTATTTTAATTTACGTAATTGAATTTATTCTCACTTTGTATATAGTTTTAATTTTGCCATTCGAAATTTTAATTCTATTAGCAAAAATTATAATTAAAAAGGACGGCAGAGGATATGAAAAATAACACAAAAATTGTTAAAACTAAAAGTAATACAAACAGCTAATATGGTGGAAGTAAAATAGAAAAGATGCAATGCGGGGAAACATGATCTAGGGTTGTATGATAGAAACCCAACTTTATAAAATTCATCAAATTACAAGTTGGATAAATACAGAATGATATATTACCAAAAATTTTTTCTAGAGTGTTTTCAATATTTTCGAACAAGAAAAAATGAAATAATATATCATCGAGACGACTCCAAGCATTTATTCCATAAAACCTCTAAATGGTTCAAATAAAGTGGGTAATATTGTTATATTAACTACTCAATTACACATGTTAAAAAATGTCTATGTTTGAAATTTGGTTAAAAAAATTAGAAACTTTCTGTATAGTCCAAAAATGTTGATAAGCTGTAGGAAAATATCTGTACTCTTTGTGAGGGAATAAAATAATGTAAAAAATAAACTACTTTCCAAAAGAATAAAATATTATTGTAATAACAAACGATTTCATAAAATACTAAAAATCACAAGAAAGTAGTTACAAAATTGTTACAATAAAATTTTCAACGTTATGTAAATTTTGTAAACATTTATTTTTCTAATTCTTACGTTAGGTCTATGACCTAAGACGATGTCTGGTCTAGTGTTCATCTGATTAAATTTTCTTGTAAGGCTAATGACAGCTACCCCACCATCTCTTCAATAGTCTTTTTGATCTGAATACATTTTGTCTCTTGTTCTTTACTACATCCTCTAACGTTTTGATGTTAAATTTAATTTATATTGATAGTCTTCTTCTTCTATTCCACTTCTTATGACATCCTGGACTACTTATTCATTTCGAATGTTGTTGGTGCAGATTCGATTCTGTTTCATTTTTACTAGTGTAAACCTTACAATTTTTATTTCTGATGTTCGGAGGGAATATTTGGTTTTGTTGATATTTCCTCTGATCTTGATGACATATGTTAGCATTAGACAAATGCAAGTTTTATATATTTAGCTTGTTTTTAAATATTTTTTCCTTTATAAAATATCTTTTACAGAAAATTCTTATTAAAATAAAACTGATAAAAATAATATCTATTTTTTTAATTTTTCCAAAAAAAATAAAATTGAATTTTGAGGATTATTTTGGAGGAAAATTAAAAAATCTAATCATTACAACTTTGTAACTCACAGTATATATATATATATATATATATATATATATATATATATATATTACAATAAGAGAAGTACATTTATTTCTATATTATTTGAGATGGAACTAAAATAAAAAAAAATTCTACGAGATACCGTACAAAAGACAAAAACCTTTCCTTTGTATGTCAAAATAACAAGCTCAAAATTACATTGAGTATATCTAAAAATGAGTAAAATTTGCATACAAGCTGCGTGTTACGCGAATCATCGATTTTTTTAAAGTTCATAGTATGGAGTAAGTCTTGTCCGTAATATTAAACAATATGTGTACAACATACAGACGATATATTTATCGCTCAACTGCAGAACTAAACAGACATGCATGTACAGACAGCAGATTGGTTTCTTCATGTTAAATATATGAACGTTATAAGCTCATTTTCAAGTGTAAACATGTGCTACACATCGTACGAGTTTCATTACAAGTTTACATGTTTTAATTTGTCTCTTTGCGTCTAGTCATGTTTGAACTGTTAAAACATAGTTTTAATATATTTACTACAAATTTAATCAGATCATGTGTTTTTTATTAAATGACAAAAACGTTAGTTGTTATTTAACTCGAATAGATTAATTCGTCTACGTATACTAACGATACTTTAATTAGTATTTTATTTTATTGTTTCATGAATACGAAAATTGTTTTTCTTGCATTTATGTAAAATTATTGGATTTCAGGATTGCTCATAATTCAATTTTAAATGTTTTTTAAGTAAATTATCAACATAAATTTTATGATATAAATTTCTTTATTTTTTTAAATATATATATGTATATGAAATATTTTTTTTCTAAATAAAACTAATAGAACATGTTCAGATTATTCTTTTTTTAAATAATTATTTTTACAAATATCAATCAAACATTTTTCCTTTTTTTAATTGTGAGATTTTAAAGTTATTTACTCAATTTAGAAATAATTTTCCAACCACAAATAAATATCTGTAAATATTAAAACAATAAAATCTAGAGTTATATGTGTTGTCCAGTTAACAATCAAAAATCCGGTTTCGTTGGAACCTATGGTGTGTCGGATTAGTGGGTTTACTGAATCACCTATACATAACAGTTTACCTTACAATTAACCCAAAAGTTTCAAATATAAATCACGTATAATTAACTCCGGCAATAGTCCAATCTTATCGAGTTTGTTCAGCCTTTTGCATTGCTGAAAATAATATTTAAAAAAAATGCAATTATGAAACATGCATAACACTAGTATATAGAGAACGATGTATGAAATCGAGATAAACTACTCTACCAAATATTTTCTAGCAATATATCAATTTAGTTTTTATAAACGAATCTAATACATGATGTAAAAAAGCAATAAATATTTCTTTATTTAAAATTGACAAATTTCTTATATTTATACAAATAGACCCGTTCAGATACACATTTCATGGACGTAATAAAATAAAAAATAAAAGGGCGACCACTTGTTGGAAATACAATAAACAAAGATCAGAAAATAAACAAGAAATTACACTTGCGGAAATTATGACCATATTAGTGATGGTACCGGATTATCGGTGGCCTTATTAATGACAGTCGAATGTAATTCTTTTAAAAGAGACTTTTTGTGGAAGATTTAAATAGTTATTTACATTTTAATGTTAAAAAATATCTAGGATTAATTAGAAATTATACAAAGAGTTTATTAATAAATAAGTATTGTATATTTGAAAATAAATATTATACTTAATAGCAAATTAAAAGGAATTGTGGCAATAAAAGTGTAATATATTTTCACTTTATATTTGATTTATATCATAATCAACTGTAATAAGATCGTGATTATAAAAAAAAATAACCCTACTTGTTTTCTAGAAAGATTTTTTTCAAATTGTTTCATAATATTTATATAGATTTAAACGATTTATCAATATCATCACTTTTTATTAAACTAAATTGAGGAAATGACCCTTTTAAGAGACGGCATCGAAAGAGTTATCACTGAACTAGTTCACTTTATGATTTTTTAAAATAATTTACATACAATGCGTTGGCAATATTTATATCTAGGGTTATTTTTTTAAGAGAACAAAATGTAAATTGATGAATAAATAAATATTCATTTGACCCCTGCAAAAATTCACCTATATTATTTGATCATTTGTATGTATATGTGATACAAAACCATTGCATTAAATTTTGCTATAAAACTATATAGAACATGTTATATTTGTTGTTGGCTGATGAATGAATAGCGAATTTTTAAGCGATAATTATTTTTACAAATATGCGTTTACAAACAGATAAATTGGATTTAATCTCTGAAGTATTTACAAATTTATCGAGAATAGAAATAATTTTCCAACCACAAATAAATATCTGTAAATATTGAAACAATAAAATCTAGAGTTATATGTGTTTTCCAGTTAACAATCAAAAATCCGGTTTGGTTGGAACCTATGGTGTGTCGGATTAGTGAGTTTACTGAATCATCTATACATAACAGTTTACCTTACAATTAACCCAAAATGTTCAAATATAAATCACGTATAATTAACTCCGGCAATAGTCTAATCTTATCGAGTTTGTTCAGCCTTTTGCATTGCTGAAAATAATATTTAAAACAATGCAATTATGAAACATGCATAACACTAGTATATAGAGAACGATGTATGAAATCGAGATAAACTACTCTACCAAATATTTTCTAGCAATATATCAATTTAGTTTTTATAAACGAATCTAATACATGATGTAAAAAAGCAATAAATATTTCTTTTTAAATTCAAAGCATAAATCTTATATTTATACAAATAGAACGGTTCAGATACACATTTCAACGACGTAATAAAATAATACTAAAAAGGGCGACCACTTGTTGGAAATACAATAAACAAAGATCAGAAAATAAACAAGAAATTACACTTGCGGAAATTATGACCATATTAGTGATGGTACCGGATTATCGGTGGCCTTATTAATGACAGTCGAATGTAATTCTTTTAAAAGAGACTTTTTGTGGAAGATTTAAATAGTTATTTTCATTTTAATGTTAAAAAATATCTAGGATTAATTAGAAATTATACAAAGAGTTTATTAATAAATAAGTATTGCATATTTGAAAATAAATATTATACTTAATAGCAGATTAAAAGGAATTGTGGCCATAAAGGTCTAATATATTTTCACTTTATATTTGATTTAGATCATAATCAACTGTAATAAGATCGTGATTAAAAAAAAATAACCCTACTTGTTTTCTAGAAAGATTTTTTTCAAATTGTTTCATAATATTTATATAGATTTAAACGATTTATCAATATCATCACTTTTTATTAATTACTTGAAAACTAGAATTATTTTAATAACATTAATTCGAAATTTTCTTCTATAATATTAAAAAAAACACAGTTAAGTATTTTACATAACAAAATCTTTTTTTAAAAAATATTACCATTTACAACTATTGGTGTCTAAAAATCCTATTTATTAAATAATTTGTTATTTTCTTAATTTTGTTGTTTGTAATTATTTTTCCCCAAACTAAAAAATGGAATCAAAATGTTTCAATTAATTTTTAGTGGTTATTTAATATTATATTTATATATTTTCATCATATATGCATAATTTAGTACTATCACAAATTACGAATATAGTTATATGCCCAAATCACTCTTTAAGTACATTTTATTTCTATTATTGTTGTTTTTATTTTATTTTTGTTTATACCAACATGCTGCTGCTTCCCTATTCCATTACTATCGTCCTTTTGTCATTTTTTTCAAACAATATTTGTGCTAGTTTAGATTTTTTATGTTTGTATTTTTGTTTAAATTGATATTTCAATCTTTTAGCATTTCAATATAAATGAATTTTACTCAGTTTTTATTGTATAGTATATTTCGTATACCCTTGATTTCATGTTTTCTTTTTTTGAACTTCCAATTCTCTAATCTAAATCTAAAGACAGACGTTTTTTTTCTATATTTATCGACATTATAAACATATAATGGTCTATTTCTATGATAATTGAGAATAACAAACAAGTCTAAGGAACATTTAATTAATATTTAATTGAAAATATTTCAATTATTATTCTTCTATTTTATATTATATGATTTTCTTGGTTTCTTTTATACGTTATTTTTTCTAGAATACTATTCATTATTATTTTTTATCTAAGAGTATTAGTTTCTGAAGTCATTAATTGTTTATTTACCCATTCTTAAGCAATTTATTTTCGCTAAACTCAACAAAGATTTTATATAATGGATTGGAAAAAATATATTCGTAGTTATAACTTTAATACTGGAAATAAAATGAATTATATTTATTTATATTAAAAACTAATTTTCATATTAATATGTGTTATTATATATTACAAATTATATAAAATATGTTAAAAATTACTAAAATGATTTTACTAATAAAATTTATTTGTATAATATATTATTCTTTTTGTTTCAGGTATGTTTTCTACACATTTTTATTCATTCCTAAATAAATGTTTTCGGTAAGTTTTGATTAATAATATTAATTATGTATTACTTTTCAATATCATTATCTAAAATTTATTAAATAAGGTATAAAAAATGTCATAAATAGTAGTTCCTTAGTTTTAAAAACAACATTATAAAAAGGTTAGAAAATAATTATTTGTAGTACGAAACATTTAATATTAATTACAATTTTATATTTCTAATATTATATTTAATAATTTTACATATCTTAAAATAATATAAAATTATATACAATATTAACATTTTGAATTGTATTACACATCAATTAAATACAAAATAGTAAATTATAATATATTTTTTATATAAAATGATTATTTTTGATAATAAATTTATGTACTTTGGCACATAGTATTTATATTTAGGAAGTTATATAAATTAATATATTCATTTTCGAAATTAGTTTTATATATATATATATATATATATATATAACATGATAAATGATTGATAACATTAATTATCTTTTTTACTGTCAATTAATAATTTTATATTAATTATTGAATAACATTTTTGTCATAATAAAACATGCGTTTGATTAAAAATTAGTGACATATTTTATGCCTCATATTTTAGATTAAAAATTATTTTCATTTTAGAAATTCTTTATATAATGATTTACTTTCGTTTTTATCAACAAACATTATAAACGATGAATTTATCCAATTTTTCTAAAATACATTGATAATTTAAAAGCATTTTAATTTTAAAATAAGCAAAATATATGTTTCTTTGATTTCATTAATGTATTCGATTAATTTTTACTTCATTCGTGTTTAAAATATAAAATTCTCTCACGTACATACATATTTTTTATTTTAACTGAATCTAAAAAAAATATTTATTTTTAATAGCATTAGTTTCTCTGTGATAATAATATGTTCTCGTAATTATTGTGGTCTGTAGATTTATAATAAAGAAATATTTACATTTTTAATGTATATTTTTTTTATATTTATTAAAAATATATCAAATCTTTTTATGTATTAAAATTTTAATTTTTAATACATGATAAATTGTGTAAAGTAAAATACTGTTTGATATTAAATAGTTATTATAATTACTAATTTTTATTTGATTAGTTTAATTAATAAAAAAAATCATAATTTATTAAATTACAAAAACATATCTCCTTTTTCAAAATAATATAAAATTCAGATATGTTTTAATATAGTGGAATGATATTAAATACTTTTTATTGTAAAAAATTCTAGTGATAAAATGATTCATAACTGGTAACAATTAAAAAAATTATAGGATTGAATTAAAACATTTTTATTAATAGAATATGGAAGTTTGTTTATAGATATAATTACTATTTTACATCTAAAAGAATGGAATTGAAATTTCTGAAAAATGTGTAATTTAATAAAAATAAATAAAACTTGAGAACAATTTATTGTTAACGACAATGAATTATAAAAATT
Organism: Neoneuromus ignobilis; assembly: GCA_029203775.1. NCBI lineage: Eukaryota > Metazoa > Arthropoda > Insecta > Megaloptera > Corydalidae > Neoneuromus > Neoneuromus ignobilis. Next base: position 33,047,221 of record CP092091.1, on the reverse strand, counting down.
CACTTTTATATAATTTTTTACTTAATCACTTATTTTTTTATAGTACTTAAATATAATTAAACTTCGAAATCACAAAAAAAAACATTTTGTATGTCTAATTCTGTGGTTATATTGGAATAATATTTTAATATGTATTGAAAATAATTTCAAATTCCAATTGTATACTAAGTATTTTTTTGTTATAGATTTTTTTATGGGCAGTATTATATTTATATTCAATATTTACAATTCTAAAGCATATTTTAAAAAAGCTTATAAATGAAAATATGCTAAATGTAATGAATTATTTAAACAAATTTTATATTTTTTTACTATTAATTTAAAGACTTTTTCAAATCAGAAAATAGTTGTTTATTAAACTGTTATATTTAAACATTCTTTCTCACTCAATATATATATATATATATATATATATATATATATATATATATATATATAAATATACATGTGTGTGTAGCTTATATAAGTGTTTACATAAGCTCTTCTTTGCATGTATATTATAAACGAGAACAATGTTCAGCATTGAAACTTCGCCACAAAATACATATTTCACCGTACTCCGCATCTTACACACGAACCATATGCCACACCTGTCTGGGAAAACATTATCCAAACACGCCAGGTGCTACTATTGACAATTTTCATGTATGTGTGTACGTGTACATCGAGGCAATGTATCAGGTGAGCATGAGATCTACAAACATGAGGGTAACGCTCTTGTTGTAATCACAATTGTCTCTACATTGAATACCAATAATAGGAAATTTATTAATTTCTGTAATGGTTGTACGAATTCACATTATCAATTCATTGTTTCAACAGCTGCGTTTGAATTGGTTCAATTAACTACACACATATCATAAATTATATCACGTGTGAATTATATACGCTTCAACATAAAAACTAATCGTTGAAATAGTTGTCGTTTTCTGTAGAAAATATTATACCATGAAACGTACGTTGCAATTTCGTTTTATATTATAATACCGAAGTGTGCACAATTTGTTTGCAAATGTGCAAGAAAATATGTCTGTATATAACGTGTACACAAATGCACGTACGTATATTGCAATGCGGTTGTCACATATGCTATTGTTTATAAAACTTGAGTTGATATTAAAGTAGATATTTATAGTAGTTGTTTTATATAAGTTTGAAATTTGGTAGAAATTATTTCGTTCTTGCTTTACATTTAAACAAATATATATTTGAAATTGAAATCAATTTTACATGAAAATTCTTTCACTTTTATGAAAATATCTACAGTAATAATTTTATTTGTTCAGATATATATTTACATTGTATTTAAAAATTGTTTATACAACAAATAAATAACTGTTAATAAACGATGTTGGTAGAGATATTTTTATTTTATGAAGTGTAATAACGTTCAGCCAATTATTAATACTATAATTATACAAGTATGTACACACTTTGTGAAAAAATATTTAATTTTTGAAAAGAAAAACAAAGTAAATATCGTAATAATCAAAAATATTTTATAAAAAATAAATATAGATTCATACAAATATATATATATATATATATATATACACATATACAAATATACATATATATATATATATATATATATATATATATATATATCCGACTGGGTAGCACAGTAGTTTGCATCACCGCGTGTCATGAGGGAGATTGTGTTCGATTCCCAGTCGGAGAGTCCCTCACTTTCGAGGGTTGAGCATGAAGGCCGACAACCTCATCTTATAAAAAAATAACTGTCGAAAAATTAAGGGAGTAAACCCCGAATAAAAAATCTTCACCAATCCGCCTTGTCAGCGTGGTGAATATGACCAAATACCAGTGAATGGTAGCATTCATTATTGGGCTTTCGTTCAGTAGTGAATTGATATGGGCTTTAAAATGTGATATGATATTTATATATACACATTCGTGCAATTTTGTTATAATAAATTATTATTAGCTACTTATAGGAAAAAAAGCTTCAAGTGCTAAAAGTAAATTCAAATTTTTATCTATTCTATTCCTGTTATATCTTTTTATTATTCATAACATTCGTATTCCTTTATATCTTTATTATCAGTAATTACTAGAAAATTTTGATTCTTTACACATTACCGCCCGGCCACGCCTAAACATGTTTCGTGTTGGACTATTGTAAATCCGTTCACGTGTTAACGCGTGTTTCGTTGTATGAATTTTTGACGCCAATATATATATATATATATATATATATATATATATATATATATATATATATATATATATATATATACAATCTATATTTTTTTATAATTCCATCAAAATATGGTGGTGTATATATTTAAAATATTGGTAAATTATAAAAAATATTTCAGATATTTTAAATAAAGTAATCTCTTTCCTTAACAAAGTTCTGGTTTTTTGGAATAAAATCGAAATTGGTTCTCTTTTTTTGTAACAATTTCTGTATTTAGAATATATGATTTATGAAATTTATCATATTTTTATCCTTTCTAGAAATGTCTACGCTAAAAATTGTTTTTTTATAATAAACTATGTTTATTATAAAGCATCTCTTTTTTGTACTTTATCACGCTGGTACACTCATTACAGATTGAAAACCACTATTGTATTTACATATATCTATGAATCGAACCCTTTTATAGATAGATATGAAATTCCATTTCAAAATGTTCATTGATTTAAGAATTACATCGATTTTATGAAGAAGTTATTTTTGTGCATTTTTTTGCGAAATTCGTCGGACTAGATGAAGTCTAGTGCGAAATACAGCGGATCGCAATGTGTTAAGATCGATAATTATATGTATATATATATATATATATATATATATATATTCAGTTTTCAATCCTAAAATTGGTTTTTAGTAGCTCTTAAGTTTGTTTTTCCTACTTTCCTTTTCAGTTACTTATAACTCCTGCATAATCTGTTTTAGCTTTAATTTGCCAATGTTGTTTTTTTATATAGTCTGATAATTATTTTAAAAATTTCTTTTTTTTCTTAATGTGTGTCCAGTCAGTCTATATTTCCTCTTTACTCTTTATTTCCATAACCACCCTTTTTCTTTCACTCTCCTGTAAACCTTTTTGTTGAACATTTTATGAATCCAACTAATCTTAAACATCCTTTTATAACACCATATTTCCAAAACTTTATTTTTTTTTGCTATCTGTTATTCTAATTATTAAACTCTCATCTCCATATAAAGATATGCTTCAAATATATATATTAATCACCCTTTTTTTCTCTTATTCTGATAATATTGTAAAAAGACGTTTCTTTCTATTAACTATTATTTTATAAACATCATTCAAACTTTATATCATTCTACTATTGAAAAAAAACTTATTGAATGTTATTAGCTCTACTTTTATGTTTTTCGTAACTTTTTTACTTTTTCTTATCTACAGCCAATCTCATCTAATCGTTGTTTTTACATTATTTTACAATTTCACTCCTCCTTCTGTAATAAAATCTCTCGTTAGGTCTTCTTTCATATATTTTTTGCTATTGCAAAATGATTTTTATGCATCTATTATCTTCTTTCTATGTTCCTGACTCATGTACATTTCAGTGATTTTATTAATTCTATTATATATATATATATATATATATATATATATATATATATATATATATATATATATATGTATATATTAAATGAAAAACTATGAAGAAAAGTTTTAATTGTAGTTTTAATTATTCGTCGAAAACATTTTTATACCAATTTATTTAATGAATAAATTTAAAGAGTATTTAATGAAATCTGCAAAGTTATTTTAATTTTTAGTAAAAAATATAATTTTATAAATCAGTAATTAAAAAATTGATTCGCTTAATATAAAATTAGCATTTAAATTATTTTTTTTAAAACACGTATATATAAAATCAAAAACTAATTAGTATGAAATATCCTACAAAACAATATGAAATTAAATTGGTATGTTCTAGGAATATTAAACACAAGAAATCAAATATTGCCGAATTTAATCGATAATATAAATACTAATTACGTATTCTGTTCAGGCACTAAACTATCGTCATAAAAATAGTAATACCACTTAATCTTCTCCAAAGTATAGCAAAATGTGTAAACGTTGAAACTGAACTATATGTCAGTTATCGGTTTGATATTTCTCGTAATTTCTCTTATTTCTATATAATGTCATTTCTGGACGTCTACAAAAAGTATCCTTATATCATTTTTGATGGTCTCCTTTTTACTATATCCTTTTGGGAATTGTCACTATAATGTAAGTAATCGAAAACAATGTGAACATGGTCACAATCAATATATCTTACTATACGATTTAGTTTTTCTTTTTTTTATATCAACTTCTATATTTTACTTTTAAAATATTTGTGAAAATAATTATATAATTATTCAAATACTTTATTAAATAAATATAAATAATACAATATAACAACAAGAAATAATTACCAGTAAACTATTGGGTCATTTCATAAGTAATACATTAATTTCATGTTGATCAAAATAAGTATTAGTAGAATAAAATCTTAATTTAACATTGAAAAAAATATCTGAGTAACTCCAATCAACCCTTTCAACGGTCCATCGGCATCCTAAAACGATTAGTAAAATTTCTAAGCTAGTTCAGTGGGTTCTTTACGAATTATCTAAACTTAATTTGAAGTAAGGAATGGACATTTTCACTTTTCATCTCTGTAGATTGGAATAGGAGTTATTCCTGAATCAAACTATTATAAGTGATGAAAAATGTATTGCTTATAAAAATATTAAACATCAAATATAATGGGTTAACCGCAATAATATGTCCTCATCTCAACCGAAAGGAGTACTCCATATACAGAAGATTATGCTATCAGTTTGATGGGATATGGGTAGAATTATCAATTATAAGCTGCTACCAGATAATCAATCTATTAGAAAGTGTTTTATAGTGAACAACTACACCGGCTGAAGCTATCTATCACAAAAAAGGCAAACACTAGCTAACAGAAAAGGTGATTTTTCACCACAACAACGCCCGTTTTCATACTGACGAAGTTTTGAATGAGAAATTTGTTCGTATAGACCGTATTTTCCTGATTTAATATCATTAAATTGTCATCGCTTCCAATGTGTCCAAAACCACATTAATGGAAAATAGTTTAATACATAGATTGATATCTGAAAGAAATACGATTTATTCTTTAGCGCAAAATCAAGAGAATTTTATCCTCAAGATATTGAAAATTTATGATTAAGATGGAAATAAGTTGTGAATAATAATTGAAAATATATTTCGGATTGAAATTTTAATATTATTTTTTTTATTTCATTACTTTCTTTAAAAAATCGTATTATTTATAAAATGACCCAATATAATGATGAACAAGATTATTTAGTTTTTTAATTAAATAACCATATTTAAAAAATCACAGAAATAAGTATACAATTTTTTTAATCATATGAATCTAATATTATTGAAATATTATCAACTTAATTAATTGATGACTTCATTATCACAATTATTTCACAATTGGCTTCAATAAAATGAATTTTAGAGAAAGCTGAATTCCTTATACATTTATATAATTCTTTTTACTAATAGGTACATCAATATATCTTACATTTTTCGTTACATTTTTATCGTCAAAAGATAATTACTAGAAAAATATTAAATTATCGTAAAAAATATCAGATATATATATATATATATATATATATATATATATATATATATATATATATATCAAATATATAAATGTACATCTGAGAAAATTCATGCGAGACAAATTAAATTCCCTGATGAAAACTGTAATCATATTTCAGTAAATGATAAAAATTGATGAATATCTCACGCATGATCTATTTTAATTCACTCTTTTCTGGTATGTATCATACGATATATATACATTCTAGAATACACACACACCTATATATATATATATATATATATATATATATATATATATATATATATGTATCTATATAAGTATTTTTCGAAATTTAAAATTAAATAGTATTGAAATTCTTCTCAGGCATACGTTTTTCTTGTCACGTTTGGCAATTCGTGACAAAACTTTGAAGCTCTGCAAACATATAGTAAAGCATTAGCTTCATATTATGTATAGAAATACATTCACATGTATGTTACTACAAAGCTTTTTCGGTTATGTATATCACACTTCGTAAACTAGATCAATAGTATTAATGGTTATATACGAGCGTACTGATTTATATATATATATATATATATATATATATATATATATATATATAAACACATATATTTATTTTTTATTCCTATTTTTATACGGAAGTAGGAAGTTTGTTCGACGGGTTTATTGAATTTCTTTGAAATTTATTGTAAAGCAAATCGCGAGGTTTTATATAATAATACCAAAGAAAAAGAATTACCAAGTGGTTTTCAATAAATGTGCAATGTTATTTAAAAGTAAATAGAATCATTGATGTACATATTGTTTTCCATTTTTTTTCATTAAAAACTATTTTGGGATAAAGTTAATTAGTGATCAATTTCCTTAAATTATTTTTTTTAAAATCAAATGTTTAAAAATGTTTTTCTAATTTCTAATTTGATTTTTTATTTATAATATTTTTCTTGAAGTATTTTAATATATATATTTTTCACATATATATATATATATATATATATATATATATATATATCGGAAAAATGTTTAAAAAGAGCCATTGGCATTCATTGAGGCTTATACATAGCTATAGGCTGATAAAAACTTTGACGATGATAATAAAATATCTAAGAATTCATTAAAACAGATTCTTTAATACTAATAAACTATCTACCCAACACTAAAAGATATCATATAAGTAATTAATAATCATCTATTGTTCATTTTATTTATTTTTAAAATGATATGTATTTTAATGGTTGTTCGATCATCATTAAATTACTATATTAAAAAATCTAGATTTCATTAGAGAAATTATTATAATATTATATAATACTCTAGTATTATATAATATTATAATATAATACTATGTTGTTTTATAATAAGATATTATAAAACAACACTCTGACAATAATGGTATAATCATTGAAATGCACATCAACTAGTCAATAAAAGCGATAATAAATATTTATTAAATACTTTTATAAAATCTTGTGGTGTTGCTGTAATCATTCATTTGTGTTAAGTAAATTTGCCTCAGAAGTAAAACAGATTTTTTTTAAAAAAACAAATATTATTAACCCTTAGAGTGCCGGGGAGCGCGATCGCGCTCCTCCCGTCTTTCGCCAAAAGTGCCGGGAGCGCTATCGCGCTCCTCATATATTTTGTTCAATATTTTTTTCTAATAATATTTTATAATAGAATCAGCAAAGAATATATTTAAAAGATGAAAACAAATATAATAAAGGTTTTCTTGAGTTTTTGAGTATGTAACTTTATTTAATTGCGATTCATAATTTTTTTCCTAAACTACTGCAAAATCAGCAAAAATACCTTAGCAATTTTAGCATAGTTCCTAAGAAATTGGTTGGCACTCAAAGGGTTAATGATCAATATATTTTAATATATAATATTTAAAAAAAAATCAATTTAAAAAATTCACTAGTATAATAATCGTAGAATAAATATTTAATAAATAATATAAACAACAAACATATTAATTATATTCTAAAACTAAATATTTTTTTATACTATATATTATAAGTATTTTTTTTCTTACTAATATTATTATGAATTTATATATTAATTTGTAATTAACTAATTTGTAGTAACGTATTATGAAAGAAATTAATTTTTCTCTTGAAAAAAAGAGCTTCTTAGTCAAAAAAATGTATATACGAGTACATACATAAATATATATGTGTATATATATAGTATTTTAATTTTTTTCGGATTATTATGTTATTTATACAAACCATTTATTCCTTATCTGTTAAAGTTTTTTTTACTATCATTTTTATGACTGTGAAGAGAAACGCAAACTTATCAGTTATAAACAAATAAAGGGTATAAGATACCGCTGGTTAAAAGGATAATAAAAGAAATGTCACGTAACTATGATGCTATCAAAGACTTTGGTCATTGTATTAACAATTTAGCGAATTTTCCATTAGATTCGATAGGATCTAGCGTTAAAAGCCGATAAAAATAAAAGTGAACCGTATTATATAGATATAGTGAATTAAATGTCAACTGAAATTTATATTTTTTGAAAGTGTGATATGAAATGAAATTGTTTTAATTAAAACTAACATAGAAAGCAAAAAAATATTATTAGTTTTTATTATACAAGTATACTATTATACTAAGAAACTAATAATTTTCAACAATATATTTTTTTTATTATATATATATAAATAATGTCACATTTCATGCAATTATATATTTTAGAAAATATTATTAAATTTGTATTTACATAATATATTAAGTTTCGAATTCAATTTTTACACACGAATATACATACATACTTACGTGTATATATATTGAAAATAGGTTATTAATAGCGAAAAAACTTTTATAGATGATATAAATAAAAATAGGATGGTGTCATTTCAAAAATAAATTTATATTTTGAAATTAAATATTCTTATATGTTCATAAAAAAGTTTTTGATCAATCAATCCAACTTAATTTCACTTATATTAATTAAATATGGATCTTAAGTGCTAGAATAATTTAGTGAATCCATGTAGCAAGAAGCAGTATGTAAAGGAATAACACGTAGAGATGGAATAAAGAATTAGTAGAATCAAAATAAATACAAGCAATATAATAAGAATATTATTTTTACCTGGAAATGGTCGATTGTGTAGTCAAATAAAAAAGTCAGTAATGAACAAACAAAAATATTGATTGTAAATTCAAATATAAAATAACACTCAAGAAGAAACTTGCGAGGAGATGATGGAATAGAGAAAATTCATTGTTGTGGTGTGAAAGAAAAATGCATTTGATTGTTGAAAGTGGAAATTTTTGAAGGAGTTCTTTATCTAGTAGTGGATATAATTAAATTGATAGTAGTGATATATAAAATTATAAAATTTTTGTTATTTCTAATTTTTCATTAATGATTTACAACTCATTAACGATTGGTTGTTTATATTTTATAAGACTGAAAAATAATAAATAATAGTAAATCATAGTTTGTACGTAAGTAAATATAAATCTTAACCTTTCAGTTTCAATTGGGCCACCATATAGAGTTTATCTTAGTTGCTAAATTCTTTTTTATAACTGAGTTATTGCTGAAAATAGTAAAACTGTTTAATGGATTATTAGAATATTAATCATATAAATAAATAAAACATATAATATTTTTCAACAAGAAAGATGTTTTAAAAATAATAATTTACTCATAATATTAAATAAAAATTTTCCCAAAAATATAACTAAACAAACCATAAAAAATTCAAAATTTAAGTATATTAATACAACAATTTATTTCGTTTTTACTAGATACTATATTTTTTTTTAGTATATACTATCATTTTTATTGCTTAGTTATTTATCCAAGATATGTTTAAATTTCTTTAAAACAATTCCTTTTTTAAAAAAAAATCTACTCTCTCGACAACAGTAATATAATGAAAAATATAAATGAAATTCATATCATATTTTGGTCATATGAATTCATGTTTATTTTAAGTTAATTTGTATTATTTATATTGGTTTTTAGTAATGTTACAGAAAAAATAGTGTTATTTTTTTAACAATATCATATGTAACTTCATGCTAATTGCTAACACAATTAACTTTGTAAAATTTCCCTTTAACTATACTTTTTATTATTAGTAAAACGATTTTGACAAAAATCTAAAGCATTATTGATATTTCTTTTATAATGAAAATATAGTACTTTTTTTATCCGCCTCTGAAGTATATTTTAAAAATAATATTTGTGTTAAATTACACGTACACATATATAGATACATAGATAGTTTAGATGAGAATTTTTATTTGAAAATGAAGAAATTCATTATTAAAGACTAGCAAAATAAATAATTCAAAAGATAGTTTCATGAAAATACGTCGAGTCACTTTTACAAAGTAATCAGTATACAAATCTAAACTGAAATGAACTGATGCACTCCAAAACAAATTTTACCTAGACACTGCACCAAATCATTCCTTCATCTTCAAAAGCACGAGAAACATAAAGTAGAATCTTACTTATAACAAGAAACAGTGAACGTCGGATACTGCAATTTTACTTCTCCCTTTGTGTACATTTCGTCTGACGTAATGCGTGTCAAGAAAATCATACCGAACACAAAACAGACGAAAACAAGACAGAAATAGTTGATACAGTGACAACAATTCGTATTTGTCTCTGTTCGACGGATTCGTCAATAAGGGTTTTCGACGTTCCTGTACAATATTGTTGCATCTGGGACCTTGTTACAACCTATTAAAATTTACTTAAGAGTTTTAAAGTACTACCATAGTGTGTGGCTCTTACTACTTTACTACACCACCACTACGTACCTTAATATGAATATTTCTACTCGTCAGGCCAGAAAGGAATGTCATTTACTTTGGAAAATTGCACGTGTAAATTAACAAATTTTGAAATGTTAGTAGATTGTTCTATAGGCTTTCTCACAGTTTAATAAAGACTTTATTATTTAATTTACTGTTGTTATTGGGCTTACTTCTAGATTACGTACACACGTATATATACATACATATATATATATATATATATATATATATATATATATATATATATATATATATTTCGTAACTATGTAGACCAGGGGCGGTCAACTTTTTAGACGTTGGGGGCGACTTTTTTGGTGAAAGTGTACATGAGGATGACTTTTTTGGTGAAATTGTACCTGAGGGCGACTACATTTTTTTAGAATGTACTTACGAATTGGTGTTTTTTTTTATAAGGACTTTTTAGGTACTCACAAATATTGGTGACATTTTTAGAAGATACTTACGAACTGATGACTTTTTTTCTATAAGATACGAACTGACGGAGACATTTTACTATGACTATTATTAAATTACCTATAAATAATTATTTTCTAGAACTGGTCTTGAATTTTTAAAAAAATTCAAGAAAATATTAAGAAAAAAATAAAAGTATTGTTTTAGAATTTTATTAAAATGAATTAGATGCAAATTGTACAAAAAAATTACAAAGTAAAAAAAATAGAATTTTTTTATTTTGATGACACTTAGCATTGCATACTTTCAGCAAGTTTGTCAAAATTTACCTCGTATTAATTTAAACTAATTCTTAAACACGATTCTAAATGTAGATCCGATAATTGTGACCTATATTTAGTTTTATCGCATTCATGCATGGAACTGCTGATTCGCACAAATATGTTGAATCAAAAAATGCATTGAAATATGAATTTATCACTATAATTTGTCAATGTTCAAGTCAGTTTCGCGGGTGACTTCCAGAGACCTTGCGGTCGACCGGTCGACCGCGATCTACGTCTTGGCTGCCCCTGATGTAGACAATTTGAATTAAAAAAGTCAATTAAAACTTATTTAGAAAACATTTATATTTTTAATATTGATATTGTAATTGTTATTATTTTTAGAAATAAATATTCTCTCTCTTTGTCTCTCTCTCTTTATCTCTCTCTCTCTCTCTCTCTCTCTCTCTATATATATATATATATATATATATACACATAATTAAAGAATATACTATGTTGTTATATATTTAAATAATACAATATTTCAAAATTTACATTATTTTAAATTGGAATGTTAAATTCTTCTGTTCTTTATATATAATTTCTATAATTTTAGAAAATTGACATGAATACATTATTCTGAAATTGTATTAATTTGGAATGTTTCTAATTATAAAATAATTTTCATAAATATAGAGGTAAATATTCCATAGAAATATTTTTTCTGAACATAACACGTAAGTAATCATTGTATGTCAAAATTATGTTTTGATATTCGGTAAAAAAGAAAAATTAAAAATAAAGAAGTTGTAAGAATTTTAAACCCTTCAGTTTTATTTGAGCCATCCTGTACTAATCATAAAAAATTCGAATTATAAAAAGCTTAATTTATTTAATTATTTTTTATCTACATTCTCTATATTAATACATTATCGCCCGGTCACGCCTAAACACGTGTTTCGTGTTTGGATTCAGTAAATCCGTTCACGTGTTAACACGTGTTTCGTTGTATGAAGTTTTGATGCCAAAAAAATATATATACAAGCTAAATTTTTTTCTAATTCCATCAAAAGATGGTGGTGTATATATTCAAAATACTGATATATATATTTCAGTTATTTTAAATTAAGTAATCTCTATTCCTAGCAAAGTTCTGCTTTTTTGGAATGAAATCGAAATTGCTTCTCTTATTTTTTTTCTAACAACTTCTGTATATAGTAGAATATATTCTTTACGTAATTTATCATATTTTTATTCCTTATAGATGTTTTTTACGCTAAAAAGTGTTTTTTTAAAAATAATAAACTATGTTTATTATAAAACATCTCTTTTTTGTACTTTATCACGCTGATACACTCATTACAGATTGAAAACCACTATTTTATTTACATATATCTATGCATCGAACCCTTTTATAGGTAGATGCGAAATTTAATTTTAAAATGTTCATTGGTTTAAGAATTACATCGATTTTTGGAAGAAGTTATTTTTGTGCATTTTTTTGCAAAATTCACCGGACTCTAAATGAAGTCTAGCACGAAATAATGCGGACCGTAATGTGTTAACATACTTTAAAACCTTTACATTCTAATTATATAAATAAAAGGGCTTCATTAATATATAACTTCAACTAATTTATCTTTCAGCATTTCACAAACAGTACACGTTATAAATAATTATAAAAGTTATTTATAAAATGCTAAATATATCAGTTAAAGGAAAAGTTATATGTATACATATATATTTGTATAATTAAAATATTATTTATTTATATACCTTTAATATTTCATTTCATAAATGAATATTTTAATAATATTATAAATAATTATATTAAAATTATAATATTTTGGTAATTATTACCTGAATTTATATTCTAATATTTTAAAAATATCTAATTTTAATTGTTTTTCATAATGTTTGTTAAAGAAAATATTTTTTTTATTAAATATCAATTAAATAATTAATATTCTAAATTTGGAACAAAATTCTTTATTTAATAAATTGTAGACAGTCAATGAATTATTATTAAAGTTTTCCTATAAAATATATTATCGTGTAGTAATATTATTTAATTTTTAATATTCATAACGTTTAACATATTAAATGTACTTACTATTTCCAAAGCAATTGCTTTTTGTATAAACATAAAAATAATTTTATAACATAGTATATGATTTATTCCCTTTGAATAAAACGTACACACACAACACACGAAATGAATAAATAAACTCATAATAGTTATATTAACTACAACAGTCGCTATAAAATAATATATTATAAATAATATAAGCATAATGTTTCTAAATAATTTTATCTTTCAAAATAATTATTTTAAAAAAAGCATTTAACTTTTTATAATAAATTATTAATAGGAATATAATAAATTCTAAGAGCACTTTAGAATATTTCTATAATTATTTTAAAATTTCACTCAATAATATTTTAATTACTAATAAATTATTAGTAAATTTATTTTTAATAAAAAAAAATCATACTGCATTTTAATCAATTTGTAAGTATTTTATATTAAAGACAACATTGATATAACTTCCACAAGTTGTTGAATTGTCTCGTAAATGTGAGCGATTTATTATATACGTCACCTTTTATTAACAAAACGATTTTCTCAGAAGCTTTTAATAAGCTTCGAACTCGACAACATCCTTAACTAAAAGAAAAACACATACAAATAGAAATGTTTTCATTATTTTCTCTTTATTATTGTTATTTCAGTTTTGATATAAGTAGTAATAAGAATAGATAGCAATGTGAATAACGATCAATCAGTCAATATGACTAGAGATGCAACTAAAATTAATATCAGTCATAAAAATTTATATTATATTTGTTTTATTGTATATTAGTAACAGATTAAAAAAAGTAATTTCATAATTAGAAAGATAACTGTGTTTTAGATTTATTTTAATTTATAATATATATTTAAAAAAAAAATTTAATAATGTTTTTATAAAAATTAATATTTTTTCCAATTAAAATGATTTTGGATTGAACACTTTTATTAAAATTTTATCGTAATAAAATTTGTATAATACTATCTGTTTGACAAATATCTTAAATATTGTTACAAGTGAGATTTTTGAATTTTTTAATATTTAGTGACAAAATAATATAGAATTATTTTTTAAGACGTTAATCAATATCTATTTATAACTCCAGAATTATTTTTATAAAATGTTAATAAAAATTTATATTTTTTAAAAAATAAATATTGCTAGTTATTATCGTCATTATCACCAATAATTAAACCATTGATGATTTGTTTTGGCGTCAAATGTTCTTTAATTAGTTATTTCAATGTTTTATTTTACAATAGTAGCTACATACGACTGCTAAAATCTTTTTCACTTTCCTAAGTACTTTTAGAGAAACTTTTAAGAATCACTTTTAAATCAAGCTCTGAATTTTTGTTTATTTCTTCAGTGGTTTGAAAACAATATTACTCGTATTTTAATAAGCTTCTAGTTTTGGTGACTACAAAATTAAAATAACACTGTTTGTTAGCCAACAATAATACGTTTTTCAGTAACGTAACTCATGCCCAAAATATTTATAAAACTCCTTGCAAAACTTACACAGTATTCCTATTTTTTTATAACTTCTCAATCAGTTGTTGATTATAATTAATAAGTATGAAATTTTTAATAATTTTTCGTCGATCTTTGAACCTGAAGGTTTGTCCAATCTTTTATCATCTATGATTAAAGTGTTGCCTTATAATAAGTACCTAATTCACTCAGAATATGTGTCCATGTATTTTATTTGGATTATGTATTTACAAAAAAAATATTTTCAGTATAAATTTAGAGAATCCTCTCTAAAATCTATTTTTAAATATTAAAATTCTTCTGTCGATATTTTTCAAGGTTTAAAATAAAATTTCACACAGATATATTTTTAGAACAAACCATCTTAAAAATCATCAAAACATAAAAAATCAAATTACAAAAATCAATATAAAATTCAAAATAAATGACTTATCGTAATGAACTTAACGGCAATCAACTTACAAATTATAATCACATCATATCAAGTTGTTAATTTTCTCCTCCACTTATTCTTTATTAAGCTTAGGAATATACTCTGGTAATTTTTCGTTCAAATTTCGTATATTTGTTTAACATAATATTGAATTTTCTGTACATTTAAAAGGTATGTAATTTTAAATAATAATTATAGATTTTAATATTTTTAATATTTGATATTTATAAATAGTGTTTATGATTTTTAATGTTGAGATGTGAAAAAATATTCTACATTCAACTGAATATTGTTGATTTTCAATAAATTAATATTACTATTTTAATTAAATAAATTTAAATTTTTAATACCTGCAAATAAAAAAAATCATTTAAAAGTTATTTTCTTTAATTTTTTTTTCGTTTATATATTTTGTTAAAAGTAACTTATAAGAAAACCTTTGTGTTTTAAATTGACAAATAGGTTTTTTTTAATAAATATTCTGTTACAAAAGTATCTTTTCCTTAAAATTCTTTATCATTATTCTACTGTATTTCTTGTTTATTTTTTTAACTTTATTAATCAAATTTGTAGTACTTTTCTTATTTTATTTCTTGAATAATTCGCAGTTCTTTTGTTCACAAGAAAATTATTAATTGATTTTTTGACTATTTTATACACTATTTTCATTTATAAAATATGCATTTGCGTATAAAAATGTACCTCTACTATTTTCTTAATTTAAATTAACTGTTATTAAATTAAAAAAAATCCGATTTTTTGATAACTGCATATTAGAATCTTTTGTGAATTAAAATTGAAATTAAAATTCTTAAAAAAGTAATCAAAACAAAAAATATTTTTTCAGTTATATCAAATAGATATAGAAAATCATTTTCAATTTATAAAAGAGAAAAAACATTTAAAAAAATAAATGTATCATGCTCTAAGCAGAATGAAAATAATTTCGTTTAATTATTTTCTTTTATATTGACCAACAAATATTTTTTTCATTAGAGAATAAGAATTTAAAATAGTTTTTGAATAAAGATAAAAATTTAAAAAAATTAATTAGTATTATATTTTATAAACTTGCTATGACAGAATAATATATCATTTAATATGTAAATCACTGTACATGTAGATGTAAATTATTATATTTTAAAATAGAGAATTTTTAAATTGAACATCTAAGTTTAGTAACAAAAATTAAATAAGCACACACACACACACACTATAATAGTTTGATTGTAGATAATATTTCAATCCATTCTGTTCATCTGAAAAAGTATTCCATCAAACCGATAACATTTTTTTTACCAATAAGTCGTCAATCCAATATCTTTATTTCCGACATGTAAGCATTGTTCTTATAGACAATCATTCATTGTTATTTCTTATGTATATATCGTATGAAGACGCAGTGTTTGCTTGACACGTTCTCTTAAACACAATTTAGTTAATGGAATCTATTGATAGCACTTCAAAAGACTGGAATTAAATCGATAATTGAATACTGGTACTGGTATTTATTTTGAATGTTCCTTAAAGCAATTAATATTATGAGTACATTCTACATATTTGTGTTTAATATATATATACAGTAAACACACATAGACATGTGTTAATGTATAAATGGAAATAGCGACATGAAAGCGAAAGGAGCGATCGAAAGATTACTTTTAAGAAACACATTATAAGAACTGTCATTGAGAGTATGACTTGTAAAAGAAACCACTAATGTTTGCTATTTATTCAAAGTTTATTTTTATATATCAGTTTAAATATCTGTGACTAAATACAATTTTAACATTTCTAGTAACAAGATCAATGATTTTAAAGTGAATATTTTAAAATGTTATTTATTAAATTTTGGAATACATTTTTATTCGAGCAATAAATGTGTACAAAATGACACATAAATCAAAGTTTGAAAAAAAATATTTTAAGTAATTAAAAAGTGATACTTTAAATTAATACTAACTTATTTGATAAGAATTTTCATCCAACTCATAAACTGTATTTATATTTAATATATAAGTATATTTTCTATAAAAATTCAAAAGTCAAAATCACGAAATTTATATGGTAATGATGTATTAGGGACAAAATAACGGCTAAATAATGCTTTAAATTCATTTCAAGATGTAGTAAGATTTTTTTTGATTTAAAGATTTTGTTGAGACTTTCTTACATTAATTTTAAAAAGAGTACGAAAAAAATTCGTTTTATATTTGACTGCCCTTTATAATAACCTATTAATCTAATAAAAGTCTTTTAAAAGTTTTTTAAGAGAATAATTAATTTTATATCATATATTTTATTAAAAAAATATCTCAACAGTATCCAATTTTGTTAAGGTCTGGTACTGTGGTAATATCTTAATTAATTTTAGACAATTACACAGTAATCAAATACATACTATATGCAATTTATAATTAGGGCCATTGTCCAAGTAATATTTGAAAATGTGCTAAGGATCATTTTTTTTTGCTTAAAGATTCTATGAATTGCAGATTTTTTTTAAAAAACATAATTAAATATTTTGTATCAATATAAAAAATATTTTATATTATATAAAGCTAATAAATGAAAAAAAATGTTGCTATATATAATTATAATAAAAGGAAAATTCCATCATTTTTTATCCCCTTGACTTTTGTAAGCTCGATTTTTGTACAGTAACAACATTTGTATCTTTAATTTTATACTAAAATATTTTTAAGAGAATTTGATAATGCTAAAGTGTATAAATAAAATACTAGTAATAACTAACATACTTCAATTATTGTATTGTGTCTATTTTTAAACATTTAAAATGTTTTAATTTTAAGTTCATTTAATAACTTTTATATTATTGTATACTATGAATAAAATAATTGAAATATCTAATATTAAAATCTCTACATTTCTACACAGAAATGCATAGACTTAAAATGCTGAAAATAATATAAAACATTTATGAAGAATAAATAGAAAACAACCACTTAAAAAAATAAATTATAACATCAAACCGTAAGTAGCTTTGAGTAATTTGTTTTTATAACGAGCACAATTAATTTCGTTTTTTAAGATGAACACCATTCTGTTTTATATACATTTGAAATTTTTTATCGCACTAAATTCCTCCACGATGATTTTTTTGCCTATCATTTATACTTTGTATATTATGTTAATAAAATATGTTATACAGAAAGTATAAAAAGTGTTTGTAAAAACTTTTATTGCGATATTAAAATTAACACTTTTTGATGCTTCAAAAGTTTTAATGAGTTATCTAATAAACAACCCAGATGTTGTTGAAATCTATAAACTGGTGCAATGTACTTTATTCGAAAATTAGTTTTTTGACTTTCTCTTCCTCTTCCTCTCTCTCTCTCTCTCTCTCTCTATATATATATATATATATATATATATATATATATATATATATATATATATTCATATATAGTTTTATTACTTTTGTAAGTGTATTAAAATACATTTAGTCAGTATAGTTATTATAGTCAATAAATTATGAATAAAAAAGGGGATCAGTATTAATTTAGTAATATACTTTATATTTCACTAAAACGCAGCAGGAAATATTTTTTTTATATATGTACACATATAGACTATCTAAGAGTAACTTTATTCGCATATGTATCTCTATACATATAGATGTTTCAACATGTAATATAAACTTAGACGGTTACAAAGTTTAGCTATATTTCTTTATTAGAGTTTTTATTACATTTTTTATTGAAAATAGTCTATTTATTTTGCTGAAAATTAATTTTATAAATGATTATTTACTTAAAACATAGACAGAAAATGATAAACCATGTTTAAATCATTACACATAAACACACACACACACACACACACACACACACACACATATATATATACGAGGTCGTTTGATAAGTCCGTGTAAATTCCGAAAGATGGCACCACTGGTGCATATCGAGGTTATTTTTAATTAGTAGCACCTCTTGGAAGAACACACATCAAGTTTCAGCCATATCGGTCTATTCCTTTGTGTTTGACAATCGTTGGAATCAAGGAAATCGAGTGATTGTCAAATAATGGACGAAAAAGAATTTCGCGTGTTGATTAAACACTACTTCATTAAAGGCAAAACGCCTCAGGAAATTAAAAGTTTTAATTAGTTTTTAAACATTATGGTGTGAACGGATACGTGTGCAATCAATTTTTCGATTGAATAAACATAAATAAAAGTGGTTTAAAAATTTTCGAGGTAGCACATATATACCACAAAAGCAGTCGGACAGAGGCTGATAAATCTAGGCCTGGTATTCATCTCTGTTTGTTTTTCATGAAAATAAAATCACAATTTGTTCTTACGTGCCAAATCATTGATAAAATCGTAAATGACATGAGAAAAAAACCTCATATGATTGATGGATACAACAGAATATAAAACTGGTGACAATGGATCAAATGGTGAGTATACACTACACACAGGCGAACTCAAAGGTGGCATCTGGCCATGTTTTTCACTGCTCTTGCAGCATTTGGATCTATTATGAAAAAATAATATGATCCGAAAACTAATCAAAGACGTATATTTTTGAGGCAATTGTGAAGAGTTCACGATGATAGAAGAGCGATTTTCAAATGACCAAGTGTTGCGAGATCACTTGCAAAGACCGCAATCGAAGCTGTGCTCGGGCCGCAGCGTGCACCTCTTGATCCTGCTGCGAAAGAATGGGCCTTGAGATAGCTCTGGTAGAAAAAAGTAACTGGCTCTTGTCATATGTATGTAGCAGACTTGTCATTAAAAATGGGTTATCCGAAATCTTGTGAAAAATGCGAGCAACCTGTATGCGATGAACACTCTGTCACAAATGTAACATGCAGCGAATGTAACAAGTGTCTTTTTTTGTTCAATATAACTTCAAAAACAATATAATGTTTATCGATATTTATTAACAAACATTCATCAACAATAAAACCATTCATGTAGTGGGTACCCGGGTGCATGCGCCACGCGAGCAACAACATTCAAATTCATTTTTATATTTTTTATACATCGTTTGAAATACATTTGTAAAGAGTTAAACGATCTGAAATCCAGATCGGAAAAAAAAAGTCCGGGTGCGCACATTTTAAACGAAAACGCCTCAGGAAACTAAACAGAAGCTTGATAAACATTATGGTGACTCTGCACCTTCGAAATGCGGTTTATAAGTGGTTTCAAAATTTTCGGAGTGGCCATATTCAAGAGACGCTGAAATCGGACGCCCTATTAGGTCACCACTCCAGAAATCTTGATAAAATCCAGATATGGTGATGGATGACAGAAGAGTGAAAGTTGAGATTACTAGTGCTGTAGGATTTCGTGTGAACGAGTACATAATATTTTGCACCAACATTTGGACATGAAAAAGCTATCCGCCAGGTGGGTGCCGCGATTTCACGATCGACCAAAAACGAGGTCGATGAAATTAGTTTCAGCGAAATTGCAGGATTAAGCGTCGTTTCATCACTGTAGATGAAACATGGATACATCACTACACTCCTGAGACCAAAGAGCAGTCTAAACAATGGGTTATCAAGGAGGAATCTGCTCCGAAAAAGGCGAAGACAATTCCTTCGGCCGGGAAGGTTATGGCGACTGTCTTTGGGATTCGCAAGGAATAATCTTTATCGACTATTTGGAAAAGGGTAAAAGCATTACAGGTGCATATTATTCATTGTTATTGGATCGTTTGAAAACCGAGTTGCAAGAAAAACGTCCCCGATTAGCCCACAAAAAAGTCCTCTTTCATTCACACCTCAGCAGTTGTGGCCGCAAAACTAATGGAAATAGGGTTCCAAATCGTTTACATCCCCCCTATTCTCCAGACTTGGCTCCATCGGACTATTATTTGTTCCCTAATATGAAGAAATGGCTCGCGGGAAAAAGATTTTATTCGAACGAGGAGGTGATTGCAGGAACGAATGACTATTTTACAGACTTGGACAAGTCCTATTATTCGGAAGGGATCAACAAACTAGAGCAGCGTTGAATGAAGTGTATAAGCCTAAAAGGAGACTATGTTGAAAAATAAAAACGATTTATTCAAAAAAATGAAGCAGTTTTTATTTTTACACAGACTTTTCAAACCACCTCGTATATATATATATATATATATATATATATATATATATATATATATATACAAATAATCCCTAGCCTTCATTGGTCTTTTGAATTTCCAGTAGTATGGACTGATGGGGGAGATATTACCATGATGATGATATATATATATAATATATATACGAGGGTAGTTTGATAATTATGGTAAAAAAGTAAAAAAAACTAAATTGAAAAATTTAATTAAATTAAACAATACATAAATTTATAAATAAATTTACCATACTTATCAAACAATCCTCGTATATATTAATATATGTTGTATGCATCATCATTATTAGTAGTCTCTTTTTATCCACTAATAGAGGATATTTCTCAAAACTTTCTGTTTCGAGCGATATTTTGTACATCCATATTAAAAAAAGACTGGCAAAGATAATTAAATAATTTATTAAATTATTTTTAAGAAACAATTTATAGAAATGAATTAAATATAATATTAAAATAATTTCAATTAGGGAATAATTGTAAATTAGGTTTCATTGACTTCAGTTAGTTTCTTTTAATATAATAATTATTGAAGTATAATTTATAATCTGTTTTTACAGTTGATTAGAGGTGATAAATAACAACTTTTGATTAGAGGTGATACATTTTGTAAAATCTTATCTTAAGTAAAAGGAAAGAAGAAAAAAGTTTTCTTATTAAAAAAATTAGAATTTTTATCGAAATTGGAAAATTTTTCAATATAAATCAAAAATAAATTACTTAGTATAAACAATGATTTAGATTTATAAGGCAAATATTTAATAGTAAAAATCATTCACATCTTTTTAAAAAAATTATTTTATAATTATATTTTGATATCTAAATTTAATTTTATAAAAAAATAATTCTGATTTATTTTTTTATTAAAACGTAATGATTTATAACCTCAACATATTTTTTTGAGTAGCATTTTTTGTCTACAACAATGAAGCTATATATTTTTAAATTTCACTTATATCCATTATCGTTATGATCTAAAACTTGTTTATTTTTTTACTTTTAACATTAATACATTTTGGATAAAAAACGTTTCTATCAATCTAAACTATTTGTTAAGTCAAACATATATCACTTGATATTTTTTTCTCAATCTGCTTATTTACCTCCTTATATTTTTTACATATCATCTAACAGTAAATAATTAATATTTTCTTTTCTTAAAATCTCTATTAAGTGTTCTTAAAATTGTCAATTATTTTTAAAATAGTTTTAACTCTCATCCATTAACTTCTTTTCTTCAATTTTATCTTTAATTTATTTTATGTTAAAATTTCAGTCTTTAAGGAAAATCAATATATGAATTTAATATTATACTAATTAAGTTGGTATCTCATTTTTTATCTATCTGTTAATTTTATAATACATAAATTTAAAAGTCACAAAAAAATCTTATGATAATAAAAATTTATATACTATTCAAAAAATTAATAAATTCATGAAATTTATAAAAAAAAACTCTAAATTTTTATGCTAGCCTAATAAAATATACACTCACTTCTGATATAAAATATAGTGATTGATATTTTTTCTTATTTACATAAAAAAATTCAATCACCAAAAATTTAACAATATTTTTTAAAAAAGAAAGTATTTCGAGATGAAGTATTTTTCAATGATTTAAAAATATATTGCTATACTCAGATGTTTTATTCTGCAATAAAGTATAATTTCTATCCTTAAAGATAAAATTCAATAGTTTTTTATTCGAATTAGATTTAAAAACTCTTCTCATTATTCACATCCATATTATTAAATATTTTTTTAAAAAAACGTTATTGAATAACCATTAATAATCTTTTAATATTAATATTAGTAATACTTTTTTAATTGAAATAAACAATTTAATTGTAAATTTTATCATCGAAATAAATCATTTAATTGAACATTTTAAATAGTTTATAGAACAATAAAGAAAGAAAAATGAAAGTAGAACAAAATATTTATCTTGACGTTTGATTCAAGTTCTCGCATTTAGTCCAAATTAAATTGCAACCCATTTAACAACTTTAAATAGGTACATGAAGTAATTGAACGTGGTAAATGTATTTTCACACGTTAATACGATCCTCTCGCTGTTTTATCGATCCACAAAACCGTAGAATGTTTTGTAATCCAATCTTGCATCGTGCATCAAACGACGTGCAGCGTACTAGAAAGCTTTACACTAGATCTAAATTTGAAAATCAAACACGAAATATAGCTGATACTGGTTGCAAGACATCTAAACATGTAGTTTCAGCTTCAAGTTTTGCCCTTAAACTTGCATCATATTTTGTTTGTTGCTTCAGGGCAATATGTTGATTAAAGTTTTTACAGAATTAACTTTAATGTTTGAAATATATATGTTTGTGTGATTGATGTTCATGCAAACGGGTTTGATGTTTATGTTTACAAGATAAAATATTTAATTTTAAAAAGTTTTTTTTATCTGTTTATTTTTATACGTATTTTTCATTTTCTAAAATCGTGTATATACAAAGAAATTTACGAAATTATAATTTAAAAAAATCCGTAAAAATAAATCTTAGATATTAATTATTATTTTCATTTTAAACGAAATTATGATATCATTATATTCTGATTTCAAATCATGTTTTAATTATTTTATTGGAAATCAAATATTTTTTTAATAATATTAAGTCAAGAAATAATATCTCGAGAAAAATGTATTAATAAATACTTAATAGAAGGTGTATATAAGAAGTATAATATAATATAAAATTCTGTTGTAATAAATACGTAGTTATGAAAGAAATCTTAAATCATCTGATAAACTTAAAACATTATAAAAATAATCCTTTAAAGATATAATTCTAATCTATCTATAATTATATATAAATTTATTTTAAGGAAGCTGTAATTTGTTAAATTTTAATCTTATTTGGGTAGTCTTAAATGATAAAACATTATACTGAGATGGTTTAACGATTTAAAATTAATTTATTTTATGATTTTAATCTTATAAATATTTTAATAATAAAATTATATTATTTCAAAAAAACAATTTTAATTGCTTTGAAAATAATTTTTAATACTTAAGAATATTTTCTCTGATACTACATAAATACTTTTTCTTTTTCACTTTCCTTATATCATTTCGATTGCCAAGTTGTCATTCGAGATATTTAATAAATATATCAGGCAGGTGATTAGTCCAACAATTTTTTTTTCTAAAAGGGTTCACTGCTTTAATTAGGAAACCTAGTTTTAAAATACCGGATATTTGCCCTCGTCCTCCATTTTTCGATACAGTCGCATTGTGAAACACATAAGTAGGATCTGTAGACAGAGTGTAACTGATCTTCTGCTACCACAGAGTTTTCTCAAATTTATCTCCTTCGCCTAATAATACCAATAAGCAGCCCTAGGACTATTATTTTTTTTGACCTAGAAATACCATTTTTAATAAAACAAAAAAATATATATTTGAATATAATTCAGTTGAAAAGAATATTTTATGAACAAAACAAAATTATGTATAATAATAATTTTTGTTGTAATATATTATTTTTTTAATAAACAAGTTTCTAAATAAAATATTACAAAATAATCCAAAATCTTTCAAATAATATTATCATTACAATTTTATAAATTTATATTATTATCAAATGTTAAATGAACAAAATTTACAAATATTTATTACAAATAATATAATTTTTAATCTACAAAAATAGTTTTTTATATTTATGAATTTATATAATTGTACATATATGATTTTTATATTTAATATTAAATGATATATTCATTAAAGATTTGTTGGTTATAAATATAGATATACACATAATGCTTATATATATTTATCGCTTTTAGTTTTTTAAAAAATATATATTTATGGGATACCCGATAGAAAAAATAATCCTAATAGTTTATTCTTTTTTCTCTGGTTGGAATTATCAAGTAGTAAGAACTAATAACATATTATCGATAACATGATTCTATTTAATAGCCCTACATTAAAGAATAATTTATTATTGACACATTCAAATATCAATAAGTCATTTTTTAACTTGCAAGCAATAAATTGAATCATATCATTCTATATTTGTGTTAATTTAGTATTAGTTTAAGAATTAAGTTGATTAATTTCAATAAAGAAAGTCTTAAAAAAATAAATTCTCTAAATAGAAAAAAATGTGAAGGAAGTGGTTATAATTAAAAAATAAATTCGAAAATTAAAATAAAACAGGTTTGTGAAAATCAATTTTCCAAAAAGTTGATCGGGTCTGTAATAATCATTCTATATTAAAACCACTGCTTTTCTAAATTTAGATTTTTAAATTGAGATTAAAAATAAGTAACAGTAATTAAATAAATAAGTTTTTTTTCTAAAACTTCTGTTATCAGATTTGTATTATTATAAATACAAATTAGAAAATATATCTTTTTATTCAATTTTTAGTAACTGTGTTATTAGTCAAATTTAAACTTACACGATTTTTAATAATTGTTAATTAATAAAAATAATAAATACGTTCTGTAAAATTATTTAATATAACAATATTTCTTACGAAATATTTGAAATTAAAAAAATAAGTAATATTAAATGCACTTAAAATATATTATTGAAAATAATGGAACTTTACATTCATATTTATATATATATATATATATATATATATATACATATATTTCTGTGTATATTTATAAGATATATACATATATACAGGCATATAAAAAATAGAATACAGTATTGAATACAGTGTTGAATGCAATAATGTCACATATATATTTTGCAAATCCAAAGCTACTAAAAAAGCTCATTCACAATAGAACTCAATCTATAAATGGGAACTTTAATGGCTTTATCTGAAAAAGGTTTTATAGAAACATTATTTATTTGAAAGCAGACCTTTTAAAATGAATTTATAGAATTTCAAAAGCAATTAAAAAATTAGTTGCAGAAAAATATTAATTTTGAAAAAAAAAACACATTAGTAAATATAAATTTAAAGATTTGCGCCTGATAGATAATATGTCTCAAAAAATAGTATAAAGTATATATGAAAACTAAGATTGTGAAGAAAAATAGTTATTGAAATTAGTTCAACGACTGTTACTACATATACGAGGGTCGTTTGATAAGTATGGTAAAAAAGTAAGAAAAACTAAAGTGAAAAATTAATGTAATCAATTAATTAAATTAAACAATAAATAATTTTACCATACTTATCAAACGACCTTCGTATAGGGTCATCCAAATGTGACGCCTAGATGTGTGTTTTATTAACTATATATTTTCATTTTTTACTTAAAAAGATTATATATTTTATATATATTGCACTTTATACAATACATATTTATGCTTTGTGGATTTTTTAATAAGTATAAACAATTTTTTCAACTTAAATTGAGTGTTGAAATATTTCACAAAGTTTTTAATTATTTAATTGATACTTAGAATATCTATAGATAATAAAAATATTCCTATATAAGATTTTAATATCGGAATTAATTACTGAACATCTAAATAAATATATTGTATCTTATACGTTTTGTATAATACTAATATTTATATCTTCGATCTCAATGAATTATGATTACTAAGTTTTAATCCTTTTCAATTTCCTATAAATATAATGTGAACAAAATCCACCCTAAGATTACGACCAAAGAAAATTAGTACGATAAAATTCTATGTTCGTTTCAGTAAATCCGTCACAGAAACATTTCGAACTGATTGAAAAGAGAATTATTAATAATACTTTGAACAAGATGGATTATTTTCATGAAAACATTTACGTAATATTATTTATATATATATATATATATATATATATATACATACATGTGTATGTGCATGTATAAATTAATATATATAGATATATATATATATATATATATATATATGAATATTTCTTTTTTAATAATTAAATTTAATTTCGTGCATATTTATTTTTTTAGTAAATAAATTTAATTCCTCATAATAATACTTATATTACAAAAAAAGATCAAAAGAAAAATAAATGTTTGTTTATAAAAAAATATTTATAATAAACCAGTGTTTAAAATAACATGGTATTAACTAGTACAGTACCAAACCAACAATATAAATAAATCTTTCATAATTAAAATGAAATTCTTATTTTTAAAAATTTTACTTTTTATTAAAATTTACAGAAAAAATAAATTCTTTTACTATATTTTTTTACTTTTATTACTTGTAACATTTTATTCGTTAAAGTAAGATAGAAAAACCAGTGCCAAGTTATAATAAAAATAACTTTATTTAATTCTTTAAAAACATTAAAAATTCGTATATGTGTTCAAAAGAAGTAATATAGTATTTTACTTTCCTTACTTATATTCGTACAGTTGTATTTGTACAAGTAGTATAGAGAAATTAAAATTGAATTATAATAAGTACTACATTATTTAACCCTTTGAGAATTATAAACTTATATATGTATTTAAATTAAATTATCGGCTACGCTCTTAGTTTTCCTTAAATGAATTTATATTGTATGTGTTCTGCGAATCGGTGAATTTATATACACGTTCAATGAATCTTTAGTTTATGTTCTCAACAATAAAAAGTTATTACCTTCTTATAATAGACATATATATATATATATATATATATATATATATATATATATATATATATATATATATATATATATATATATATATATATATATATAAATGTTCGAACATTACTAAAACAGTAAAAAAATTATTTAATTGGTTTTGACAAGTACATATCGAATTTCTAGAAAATCATTTTATTCGTTTCAAGTTAGTTTTTATTATAATCAATCATTTTTTATAAAAAAAGACATATACAACAGCTTTAAAATAAATTCGATATCAAACAATGATATTTTTAAAAGATGTTAAATTATATTTTTCTGTAAGAACATATCAGAGAATCAATATTTGTGACGTGTATTACAAATTCTCGATGCTTTGAGTGTATTGTAGTAAATTTGACTTTTCAATTCTCAGTGATTTATTTTAAAATAGTAAAGAAAACGTCAGTTACTTAAAAGTTTGTATGTATAAGATGTATCGTAATATCAGATATTATAATAAAACTGATCATAGAAAATAGATCACATATCAAAATTAAATCAAATTTATGATATCAATGACATTATTTTCAAAAAAATTCCAGAAGTTGATTAAGATTTTACATAACTGTTGTACGAGTACATCCTGCACTAATCGATGCTAATTTCTATATTAAGATTTTCGAGAAATTGTGTATTAGATAATAAAATAGTTATTTTCGTAATATATATATATATATATATATATATAATATATATATATATATATAATAATATTAATATATATATATATATATATATATATATATATATATATATATATATGTATATGAGAGCTGTTTCATATATTGAAAAAATACATAACACGCATAAATTTATAAAACATCAAAAATAAAAATTATAATCAAAATATCAAACGTTGAGAATTTTACGGGAAAAATTAAATATTTTTTCGGCGTTGGTAATTTTAATTACATACTTGACATGCATTTGTAGAGTATGTTCATCATTTTTAAATACAAAGTTTCAGACAGCAAACAATGTTTGTACCGAAAGATAGAAATCAGAGAAAGTTGTTTTTAATCAAATGTTCAACAGTAAATATATGTTTTCGTGTATATGCTTTAAATGTTTGTCATTGAATTTGATTTGATTTTAATTAAATTTGATCAACATTTTTAAATATTTATATATATATATATATATATATATATATATATATATATATATATAATACATCCCCGATCGGTGGTGTAATATTTACCATCATCGCCTATCTTTCAGGAAGTGTGCGTTCGATTCCCAGTCGGACATATAGAGTTGGCGGGGTTTTTTAACCGAAGTGATGGTAAACTGCCTAAGGGAGTAAATCCTAATTAAAAATCGTTACCAGATTATCTGGTCAATGTGATGATTATGATCAAGTACTAATAAGTAGTAACATTCAGTGGGGTTTTCGTCCAACAATGAGCTGATATAAGCTAATTTGATGATACACACATACATACACAAATACACACATGCATATATATATATATATATATATACACGATTTTTATATATTTTCAAATCAAAAAATTTTTATTTATAACTGAAACTTATTCTTATGTCTTGTTTACTTATTTAGGATGTATGCAAATATGGCTGAATAATGTAACCTTCAGTCTACATTAAAAATGTTTTAAAATAATTGTTATAAACTTGAAACGAAATTCTCTGTTTTATAAAATTTACTTTTCAAAAGAATTGTTAAGAAAAATAAATTCTTTTATTGTAATTTTTACTGCAACTATTTGTTAAGTTTTGTTCATAAAATAATATACAAAATTACAATCAAGTTTTGATAATAATTATTTCTTCAACTTATTAAAAGGTGATGAACCTATGCTTTCTGAAAAAGTTACTATTGTAGCTAATAAACCAATATATGCTTATATATCGTCCACTTTATATCGAATTTAAATAAAATTTCTATTAATTATGAAATTTGTAATAGTTTTTAAGAAGTTTTGTCAAGGTATAACATGATTACAAAGTATTAGTAATTTGTTGTTAGACCTCCTGTATAAAATTTAAAAATATAAAATTCCTTCAATCAGTTTATATTTCAGTATCAAATATATTTAGTAATTAATGAATTAAAATGTGTTTGATCATTTTATTTTCTTATATAAAACTTATATTTTCACCTTAAAAAAATGTAATAAAAAAATAACAAAACTTTGAGTAAATAGAAATTATATCAGTTGAAAATATCGTTATTATTATTATTACAAAAAATTGAAAATCTCATAAGTGAATAAATGTTAAGAGTTAAAAAAAATTAAGACAAAAAAACATATTTACTTAACGAATATCTCTCGTTTTATGTAGAAAATTGTATAAAAAAAAACATTTTACTATTACAGAAAAAAATACCTACAATGAAAAATTGCAATCATGCAATACTTTTTTTTTGTTGAAATTTAAATTTTATACTATTTTGACTTGATGATGAATAGTACTTCATTACTGTTTTCAAATTTAATTAAATTACTTGAAACTATATTTTAGTACTCTTAATCACATTGATTACATAACCGTGTAAAGTTGTTTTCACATCATATATACATAAAAAAAACTATAATTGTATAGTATTGTAAAAAAATCCAAAATATTTTTTATTTTTACTACGTGTAACTAAATATGTTATATAAATATTTCAGTTACATTTATCTTTTTGCCTTATATATATACATATATATATATATATATATATATATATATATATATATATATATATATATATATATATATATATACATACATACATACATATATATAGATATATACATACATACATACGTACCAACATACATACATAGAGTGGCCCAAATGTGAATGAAAGATAATAAACAATAGTAAACAAGTAAATGTATGTCTAAACTTTACAATCTCTTTAGGAACACCCTATATATATATATTTATATATATTTGTGTGTGTGTGCGTATGTATATATCAACAATTATTTTTAAAGTGTAAAAATTAATCTGAATTCAATTTGATTTTTTTAACTTCATTGTATTTTATTCTTGATTGTTAAGTTTCACATATTTATTAAATATATTGTCTTCTATTTAAAATTATATCTAACAGAAACATAAATAATAATTATAAACATTCTAAAAACATAAACACTAATTATAAATATTTTTATTTTTACCAGACTATACTGAATATTTTCAAGCAACAACTTTCCAAAGCAAACAAAGATCGATTAATGCACACGGATTGTTTACCGATATTTAAAATGTAAATTATTTTTCATGAATTTTAAAATGGGTATATGAGAAAAAGAACACTCGGTGTATTATCTACTGTGAAATTTATTTGCATGTAGTGTTGCAATATTAAAATTATTACAAAACAGCACAGATTGAATCTAATGTTTCCTTAAAATACAAACAATACACATATTTTACATTGTTTGCACATGAATATTTAACTATTACGAATAAATATATATATATATATATATATATATATATATATATATATATATATGTGTGTGTGTGTGTGTGTGTGTGTGTATAGGTCTTTTTGTCTTTTATTATTTTAATATCTTATTAAGATGTAAATAAAGAATGAAATTGAATACAGAAAAATACTTATTCTTTCAAATTTAACTGCATTTTTTTATTTGTAAATAAAAATAATATTTTCTATTCCAATGAATAATACTTGAACTAACAAACTTAATTTCTTTACTTTTAGTTATTATTATTTAGCATCTGATATCGTTATTTTTAACAAAATATTTGTTTTTGTTCATTTTTATGCTTAAACCCCATTGCTTATAAATTTGTAATAACTTTTTAATATGAAATCTGAATTAAACGATTCCTTTGTAATTTACATCTGATATGTCATCATGATATCAGCTTAAATCAACTATTAATCGAAAGCATATAAACATATATATATATATATATATATATATATATATATATATATATATATATATGAGTATGTATATATTCATGAATGTATGTATACGAGATTTGGTCAAAAAAACACCAAAATTAGTTTCATAGAATCTTTTTGATAAAAAAACATAATCACAATATTCTTTTCTAATAGTTCTCTGTCACTACTAACATCTTTTTAATTGTTGTAAACACTTCTCATAGGCTTATTTAGAAATCTCTCTTAAATAATTATCTGAATGTTCTTGTTTGGCTTTAGTTATTTGAAAACAACGTTTTTTTTAAATGAACTCTTCAGTTTTGGAAACAAAAAGTTGTACAAGGTGTAATAAGATGAGTGTAGTGACGAGAATATACATGATTTTATTCTTTGCTAAATATTGCTGAATCATAAGAGAATAGTGTGTTAATGCATTGACGTTATACTACATCCACAATCCACTTCTTCGACTTTCACGGCAATTTTTGTTACGTCATTTTTATAATCTTCTAAAATAATTCCAAACTAAAAATATTCTTTGATCAGATCAACTTTAAAAAATATATAGGATTAAAAATACACTTACAAAAACAATTATAAAATTTCAAATAAATAACTTATCATAATTAACTCAATCACAGTCAACTTACAAATTATATCCCTATTTATATTATGTTATTATAGTCTAGATTTTTTTTTATTTAACTTTATATATATATATATATATATATATATATATATAATTTTATATTTTTCTAAAAATTTTTATAATGGTCAAATTAACGTATAAAAGTGAATTTTCTTTAATTTTTTTTATAAAAAAGCTATAAATAACTATTATATTAATATAATTACTTCCTCTGTAACTAAATAAATTTCATACTGAAATATATTAAATTTCATCATATTTTTCTATATTTATTTATTAAAGAATATATATTAAAATAAAGTATTTAAATTGTTTGATTGTCTACCATTAATAATAATTTAAATTAATCTAAACATATTTATACACTATTATTCAAGTTAAGTAGTTAAAATTAATTCTTGGAAAAAAATCACTTCTCTTGATTCAATATAATTTGTCATTTTATATACGATTCTATAATATACTTTAATTTTGATTAAAATTAAAAAAAGTTGACATTGATTATTTACAATCAGATTTCAATTTGAGTTTGAAACCGCTGGTTCTGCGAATTTCCATCAACATTTCGTCTTTGAAGTGATCGTTTGGACTCCAGTTATTTTATTCGTAATGCGAGACATCGAAAGTCAAATCACTTTGTATACACATCGCGCTCTCATCTCATCCATTTATATACATCTCAAACCATTGTACGATTTTATACATTTTCAACCGTTTCAGCTCTTCTGTGAATTTGTTGACTGGTGCGAGTTTCAGTTTCTGCATACATTAACTTTTTGAGGATCGGCGAACAATATTCCAGTTTGTTTTCTGACGCAGTAATTTGTAATGCGAGCAGGAAATAGCATATATGCATGTAAAATTAACAAATAAAACATATATGTTCCTTTTAATGTTATGACAAGTTTTAAATACTTTGTTTCGTGCCTTTAAATTTTAAAGTTTCGAATTCGTGCACCAAGCTCAAGTTTGATATTCGTACTTTCATACTTATTGAATATTTTACAAAATGTAATACAATTTAATATATTTTAGTATGAAATTTCTTTAGTTACACAGGAAATAATTACATATATATATATATATATATATATATATATATATATATATATAGTACGTGTGGGTGTATGTATTCACCTGTTTACAAAATATATAAAATTTCTAATTTCATATTTTGGATTGATATAAGAAAAAAATATTTGAATATTCATTGTTGATTCTCTTCACTATTCAACAGTATGAAAATGACACAAGTACCTAAATCAATCTTAATAAAATAAAAATTAAGGGACATAAAAATTAATACTTGTAGAAAATTAACATCGAATTAAAGTATTTAAATCCAACATTTGTATTATAATATAACTGTTATCTTCCAGTACATTTAATCAAGATCGGAATATAATATTTTCACCACGTTGACTGTTCAACGAGTTTTGTATATCTTATCGTCACGGCAAAATTTTTGTTGACACGAGCATATGACGATAAATTATATAATATGATTAAATTAGATTATATCAGAGCTTGTTGTGTATATTTGATAGAGATCATCATCCATTTATCAACGAGATGTAGGAATTCTGAATTTAAGTGTTGGGGAATTTATTTCATAGATACAATTCAAACAAGTGTGATGGAATCACTAGTAGTCCTATTTCTTTATTGATAAATGGAGAACCACCGGTCCACTAGTGATTATTATGGAAATATTTTTTTTTCTGATGTTTGAGTATTTATTTATTGTAATCAAATATTCGTACATAAAAATAAAAATTTTATTTAAAAATTACTTTTATCAAATTGTCTAAATTTTTACTTTTGCAAATAAAAATACTTCCAAACACAAACAACTATATTTGGTAAGGTATAAATTAATATATATATATATATATATATATATATATATGTGTGTGTGTGTGTGTATGTTTATGAGTGTGTGTTTAAGTTGCAATTGAAAAAATATAACTTACAAAAAAAAACAGGTCATATACAAAAAATGATTCTGAATTGAAATTGAATTGGACATTTAACACATATTCGTCCGCTTGATCTTCCAGAGAATCACCCACAGCCAAATGACGAAAATTCGTCATTTGTATATTACAGAGAATAATTGATTTTTGTTCTCTTAATTCTGAGTATATTAAATTATAATTTTAACCAAACAGAGATAATGCCATGAGAGAACTGATTTTAGCTTCAGTTGCATCGCATAACGGTGCAAATGTAATCAAAAACAAAGTAAAACTGTATAAGTCGGTATTGGGTGCAAAAGAATTTTATTCAAAGTTTAAGCGCTCGGGTGTTCGAATAACTAAACAAATTTAGTTGTATTATTGTTAATTTTTTTATCCTTTCTTATCAAATAATAAAATATACCTAAAATGGAGGACAAAAATGAAATATATGCAGGCATTTTAATTGATTGTGAGGCAGATTTTTCAGAAACTAATTTTGATAATACAGATACTGACAGTATGTGACTTTTGCAACATTCCCCTTCATACTGGCACATGTTTTGAACAGTACCATTCACTGAAAAATTATTAGTTATGTATAAAATTAAAGACTCAAAAATAATGTACTTCATCTAAAAAAAAGAGAATAATAACTTTGTGTTTTTAGAAATTCATTTAAACTTTTTTATGAATTTAATTGTTTTTTAACTAAGGAAAGCCCAAAAAAAATAAAAATGTATTTATAAAGATAAATTTGTTTTATATCATTTTCCAAGATTTCACTGAAAAATATATGATTTCTAATAAGTTACATTAGTTTTATATAGATCATATCATTTCTACAGATAGTGTCAAAAAATGCCGGCATTTGGTGAATGGCGGTGCAAAAAGTTACCCGACGAATATGTGTTAAGGAAAAGAAAGCAACTTGTGAATAATGAAAAAGATAAAAAATTCAAAAAAGATACTTTATTAACAAGTAAGACAAATATATTTATAGGGCGTTAATGTATATTTCATAAAGAAAAAAGATAATTGAATTAAAAAAATGATCTGTTTCCAACACTAGAATAAATGAAATAGAAAATATTATATATATATATATATATATATATATCATCACATCATAAAGCCCATATCAATCCACTATTGGACGAAAGCCTCAATGAATCCTACCGTTCATTGGTATTTGGTCATATTCACCACGCTGACCAGGCGGATTGGTGAAGATTTTTTTATTACAAGATGAGGGTTTACTCTCTGAGGGACTCCATGGAAAATAATTGACACGCGGTGTACATGCAATCTACCAAAAAGTTAAATAGGATCATCCAAATGTAACGCCTAGATTTGTGTTTTATTATATAAAAATGGAAAATAAATTCAAAAAAATTGTGTAACGCCTAGATTTGTGTTTTATTAAAAAGAAACCTGTGTATAGGGTGGAGAGTAGGGAAACATGTGTATATTTTTTTTGTTTTTTTTAAAAAAAAAATAAATAAAACACCAATGTAGGCGTGACATTTGTATGACCCTATATATAAAAATTAATTTATAATTTTTTAAAAATGTAATATTTTCACAAAAATTAAAACAATACTATTTTATTAATAAATATCAAAAATAACAAATTGAAATTATAGATATTTATAAGATATTATAATTTACATTTAATTTAATTAGAATTTTATAGTATTTTTCTGTATTTTTCTTAAAAATCCGATACTAATTCAATTAACACCAACAGCATATGAACCTGTCCTGAAAATCTAATAAACATTTCTTCATTGTTATATATAATATTATTTTATAATCACAGTACATGACAAAAAATCTCACACAAAACATAGTAATTAAGAGATTGTTGCAAACGTATTAACATATCAAAACAGTACAAAAGCGTACATGCTGCGACCATATTTGTTTTATTCGTGCAGATAGACACAAAAAAGAATTGATTATAGCTATTCCGTACGATCGCGTATATGTAATAATAAGCATTCGAAGCGTTCAACAATAGTAGTTAAAGTTCAACACGCTCGGCAGTAGAGAGACGTATAATAAAAACAAATTTTCGAACACGCGCGCATTAGCGCCGAGATACGGGTCACGCTAGAGCACCGCGTCGAGTCGCCTTATCGCGTCGCTCTCGAAACGACGCGATCGGAGCGCTATCTAGCCACATGAATGGCCATCATAAAACCGGCCACGATATCTCCCTCGCGCCGTTATGGCTTCATCTCTTCTGCAACCACGCTTTTTATTTTCTGCAGGCATTTGGACTTTTTTACTCTGTGCGCGTTTTCAGGGTACGGAACGGACGTGGACGACGCTGCAAGAGTCGTACACAACACGTTTTACATTTCGTATGTTCATCGAATATTATATGTTTATACGTTGAAAACGTATTACGTATTTTATTATTTTTTTATATGTAAGGAATAATATTTTAACTAAATCCTTTTCCTTTTCCATTATACATTTATATATACGTGCATATGTAAAGATATAGCTATATAGCAAATCACTAAACTTATATTTTAACATTTGAACATTTTCATTTTTTGAAATTTAATTCCAAACAAATCGGTGTAAACTAATTAAAAAAAGAACACGTTTAGACATATTCACACGAATATTAAAAAGCTACAATTTTTTACATTCGTATTTTGGGTGAAATAATTTTAATGTGAACGAGACATCTTTTTTAATTTTTGTAATGTGTTCTTTTTGTCAATTAATTTTTAAATTATGTACAAATCTACAACATTAAATTCAGAATAATAAAAACATAATTATTTTATTTTAATATTACTTTAAAAATTTGGTCAATTTAATTTTTTTAGTTGAATCAATGCTCTAAGTCAGGGGTTCCCAACCTTTTTATACCCTAGAGCACATTCTAAAATATCGGTAGGGCGGCGGGCACCAGCTATTTTTTAAGGATATTTATAATTGACCAAGGATAAAAAATAATAAACAAAAATAATTTCAAAATAATAAAATTATTGTGCAAATTACATACACACAAAGAAACGTACATACAAAACGTAATACAAAGTAAACAAAAAACACACATACAAAGAAATCATTTAAAAAAACATAAAAGAAAACATTAAAAAAAATATCAATCTGTCAGTGTGATTTTTGGCATTGCATTTCATTGGCCAGTGCCTCGTAATTAAGAGAGTATGACGATAATCCTGTTAGCAAACAATTATAAAGATGCTCATCGGTGAGTCGAGATCTATATCGTGATTTTATTAAATTCATGTTTGAAAATAACGATTCGCATAAATACGTTGACCCGAAAAACGATTTGATTTTATATGCCGCTTTTTTCAAAAATGGGAACCTTTCTTTGTCGACTATGTTCCATAAGTCCTCTGATATTAAGGATTTTAGCAAAATATCATTCTTAAGGTCCAAAATTTCTAACAATTTCCAAAATTTTTAGTGTTTGTGAAAAAAATTCTGTCGCGGTCGAATAGTGGCGGGCGCATATAAATCGGTCCGCGGGCACGGGGTTGGGAATCCCTGCTCTAAGTAATATATTTTCTCCAAAATATTCAGAATTTTGATAAACTTTATAAGATATATATATATATATATATATATATATATATATATACATATTAAAAAATATATTGTTTAATAATAACATCATCTTTCATTATGAAAATATAAAAAAAAGATTAAATCGTTATTTGACAAATATACAAATAAAATGTTTATACTTCCTTAGTATTCAGCAAATTTCGACGAAAATAGCGATAAAATTTTTATTGTCTAATTATATATATATATATATATATATATATATATATATATATATATATATATATTTATTGTTTTTTAAGCATGATAGAACTTTAAATTAAATACCTATCGAAAGTTCTACCTAACCTAAAAAAACATTCTTTTATCTATATATATATATATATATATATATATACATACATGTGTATTTATGTATATATAGAGATATAATAAGAGTGTTTTTAGGTTAGATAGAACTTTCTATAAAGATTCAATTGAAAGTTCTATCATGCTTAAAAAAACATTCTCTCTCTCTCTCTCTATATATATATATATAAATATATATATAATAATAATAATATATATATATATATATATATATATATATATATATATATATATATATATATATATATAGACATATAATTCGAAAGTAATTTTGATATTATGAAATCAATTTTTTTCAATGTTTAAAGAAAAAATATTTTGACCAATGCAATCCACCTATTCTTATCATCGCAATAAAACATGGATCTCAAGTGCCTGAAAAAGTTGACGACTCCAAATGGAAATATGTTTGTAGGAATAACACGTAGAAACAGAAAAAGAAACGAGTGAATCAGAAAGAAAACAAAAGTTTTAGACATTATAGTAAAAATGTGAAGTTAATAATGGAAATAAACTGATTATACAAAAAGAAAAGAAAATCATTGATGGATAAGATCAATTATTGACTGGAAATTCAGAGATATAAAAAATCAAGCAATGGATCTATGAATAGATGTGATAGAGACATAAGAAAATTCGTCAGAATGGAGTGGAATATTGAATATTTGACTGAAAGATGGCAAAAGACAATAGAAAATTCCGAAAAATATTGGTTGATTTTTCAAATATTATTTAAAAAAATGGTTTTAAAATCAATAGATGATTTCTTATATCTCTAATATTGCTATGAATATCAAGTAAAGAATTTAATTATATAATTTAATTACAAAAAAATCAGTACACATATTTTTGTGACCAATTTATATTTATATAGGTGTAAATTATGTGGGAATATTTAACCATTGCATGAATGAATTTGACAAATGAATTGTTACATAAATAAAATATGACTGGTAACTCTAATTAGGGTAGGATGCCCAAAATATTACATTAAAACTATTACAGTACTCACATGTATTATTTTTGTCATTACTATATATATATATATATATATATATATATATATATATATATATATATATATATATATATATATATATATATATATATATATATATATATATATATATATACAGTTCAAGGTAATTTTAATTAACGAATGCCTGATGTTGGAAATGACAACCGCAATTTTCACAGTTGGCCTATAAATAGACGAGATCAAGAATTTATGCATTACACCTAATAAACGTTTGTCCTTTCAGAACCAAATTTCAGTTGTATTAAACAAGGTAAACAAATAACTATACAGATTCTAGTTATTATTAAACCAACAATGGAACGAAACACATGTTTTCTATGACGAACTCTGTTGTATCCAAATAACAAAGAAGATCCATTTAAAATGTAAATTTTTGATAAACAAATAATTCATCCTTTATGCATTAAATTAAAATTGAAAGTAATAAATATATTTTTTTTAATATTTTAAGCCAAGAATGTACTGTTTTATTATAAATTAAATGCACTTTTAACCCCTAAAGTATCATAAATTATAAAAAAAGTATTTTTTGACCTCAATGGGATGTATTTAGAAATAATTGATTTTGAATTATTATAATTTGGAAATTTAATCATTTTCTAAATTTATAGTAAGCAAATAAAAAAAATATTAAAAATAAAATCAAATCAAAATAAACTCTTAAATATTTTTTTTATATTGTGACAAATTCACTTATATTATATAAGGGTCGTCTGATGTTGATGACATGATCATTGAAATGCATATCAACTTTTTAAAAAACAATGTAATCAATAAATAATTACTTAGTTTTATAATATCTTGTTGCTTTTGAGATGATAATTTATTTGTGTTAAAATACAAATTTTAGTTTAATCAATAAATGAAAATATTTTTTTATTATAACAATATGCACACTTTTACAATAAAAACCGTTTTTTTTAGTTTTTAAATATATATATATATATATATATATATATATATCCACAAATTAATATCCATAAATTAATATGAATACAACGAGCTATAGAAAGAACAATGTACATAAATTGGTAACTGACATGAATTCAAAACTAACTGATATAGTACACTACTGAACAGAACTTGAATAGAAATAGGTTGATTTTGAACTGAGTATGTCTGACAATTAATATTGCAGGAAGCAGACTATTTAACAGAAACTAAAATACAATATGAGGAAAATAGGGCAGTTTTACATGTATTAGTATAGCAAAGATTGAGAAGCTTTTTAATAAAAAATGTATTTAAACTTAAATTTATAAGAAATGTAGAAACTCGTGTAATGAGAAAAATATCAGATAATTTCAAATATGATAAAACATTTACTATCTTTGATTGTATTATTATAAAAATAAAGAATGATATGAATTTAGAGAAAATACAACATTACCAAGAAAAAATAATTATTTATTGTATATTTTTTCCTGTATTTAATTAGAAAAAATATATTGTATAAGCAAATAAAGTATATTTTCAGTTAATGTAGGTATGGGTTATAATATATTAAAATTTCATATATTACAGCATAATTTCGAAGACAATAATTATTTTATATCTCAATGTAATGTTATATTAATATAATAATTAAATTTTAATTTTTTTTAGAATATAGACTTATTGATTCATTTCACTTTTTATAATATTTTTAATGCATTTAAAATTATGAAAAAAACAATCCAAACATCAGTCATTTTCTATTAAAAAATAGATAAATCCTTATCAATATCAATAAATTACGAAAATGTAAAATGTAATTGTTTACATTTATAAGAATTTATCAATAAATTACGAAAATGTAATTGTTTTTTCTTAACTCGATAAACAAATAAGAATATTTTTAACTTCTTAAGTTATTCCTTTAAAAACATTTCTATACAGTTTTTGGAATTGAATTTTAGAAATCAATTTATCAAAAACGTTTTTCACTTATACGAAAAATATAAAATAAATAATTAATTGTAAATATTAAATACTTAAAAAAAGAGATGAGTTATTTACAAACAAGGTAATATAATAAATTGAGTAAAAACATTATTTTTTATAATTAATTTTTGAGTGCCAGTAAGTGTGATTTCATCTTCAGTGTAATTGCGAAAATTATCATATGCAGTACTATTGCATTTATCTTTGAATAACTCAACTATTATTGATTAGAATAAAAGTATTTAAGCAATTATTGACTCGCACATAGGTGAGATATTTTACATAATAGAAAGTACATTTTTTACATTTTAATATGTATGTTATGAAATAATTATTTAGCGTTATTTTTTAAAAAAATAAAACCGGGATGTTTTTTCACTCCACAGAAAATAGATTTACATACGTATGCATTCAACTAGAAAAATTACATTATTTAAAATTAAAATTAAACGCGATATTTTTTTAAATTAAATACGTTAATTGGAATATAAATTTATTATTGAACTCATAAATAAGTTAAATGAAATTAAAAAAAAAACATTTAATATATAACATTTATATATATATATATATATATATATATATGTGTGTGTGTGTGTGTGTGTGTGTATGTGTGTGTACAGTAATTATTAAATTTTGAAATATTATATTTGTTAAAATAACAAATATATGTATTTTTATCAAAAAATTATTTTCTCTAAAGCAATAAAATAATATATTTCTGCGGGAAATTATTAAATATTTTGAAATTATATATATATTTTATTTATTTATAAACGGATATATTCAATATTTATATGTGTAAATTAAATATAAATTTTAATACTATTAAAAGTATCTCATGTCTGTGAAATACTCGTAAAGTATTTTTATTATATATAAATTGTTAATTTGGTATAAAATTTCATATTGATTATTTAGTAACAGTAAATTTTGCAAAGATTGTTTAATTTTGTAAACAATGTTATTTTAAATATTTAGTTAAAATCTACACTTCATAAATTGTTGTGTTAAATTTCCTATACTTTTGTACTTTAATTAATTATTTCAATAAAATATACCATTACGAAAATATTAAAAAAAACGTTGTAAAAACATTTTACGTTTTAAATTCAAGTAAAACTTTGAAATGTATAACTTTTCACATTAAATAAACAGAAAGAGAGTTTAAATCGAAAAAAATTAAGAAGAAAATTTCGACTTGAACGAAAATATAATTAATGAGTTTTTCTATAAAAAATATCTTGTTTAAATGACCAAGACTGTAAATATCAATATTCGTTAGTAGTTTATAATATTTTTTTTATTTTATCATTATTACTAAAAAAATTTTATAAGGTATTTATGTAAACATGCAAATACGTGTGTATAAGTTTTACTATTAAAAAAGAAATGTACTAATTAAAAAAAATATTTAAAATTCAATTATAATATTAAGTACGATGTTTAATAATATTTTATTTAACATTAAACTTAAATTAAATATACTTTTAAAATTGAAATTGTTTTTAACGTAATTTGATTCTTTTTTAAAATATAAATAAAATTTTAATGATTTGTATTTTAAATATTATTGTTTTTATTAATTTATTCATGTCTATATTATATATACATAATTTGATTATTAAATGTTAATTTCTTTTTAATTGTATTAATAATTAGAAAATGTACAATTAATATGTAATCTATATTAAATGCAAGTTACATTTGTTTAATGTATGTATTTTAATGTAGTTCGTGTGTCTGCATATATATATATATATATATATTTATATATATATATATATATATATATATATATATATATATATATTAATATTAGAATAATACTAAAAGAAATATATTTGTTTATTCCAGCTTAGATACTGAGCAATCGATAGATAACCTCTTGAGCTTTTTTTGTAATATAATATATGAAATTATAAAGTTTTTGAATTTAACATTTCGAAAATATAAATATCTTTATCTTTCTATATATATATATATATATATATATATATATATATATATATATATATATATATGTGTGTGTGTGTGTGTGTGTGTATGTATGTATGTATGTATTTAACTATGCGAATGGTGTACGTGTTTGTATGTGAATACAAGTTTGTACACTACGTCTAAAAACTACATACAACGTTCCACATGTTTGCTCTAAATCTGTGTGTATTTTGCTAATTACGTTGACATCGTCAGGTAGAATGAAACCTTGAACTATTACTGTTGAACAGAGTCCTGTGACATTCAATTCCCGAACGTAATTGAAATCCCAATTCACTGTTACCTGTTTAATTGCATTTCATAAATTTCACTTCGCTTTAATAAACTACATAATATGAATACGGAGTAGTTGCATATGCACTTAAAAGTTTCAAATTAGTTCACTTTATGAATGATGTTTAAGTAATTTAATAATGGTAAATAAATTATCTACTTACACACATATATATATATATATATATATATATATATATACATACATACATACACACATACTTATACACATAATGTTTAAGTTATTTCTAAGTTTCAATTTATAAACAAGAACTAAACTTTATATTTAAATATAGCTGTCGATCTGTATCATAAATCAATCATAAATTATTAGAGAAAATTTATAAGAATTTTAATTTTATTTAAAAAATCAAATTAACTGATCTCAATAAATACAATATTATTTACAAATTACTTAAAAATATTTTTGTTTGCAATAATAATATTTTATATTTTACTTAAAAAACATATTAATTCATGTATATATATATATATATATATATATATATATATATAAGTACGAGGGTCGTTTGTTAAGTATGGTAAATTTATTTATTGTTTAATTTAATTAAATTTTTTTAATTTAGTTTTTCTTACTTTTTTACCATACTTATCAAACGACCCTCGTATATATGTGTGTATGTATATCATTATTTTCTTATTTGTTTTCTATATAAAAAATAACTTTTTTCTATATAAAAAATTTTCTATATAAAAAATGTTTTCTATATAAATAACTATTTTTACATACATTTTTGCACATAAGTCATGGCACACATTGGTAATTTAAACAATTTGTTGATATAAGTCAATGAAGTCGTTAAATCAAAAAAAATATATATTTAATTGAAAATAAATATAATATTCATTAAATTTATTCATTATATAGTATTCATTATATTTATTTTCAATTAAATGTATATATTTTTAATTTTAAATTTAAAAAAAGCACCCATTATAACAATAAATTGCTTGTAACCCATATGTGCCATGACTTATGTGCATTAGTGTATGTTTTATATTTTTATATATTATATTATATCAACTTTCAAAGTCAATCACAAAACAAATTGGAAGATAAGTGACTTTTTTAAGAATATATTTATTAGCTATATATATATATATATATATATATATATATATATATATATATATATATGTATATATATATATATATATATATATATATATATATAAATCATAGATAATTCTTTTATTCACAATTTTTAGTTTATTGTTAAAAACTATTTTAAATGATTTTGTCGTTTAGATGTGTCGATTTAGTCAGACAAATTTAAAAAATATTATCGAAAAAAGAAAACAATTTATTTATATTTAATTTAAAACCTTAAAGCTTTTAATG
The DNA here is from genome assembly GCA_029203775.1 of Neoneuromus ignobilis. Lineage (NCBI taxonomy): Eukaryota > Metazoa > Arthropoda > Insecta > Megaloptera > Corydalidae > Neoneuromus > Neoneuromus ignobilis. The sequence continues at coordinate 33,002,414 of CP092091.1, read as the reverse complement.
TTTAAAAATATTTTATCAAGATATATTTTTGTCATTTTCATTGTAGTACAAAATTGAATTACCAAAAAAATCTTAAATTTTAATTTAATTTTGAACAAGTTTTTTTTTCATTCAAATTCTTCAATTTGATTAAAATTCTTAATAATATAAAATAACATCAATTATTTATTATACAATTTTATAAAGTACAAAAAATAGTATTTAAGTTTTACGTAGTACATCATCAATTTTGTACGTATTTTTCCTCTCAAATATTTATTATAATTGCCTATTCAACAAAAATTTATCGCTTAACAATTTTATCACCGTCAGAGAATCACATTATTTTTTTACGAAAACGAAAAATAAGAATTTTTTTATTGAATTGGTTAAAACAATATTACTCATTTTTGAATAAACATAATATATTAAAAATTACTAAACTCGATTCAACAATTTAATATTTTCCATTTGTTTATTAAAAGTATTTGTTCTTACAAGAATTATAACCTTTAATTAGAACCTCGCCTATATTTTATAAAACTATTATATACGATCATCCAAATGTAACGCCTAAATTTTTGTTTTATTAAAAAGAAACATGTGTTTTGTTGGTTTATAGGGAAACATGTGTATAGTTTCTTTTTATTCTCTTTGATAGAACACAATTCTAGACATTACATTTGGATGATCCTATATAAACAAAACAAAATTTATAAATTTTTACAGATTTTAAATATTTATTAATATTTCTTTCATTGTTTTTCGTCTTAAAATTTATTCATTTACTAAAATAGAGAAGTTAACATTTCAAATTTCTATCGTGTTAAAAGATTTTATAACCAATGCTCTGATGAATATGAATAGTATCAGTATCTAAATAATCATTAGCTTAATGTTTTTTATAAACAAAGTGAACAATAAATAATTATTGAACATTTTTTAATATCTTGTGGGGTAATAATTTATTTATGTAAAATTAGATTTATTATATATATATATATATATATATATATATATATATATATATAAAATAGTGTTTGCTTCTAAAATATTCATTTCTTAATATTTATTTTAATTTAATATTTATTTGCATTAAAATATAAATTTTGATATTTTCATTTGAATTTTCAGTAATAGCTCATTCGATTTTTTAAATATATAATATTACATGAACAGTTTAATAATTAGTAATCTATGTTTTCAAATTACTTTTTTTTTAATTTTAACATCAACTCCATTGTGTTTTATAAAGCATAGAAGTTTTAACAAAAAAATTTTACTTTTTTCAATTATTTCCAAAAATCAAAACAATTTTAAAGAAACGTTATCGTTATTTTTATTTTATAAAAATATTAGAATAATGTTTTTATTAGTAATTTTAATTTGAATAACCTAGTACATAGATTAAAATCTTTTAAATTAATTACAAAGTAGAACGGCATATATTTCAGATAATCACTAATTACAAGTTTTTTATATATGACAAATAGTCTTATCATGCAAATAATTGAAGAGATTTTGTGTATAATAATTCTCATTTGATCTGTATACCTCTGTTATATTTTATGTCTTTTGTTTTAACAAGGGTTTGTAAGGTTATGTTGATAATTTATCATGTAAATATTATTATATAAATATATATATATATATATATATATATATATATGTGTGTGTGTGTGTGTGTGTGTGTGTATGTGTATGTATATTTATATACAAATGTTCAATACATATTTGTATTTGTCTTGCGATATGCTAATATCTTATTTAACATAAACAGTACAAATGTATCCTAATAGTAGTATTCGGATGTATAAGAAACTATGCAAATTCCAAGTCGTATCGACAAGTAATAATAAAGTTCTATCATGTATGTATGTACGCTGATGTTATCTAAATAATATATTTAGATAGTATAGTTTTGGCAAAACATACAATCTACAAAGTTGAAAACGTATATTTGGAGGTCAATGTCATTTCACTGGCTGAAGTTGACCTCTTGTATGAAAAACAAATCCAATTTTCATTGGAATAATATTTGCATTTTCACTTGATGAAACAATATTTATTTGAATGTTTGTGTAGAAATATACCCATATTAGTATATATCAGTTAAAAGCAAAATCAAATAACTGTCTATTTAAATGTTTATATTGTCAAGTAAATTCATCTCTATTGTAAAAATATTATTTTTAGCTATTTATGCATTTAGTCAATAAGTTCAATAAATTATATTCAAAATATAATCTTTATATTATTTATACAATACCATTTATTGTACATAAATATTTCTCTTAAAAAGTGTTTTATTTTTTTTTTAACTATTTTTGTAAGCATTTTTTTAAAATATGATATATTCAAAATTAATAATATTATTAAATATGTAAGTTATATTAAAAAAAAATTATATTAATATTTTTCATAATTAATAACCCTTTACTATAATTTAATAATTAACATATTAAATTACATAAAACGTTTCTGATATTTTAAAAAAACTTACTGTGTAATTCAAGACATTCTTATATTTCAGACTACTTTATCCGATTAGTTAAAAATACTGTTTTGTGATCAAAAGTCAACAGATAATACAATCGTGTGTGGATTTTATAGGCATATAAGATCGATATTTGGCATCGTATTTCCAATAAGGGTCAGGTTGTGTATTATTTGAAAAGAAAATATACATTTTACTTAATTCAGTAGAACTTCGAGATTATTCTATGCCGTAAAAAGTCATATATATATATATATATATATATATATATATATATATATATATATATATATATATATATATATATATATATATATATATATGCACGTAAGTAAATAAAAAAAATAAAATAAACATAGAGAGAAAGAAATTTAATAAAGTTCCAAATTTCATAAAATTACAATATATATAAAAATATTTGTTTGCTTGTACATATGTATAAATAAGTGAAATAATAATTCTTTAATTAAATTCTTAATAAAAAAAATCAGTAATAATTCCGTTTCTCAAAAAGTTTATTTTAATTGTTTTTTTTTAAAAAAAAATATTTGAAAACATAACTTTATTTGTTCATCGATATAATTGCTTGTAATAACAGATAAACTTCATTTTGTAAAAAAATAAAATTTACATAACACTTTTGTGTATATAAATAATTTAAAATTGAATGTTAATAAATATTTTTATCAAAACAATGTAAATAATTAACCTTTGAAAATTATATAAACAAAGCAATTTTAAGCAAATATATAATTGTATTGTACATAGTTTATTTTGATAATTTAAACATTTGATTAATTATTCATTACAATAATAATTCATTGTATAACCTTTCAGTCTTATTCGAGCCATCCTATAAAAATTAACATATTTAAATAAATGAAATATCACTCCAACGCGAAATATTATAAAAATGTTTAATAATCTTGTAATGTTTACTTTATTTAGAAGTTGATAGACAAATCGATGAGCATACCATTAATACCAGAGTACTATATTATTTTTAATATTCAAATGTCAAATAGACAGAATAGTAAAATAATTTATAGTTTTTTACTACACATTTTTCTATTATTTGAAGTTAATTGAAAAAATAACAAAATCTTAATTAAGACTTTCGTAAATAAATAATTTGAAATTCATTTCGATTGATGTTAGAAATTTTGAAACTGATCACAGAAATAATTTCAACTAATTCTAATAAATCTTGTTATTGCTAGTGAATTTTAAATAGTTAATTAGAAAACATGTCTATAGATAATTTATCACATCTCACATAATATATATATATATATATATATATATATATATATATATATATATATATCCTAAAAGTTATTACCAATGAATTGCTGCATTAATCAAAGAAAATAATAGTAACTTTTAGGCCACCTGTATATATATATATATATATATATATATATATATATGTGTGTGTGTGTGTGTGTGTATTGACTTTATCAGTTCAGTTATAAATCTTAAACAATTTACAAACTGTGTGAAATTAATCAGATTTTACGGAATAGTCTGATTGCTAATTTCAAAGATATTGAGATTTCTGTCGATGTCACTGAGAATAATCTAATCATGTGCAATTTGCCCCATCAAAGATATTAATGTATATTCATATATGTATACGATATACAAATGCTTATGGTAAAATATGCTTATTAGATATCAAAGGTTATTCACATAACTTACTTGGCTTCTACAAAATCGTGACAGTTATATGTTATGATAGACATCAGATATAGTTTCAAACAAAGGTCAGAACTTGAAAGATACATAGAACAGACTAGAGCTATTCTCGTGTGTTTGTGTTTGTTTGTTGCATTGGACAAATATAGTAACGGTCAAATGGGCCAAAACATCATAAGCAAAATCAACAAGCGTATCAAAAACACAATGCACAACAAAACCGACAAATATACAAGAGCGTTCACGTTTGATAGCGCATGTCTAATATTTTCATTGTGGATGGAATATTTCGGAGTATGAAAGAATTTTATGCGAAACCATCCAGAGATTAAGGTAATTGAATGTATTACTTCTATGTTAATGGTTCCAGTTTGTGGTCGATTTCAATCTTTTTTTTCGTTAAACTATTTTAACTCCTCAATATTAACAATAAACTGAACTTATATTTTAATCTTATATAAAAATAGACTAAAAATTATTATTACTTTTAACTGATTTTCAACGATTTTACTAATTATTAAACTATTTATTTTAGATATTTTTCATTAAGGTAATAATAAAAATATTGAAATTTTATAAAAAAAACCTATTATTTTTGGAAATGTTTTTTTTTTATTATTGTGATTAGAGTTTTTATTTCTTTATAACATTTATGATTACTATTTTTTTTACTACTTTTTCTTTGAATCTGCAATTTTCTTTCTATAATTGGTTTTATAATTAAGTTTCAAAGATACAGAATTTTTATTAGAAATTTTTAAATTTTGTCTCAACTTTTTCATTACTCTTTTTTCTTCATGTTTATTTTCTTTTTAGAATAATTCTTAAATAAAATTCATTTTTTGTTGTTTTTTCTTTTTACTACATTTTTACTATTCTAAATCATAATTTCTCTTTAATAAAATTTAAATAATTTTTATGATGTGAACTTCTTATTCTCAATATATCTAAAAACCTATTATTTAAGTGATCAATTCTTTGAATTATAATTTTATGAATGATTCAATTTATTAATGTATGTATTATTATATGTAAATTTAGTATACGTTTTATTTATGAGCTTAGTTTATTTTTAAAATAAAAAAATATTCTATCAGCTATTAAGTTATAAAAAAAATATTGTAAGTTATTTAAAAAAATATTTTAAATAATTACTAAAAATAATATGAAAAATGTTATTCTACGAATGTGAATTAAATCTTAAAATTAAAATGAATATTAATCAACAGAATATTATTCAATAAATGTTTTTGAAAATATTGTTACTTTTTTCCTTTTCAAATTTTATAATAATATTTTTGTGAATAAATAATCATTTAGATTTTTTCTAAATAAATAATTTATTCTTTGTAAACGAAAATTACATCAAATATTATTTTATATCAGGAAAATAGTAGAATTTAAAATGAAAAAAAAGAATATAAAAACACTATAATCAATTTTTTATTTCATATTGAATAATTATTTAAATAATGAGTAAATTTATAAATAAAAATAATGTTTATCTTCTTTTTCCAAAATATTTAATTAAATTATTTAAATCAGTTTTATATTTTTGTAGCATATTGTATTATTTTTAAAAATGAATATTATTCTTCAAAATGTAATTTGTAACATAAAAAGTTTTTATTTTGTATAAAGCAACTGTGCAATTGAAAAAATAAATACATTGTTGTTGTTTTTTTAACTTTCTTTCTCAAAATCTATTATATATTATGGAACAAAAATTCGTAAATTATATATAAAAAATCTACATTTACAAATTATTTCAATCGTTATAATACAAATATGTAGAATGAATCAATTAAATTCATTAAAAAATAATAAGTGTTAACTTAATTTTGTATATTGTAAATTTTACTGTTTCTACAGCTGTTATAATAAAATAGTAAATATAAATATGAATAAATAATATTATCAACTTGAAATTGTTCTATAAAAAAAACTGAAATCGTAACAGAGATGCATTAATGAAAAACAAAAAATTGTAATTTGATAATTTTTACACTAAATATTCAATAAATAAAACATTTGTATTTTACAAAAATCTACTTCCAAACTTATTTTGAAGTAAAAACTTATTTAATACAAATAAATGTTTTTATATACTAACAATCATGTATTAAATAAAAAATATACGTGAAATGAAAATGTGTACATTTTAAAGACAATTCAATTACGTTACACATTGTAGTTCGACAAGTAATAGACACAGATACGACAACAACAAATAAATTATTCAATACAACTTTTTCGTGGTCGAAAACTTACGGAAATCGAGTAACAATCTCCAACAGTCGGCCGAACCGCCAAAATAAAGCGAAAAAAACAACTTATCTGAAAATCCTATCCAGTCTACGAAAATAAGTCTTGTGCCGCTAGACATCTAACCCACTCGGCCAAAAATATCACATAAATCATCGACTGGATTTTTCAGTATCACGAACATTAGAAGCGAAAGAGAGTCACGCATTTTCTGCTTGAAAGCAATATTCGAGTCGGTTCGGTCAGAGATTGTTATTTCATATTGTATATATATATATATATATATATATATATATATATATATATATATATATATATATGCATTTCACAAAACATTCTTCATAATTTACGAAATATATGTCAACACAATACAAAAAATTCACAGTACAAACAAGATTTAATTTCTATAAGTACACAATTTAAAAATATACTTTTTACAGAATTGTTTATAAAATGCAATCCTCTTTTGAAATCAAAATAACGTAGAAATCAAAATTATTCATTTTTTTACAACTTATATCTTATATTAGATTTCATATGTATGCCAATTTGTGCTAAATAACAAATAAAAACAAATTGCTGTTTTTAATTAATTGATAACTGAAACTTTTTTACTAAATTGAGAACTGATTTTCATTCCTATCTAAAACAGAACGTTTAAGGTTTTTTAAAAATATATATCTGAGTATAGCTACAAATATACTTAAACTTATGAACAAATAAAAGTTATTCTAAATCTAATTAAATCATTTTTTTATTATATTTGTTATAATTATTATAAACCATGTCTTTTTTTTCTCCGAATAAAATATCTAAGGTATTTATATGATGGTCCAAATGAAACTATAGGCGTTAAGTACATATTTTGTTTACTATTATTTACTATCCTTCAGTCTAATTTGGGTCATTCTATATAAATAACGAAATATAGTAAAAATGTATTATTGAATATTTTTTATAACATTTGTTTATTTTACTGTCAGATTAAATTTAGTTAATTTGAAAACTCTATCATTTTATAAACAAGTATTCAAGTTTCAATCTTGTTTAAGATCACTAATCATTAGTAGCTTAAACTAAATTATGATATCTTTTAAAATAACATGTTTATACATTGTGATCTTAGACAATTTAGTACTAAAAAAATATCTTTATTTTACTCTCAACATAACTATAATATTTTTCTTCTGTATTCGTTAATATATATATATATATATATATATATATATATATATATATATATATATATATATATATATAATGTTTATGTATATTAAAAAATATTTTCAGACATTAAATAATATATGAAAAAACATAAGTTTTTTTTAAAATTTTATTACACTGTCTACAATTATTTTTATTGTATATGTGTCAATAAAATTACATTGATATCCAAAGCTTAAAAAAAATTTTTTTTTATTGTTTAAAAAAATATTTTGATACAATTTATTTAGTATTAAGAACCTATTTGTCAAAATAATAATTATTCTATACAGATTAAGTTCAATAACTAGTTATTCTAATTTACATGAAATGATTTTGTCATACTACTAGTTCAAGCTTAACACAAATACATTTTATATGATTCATTCATTTGAAATTCAAATCAATATCCCATGGGACATTGATTTGAATTTGAAACAATAGGGGAATTTCAAACAATAGTTTGTCATAGCTTTTAATTTTAAATAAATAACATTGAAAACAATATAAACTTAAAAAGTTTGATTTATGTTTCTTAGTAAGGAAATTATTCATATATATATATATATATATATATATATATATATATATATATATATATATATATATATATATATATATATATAATCTTTATAGACTTTTACATTTGATAGTTTTTCAACTGCAGTCTTTACTATATTAATTTAATTACTTTTTCAAGAATATAGGAATGAATAAAAATACACAACTTAATTTATCCCTCTTTGTTTAGTAACAACAGAAGTCTTTTTCTATCCATTGTTGGATAAAAAGCACTCCTAAAAATGTCCACTTCGACCAACCCATTGTCTTCCTCTTCATTCCATGGATTTATTTGTCTATCTCATATATCCATGCATCTCTTCCTGTGCCTTATTTTATCTCTGGGTTTCAAATTAATAATTTCTCTTGTCCATCGACGATTTTCTTTTCTTGTTATATTATCTACCCATTTCCGTTTAAAATATCTCACTTTTGTTATAATGTCTGTAACTTTAATTTTCTTTCTGATTCAGTCTTTCCTTTTTTGTCTGTACATGTTATTCCTATCATGAATCTTTAAATTTCTTCGTGCTGTCTAGAACCTCTAAATTATATTCGAATTTAAGACTCGTGCTTTACTATCATAAATCTCTCTTTCTCTCTCTCTCTCTCTCTCTCTCTCTATATATATATATATATATATATATATATATATATATATTGATGTATAAAAAGGCAAATGGATATGCATATAGAAAATAGATAGTTGTTTCTATAACCATAAAGATATTTATAATCATTGTATATTTTATGAACAATATTTTTATTTATATAATAATTAATTTTCTATAGCTGTATTTTAATTTTAATAAAATATGTTTACTAACAATAATTAATAACTACAGGATTTTATGAAAATGTTTCATATTTAGAGGCACAGTATGTGTTGTATTGAATTATTTTGTAATAGTAACCCTGTATATTATTACGATTAATTTCAACAATTCAAGAGATTTTACATACATTCAATATTAAATCATTTGACTGTTTAATTTATTATAAAGAGCTACGAGTTCAAATGGGAGTGCTTATGCTATTGACACAATTTCTGTAATTCAGATTATACTTAAATTTTAGATTACGAAAATTTAGTTGTGACAACAATCAATTATTTGTGTATGTCCCAACATATTTAAGTAGATAATAACGTATATCAAATGTATCTTATAACGAGTATGAAATGCTTATTAAATTCACATTTTTTATTTATTCTTACTTTGATAATGAATAACAACGTTTTGGAAATGAAAAACGTAAAATCCAATTTTATGTGTCTGGAATTAAAAAAAATGATCTCAATTAAAAAATATAGAGTAAGTAATTTTTGATCGTTTTAATAAAAAAATATCATATTTGAGTAATGAATTCATTTAATTGGATATATTAAAAGACCAGGGAAAAGTCAATGGATAGATGAGACAAGGATATAAAAAATTTTGTCAAAATAAACTAAAAAGACATTGATTTTTACCTTTAAAACAAAGATTGTTATAAAAGTACAATAAATAACTTTAAATAATTTTAGGAAAAGTTTATAGATTCTGAAAGTGGATATTTGAATGAATAAATGATGTTCTATATTTTTTGAATTTTTTTACTTTGCATTAAAAAAACGCAAATTATTTGACTATTTGATACATACATACATAATTACATGTGTGTATATATATATATGTACATAATATTTGTTAAAAAAATAACATTCTGAAAATTAATTTAAATAAATATTGAAATAAGTAACAGCTTAAAAGTTAAAAGTAAAACACATAGTAGACTGGTCAACAATTTGTCATGAAAATTACTCAGTAATAATGATATATCTTCTAAATGATTGTAGTTTCAGAATGTATTTATATATATGTATGCTGTACATCTGAATTGCAATTACATTAGTTATGAATTAACGGACAAGCGTAACATCTAAAACTTAATGCCTTCAGGTAATCAACACATAGTAGTAAGCATGACATATTGAGAGACAATTTTAGTTACTAAATTGGTGATAAATTAATTGGTTATTATGGGAAATTATCTTAATAAACATTTTAATAAAATATGTCAATTAACAAATTACAAATATTTTTACCTAAGTATATAAATATTAGGTGCACCCACAAATAATGACGTTTTACAAAATTCCCTTTTTGTAAATTGAGAGTGATTTTAGAGTAAAATATTCTTCGAGTGCAGTTTTAACACTGACAAAACGACATTACTAATGGGTACACTTAATATCATATATATATATATATATATATTAAAATTTTAGTTATTAATCCTAATTTACTAAAAATTTATTAAACATTTTATTATTTGTGAAAAATAATGAATATAAATAATAATTGATATTATTTTATTCGATGCATAAAATTTATATTTGTTCCTCATTAAATAGATAAATTATTTATAAAATATATAACACTATCTTTAACCATTAACGATCCACTGCTGGGAGCAATTATTCTCTACATTTTCAATTTAAACAATTAAATTTCATTTACTTTTCACATTTCCAATATATTGTTTTAATTATTCTATCAGTATTTTTAAATTTATTTTATATGTTCAAATTCCTAACTATCGATTATCTTCCTTATTTTCAAAAAAATATATACATTTTTCCAAGTATTTTTTCAACAACTCTACCTGTAGTTATTAAATCAAATCTATTGTTATCTTTTTTGATAACATATTTCTATTTATATCGTTAATTTTTAATGTTGCTGAATTATTTTATATTTGAGAATATATGCCATAATATAGGGTCATCCAAATACGACACCTAGATTTGTGTTTTATTAAAAAGAAGCAAAAAAAACTATGCACATGTTTCTTTTTAATAAAACACAAATCTAGGCGTCACATTTGGATGATCCTATATGTACACAAAAAAATTTAGTTTTTATTGATATATGTTTTCTTTTAAATACATGCATTTTTGAAATAAAATATATTTGAAATATATATGTTTATTCAAATAAAATTCTTTTAATTTATTAAAAAGCAATTATTATTTAATGCCACAAAATAATATTATTCTGATATTTTTTATTTATTTTTTAGTATTTGTTACTTATAAGTATTTAAATGGGACTGCAATCATTTTCAAAATGCTGAGATATTTTATTTTAAATTAAAAAAAGTTTTATATGCTTAGTATTAAAATATATTATTTATATGCTATTCAGATTTAGGTACAATTTTTAAAAATAAACACTAGTTTCCAGGCAAAAAAAGAATCAATAAAGCACAAAGTTGATTTTTAGGTCACGATAATTTAAACCAAACCATGTTCATAGGCATGAAAAACATTCTTAATTGTAATATTTAATTATTGAACAAAAAAAAATATTGTTCATAGATAATTATTAACATTGTATAAAACTAATTTCATTGTATTACTTAAAAAAAATCTTTAAATGTTAAAATGAATCAAGATTAATAATAAATTGACTAATACCAACATTTAATAATTTATTTAATTTCTATACATATCTTCTTTGTTTTTATTAGACAATTATGTTGAAAATTGATTTTGTTCTAATAAACTTCATTTAATTTTTATAACATTTTTAAATATATTAAGATAATTTTTCTTAATATATTATAAAAGTTTCATCACTATTACATGAATTTTGCTTAAAAAATTGATATTATTTTCTATGTTTTCAACAGATAATTCACTGAAATTAGTTTCGTTTTAATTTTTAATTCGTTTTAA
>CP092091.1:32985490-32987990 GCA_029203775.1 Neoneuromus ignobilis | reverse complement strand
AATGATCAACAGAAATATTAATATTATTAAATAAAATTTATTTAAAATATTAATCAAAAAATTCACATATAAACAGTATTTGATAAATGTTAATAAATGCAATTAAATAAATGTTATTTTAAAAAAAATTAGATAAATTCATAAAATAAAAAATATTCCAAGTATTTTTTTTAAAAAAAGCTCATTCTATTCGAAATGAACTCAAGCATGTTTTAGTACATTTGTTACTTTCGACAATGACATGTATAATGTTGAAATTGCTCGACTTCGTTTCAAATAAAACTCGTTTTCGTTCAACTTAAAGTCGATTCTTTTCTTTTGCTTTCAAACTTATAACTATAAATGTTAATTTATGTAAGAATAGTTAACTGCTAAACTTTTCATAGAATCTTAACTTGTAGTATGAAAATGATTCTCTATTATATCTATACGTTTAAACGATAACGTTTTATATACTTGTAGAACAAAAAATGTCCGTATTATACATTATTCAAAACTAGTTGGTGTACTTCAAATATTAAACAGAATTTTACCTATAAGAAATAAGTACTAAAATAGTAAAATTACAATTGGATAGCAAAGAAACATTTATCAATTTTCTTAATATTTTATGACTTCAAAATTGTGGTATTAGCTACTTAAATTTAATTTATATTGTTTTTCTGTATTTATACGTTAAAATAAAATATAAAAAAATAATTATTTTTAGGTAATGAAAACTTTGATATCTAATTTAAACACACATCTCTAACTAAAATTTAAAAGTTCAACAGGAATTAAATTAGTATATAAAAAGTAATCCTTTGAAATCTCTTCTAATCCTTTTAACATGTTGTAGTTTGTTGTTAGAGCTTTATAGTAAATTTTATTTGTTTGTTGTTTAATTAATGTTAAAATTTTCTATAGCACAATATAATTACGGTAAATTTTGTTAGTTCGACATTTTTAAATATTTGTCTTCTTGTTCAAAATATATTATAGTATTTATAATATATATATATATAATTTTAAATACACAAAAAATTCAAAAAATCAGTTTTACTAATTTGTTCTCAATTTGCACTTAACTATTCTGTATTGATCTTAGACTTTATATATATATATATATATTAGGTTGGCAAATATCTCCCTTCCGCCTTCTGGTCTTTTGAATTTCGCAGCGAGGTAAAAAAAAAAAAAAATTTTGGAAGGGAGATATTTGCCAATATATATATATATATATATATATATATATATATATATATATATATATATATATATATATATATACGTGTAAACCAGATGAATATAATTTACAATCGACGATATTTTTACACACAATAAATATTTAATACACACAATAAATATACATTTTATTAAATTAAATGGATGAACTAATTACATTTTTAAAACTTATTTTTCTAATTAAATATAATATTTACATTTCCAATATTATAATGAATGTATGCAAATAAAAAGATAGCTTCGAAAATGCTAAGACTGTTAAATTTATACATTTCATTAATTAAGCAATATTTGTATATTTTCTTTATTTATTTTAAACATTCTATAAATGAACTGAATTATATATATATATATATATATATATATATATATATATATATATATATATATATATATAATATGCTATTTTGTGTTTTCTATTAATTATAAAATAATTTTATAAATTGAAAAGTAAATATTTCAAAATGTTATAATTGTAAGATCTCTACAGGAGCTAAAAATCTGTTTTTTTATGTTTCCTAATTTTAACTCAATGAAGGGTAAAATTTATCTTTTCGTAGTTATTGTCTAGAGTTGTTTTAATTTACGATTTTTCTTATCATTTTTATGATAACAAATTAAATGCAAAAATAAAAAGAATTTATCAGGATAAATAAATTAGTGGATAAATAAATTTTAAATTAATAAATATTGACTTGTTTAAATTCGCATATTTTGATCTTTTGAAAATAAAGCAATATATATATATATATATATATATATATATATATATAAACAATTATCATATTACATAATTAGTTTATCAGCTAAAATGTTGGAAAATTGTCAATTTAAATAATTACATTCATTCTTCTACAAGTGTTACAATATCACGTATTAAAAAATTATCACGTAGATACCAATTTCCATTTACCGGAATTATTCACAAACAAATCGAATTACCAAAATGGTATAAAAATGGAATATATAAAAAGTATTTTAAATTGTTTATCATTTATATATGTGTTTTTTTCCAGTAATACATACAAATTAATGACCAAAAACATGAAAAGCTTTTATGTCTTATTAGAATCACATTAAAATCATGCATATTCATTAAATTCAATCGACGCGATGATATTTATTTTATTAATTACGGTAAAACGACGATAAAACAATTGTCATGGGAATTAATACAAATTCGATTATTATCGACGAACAATATTTCAATTTTGATTCGATTATACTAATTCGATAACAATGTAATTTTTCAGTGAGGGTATGAAAGGGGGCTTAA
>CP092091.1:32947990-32980490 GCA_029203775.1 Neoneuromus ignobilis | reverse complement strand
AATACAAAAAAGACATCGTAACTCGATAAAGAATAATGAATAGCTAATAAGTCCAAGAAATAATTCAGATCAACTTCCTTATAAATAATATTGTTACTTTAACATCGACTTGGTGTTATAATGTAGTATTACATTAATTTTATTACTTGGTAATTTTATTAATTTTATTACTTTTATTTTATTTTATTACATTAATTTTATTACTTGGTGTTTCCTCCCTTAATTTTTATTATTTTTCTTAATCTACTATTCAACTTTTCGATGAATTTGTCAGCGCTTCATGTGATATTATTTCATAGAATATTCTATATAAATAAATGACATTTGAAAAACGTAGTCAAAATACGTCATAACTTTTTAAACAACCTAATACATCTCAAATTTTAAATTCAAAATGAACTAGAAATTATCTGTTAGGTTGAGTCGTGTAATTGATGAGACTATAACAAAACTTCTATAGATTTTTTTGTAAAATAATTTTTGATGGACTCTAAATATGTTAGAACTTGTTGGCCTGTTAGAAAATATACAACTTTCAATTCATATTTTTCTCAGATTCTTTTAAATTATTTTCTAAAATGTCTTTATAACTGAATTCAATAATTTTTAAAACACTTTTATCGGACCTCTTATTAGGGATGTAAAAAATCAATTTATATTTATCAATTATTATAGAATTAATTTATATTTATATTAACATGTAAATAATACTTTTATATAAATTTATTTATTTTTTAAATTTATTTTATTTATCAATTTATAAAAAATTAATTTATATTTATATAAATCTGTAAATAGCACTTTTTTAATATATAATAAAAAAGATATATATATATATATATGTGTGTGTGTGTGTGTGTGTGTAAGGTATATAAAAATAGATTTATAGATAAATAGAGATATAGATAGAAACAAAGAAATAAAGAGAGAGAAGAAATTAAACAATAAATAGATCTTACGAATTTACTTACATTTTGTTTTATATATTATATATTTGAAAAATGATGTTTAAATTTCAGTTATTCTCTTCAGCCAACCTCTTTATTATAAAAAATGTATAATACATTATTGAATAACTTATCTCTCTGGTATAAATATTTATTTTTGGGCTCTGTTTTTTTTTCTTTACATATTTTGTTTTTAATCCTGTTAAATATAATAGGTATCAATTTTCTATATAAAATACTATTTTTGTAATGGAAATCAATCTTAAATTAATTTAAAAAATGTAATTTTATTTATTGTAATTTTATTGATTATTGTTCACTTGCTACGAATTATGTATTATAAACTATAATTATGAATTATATATACAGTAATACATAAATGTCACTAAAAGATGGTTTTTAATATGCTGAAATTATTATTTTTCATATACTTTTGAATTTAATTTAAATATGAAGTTTTAAATTAAACTTCGAAAATAAATATAATTTATCTAGAAACTAAACTTTCTAAAAGTTTTCGTAAAAGCAAAATAAAGTAAATATTAGTTCCTTATGAATCAAAAATTATATTAATTAAAGTGTGTATAGGAATAAAAACTATTATATAAATCTTTATATATATATATATATATATATATATATATATTACTTTTTATATTTTTATGTAAAAAGCATTAAAAATAACACAAATATATTTATATATATATATATATATATATATATATATATATATAAATAAATAAATAAATATGTGTATGTGATATGCATTGTGTGTATATGTATGTTTGTGTGTATTTTATGAAGACAAAGCATCGCCATTTTATTCAAAATTTAATTAAACCATAGTGCAAACATGTAAATTAAATCTGAATCTTGATATATATATATATATATATATATATATATATATATATATATATATATTATCAAAAAGATGGAGAGACATTCACAAGTATATATTATATGCAGTATCTTAGAAAAGTAAATATTTTATTTCAAAATTATAAAACATTTTGAATTGTAAATTCAAACTTTCTTTATTTATATATTATATATATATATATATATTGCTTATATATGTAGGATAAAAAAAATAATCTAAGATTGTATCAAATAAGATTGTATATAAAAAAATTTTTATTGAAGATATCATCTTATACTTAAAATAAAAATGCATGGAAACGAAACAATATTTTTTTTAACTTCGTTTTAAATTTAACTGTTAAAATTTAAATACTTAAATGGAATATTAAAAATAAGAAAATTCAAATATAAGAAAATTAATTAAATATTTGGAGAACTTTTACAATATTATTTTTATTTAATATTAGTTCTAAAATTGAATCTATTTTATTATGTTCATTTCACAATAAACACGTGATCTCTCTCTCTCTCTCTCTCTCTCTCTCTATATATATATATATATATATATATATATATATATATATGTTAAAATTTGATGTATATTTTAGATTTTCTCATATATTGTTTTTGTTACAGGTGAGTTCGTATAATTACATTTTATTTGAAATATATGGTAAGTCTTCCAACTTTCAATAAAAATTGATAGATTTGATTATTATACTTCTTGATTTCAACTTAATATTATTCTAATGAACTTCCAAAAATAGTATATCTATAAACACTTCCATTAAATGAGCTGAATAAAATTCTTCTTAATAAAATTATTAATTCAATTATGTAAATTTTTATAAATTTATCTACAAAATATTTTTAAATCCATATTACACAAAATTATTTTAATTTTATTAACAATTCATTAAAATTAAAAACGAAATATGTGAAATAATTCACAATATGTAAATAATTTGTGACGTATTTTTATTAAAATGTATTATTAAAATATACAGGCGCATATTTTATGTTCAATTCTAGCATATTTTCAATACATTTGTTGAATTAATAATAAAATAACAACGTTTTTTTGCATTTAAATAAAATAATATATAATTTCAAATATTATTGAAGAGAATTGGTATTTGTAAATATGTAATTTTCATTTAATGATTTTATAACAATTCGGTTAAATCAATGTTTAAATAATTATAATCTCAATTAATGCCGACGAATCGTATTTTTATGTATCAAATATATTCAGTATTACTTACTTTTTTTAATAAATAAACTGCTTGAACTTTTTTGAAAACAAAACATATAAAAACAGTTCATTACTTATGCAAACTTTTATAATCATTTCTTACTTTTTAATCAATAAGTTATTCTTATAGCAGAAAAAACAGCTACTCTTTTTCTTAGTAAAAAAAGAAAAAAAAAACAGTTTCGTTTTAAGACAATCATCATTTCGTACTAGGAAAATCTTACATTTTGTACACATCTAAAATGCAAATCTTACTAAACTTCATATCTTATTCAAACTAAATCGTTTTTCATTAAGACGAAGATGTAAATTCGACACTAAAACTTCAACTTCATTTCAAATAAAAATAATAAATATTCTTTTATTCATTAATACTACAAATAATTGTCAAAAGAAGAAAATTATTTTTTCCGGTATTTTATTTATTATCAGATAATAAAAAAGAGATTTATTTGAAATTCTATAGCGTTTTTTATTATTCTTTAAAAAAGAGTTACGTAAATATTAATGGACACATAAACGAAAATACTTAATGAAAAAATATATTGATAGAGTAGAAAAATATCGAAAGTCCAATATTGAAACTTATATGAACTGCTTATATCCGAACCCAAGCATGGAATGAGAACATTTTCTTAATGCTTCGATTTAATGATAACGAAGACATTTCTCGTGTAAACGAACGTTTTCTTTCGCAAAAGGTATTTCTCTATATAATCGTACATAATTCTTTCTCTTTTTCACATAGAAAGCATTCATTCGTTATCACTGTGATTGATCGATATTCGAACAGAGAATCCCACAGCGTGTAAACATAGAACCACACCAACCTACAGATGTTACTTCCTTCCTTTCAGTTCTGTATCCTATGTTGTCCTTACCACAAGGGAATATACTATTATTACACAGTATGTGAACCGATGTGTATTCTTTCGAGTTTTCTTTTGTAATAAAATGAAATAATTTCATAATTGAAATAAATAAAGAAATGTATTTCGTTTATTTTATTATAAGTAAGTTTTATATTTAATTTAACTGTCTATTCGAAGGTATGGTTGTCATTAGTAAATTTGTTACTTATTAAATCTATTATAAAGAAATTTAATTCAGAAAAAAAAGTTTATTTAACTTGTTTAAAGATATAATGACTTCTTATCAAAGTATAAAATAAAATAGATAGACGTTTTTATAAAACGATTTTTCAATTGAAAAATGTGTTGTTTTTAAAATTACTATTGTTAAATTGTATTTTTCGACCTTTAATTATCCCATTTTTATATCAATTGATCACTCATGTCAAAAACCTAATATTTTTAAAAAATCAATAACCTTTTATTTTTTATTATTTCCGTTCATGCACATTTTGATGGATATGCGGTTTTTATTTTATAGGGTGGCATTATATATATTCTCAAATTAGTCAATATTATTTATCAATAATTGATTTTATATGCTAAAATCTAGAATTGTTTCCGATTTCATTCTTTATGGCTTCTTTATTACGATTACTCATGGTTCCATGTTCACGATGTTGGTTACTTCTAATCCTAGCATTCTAATCGTCGATAATCAACATAAACATCTTGTATTTTTTATGATTTCTACTTTTTTCTGTTGTTATGATTAATTAACTATGTTCTTCGTCTAGTAAATCTATAGGGTCACTCAAATGTAGACCTAGATTTATGTTTTATTAAAAGGAACAAAAGAAACTATACTCATGTTTCCTTATACACCATCCTATACACATGTTTCTTTTTAATAAAACACAAATCTAGGTATTACATTTGAATAACTTTATATGTACTCAATTGAGAAATATATTTGTATTACGCCTATTCTTCGATGCAGAAAAAAATAAATTAACGTCTGTTACGAAGTAAAAAAATTAAAATTAACAGTAGATAAAGATAGATAGAAAAGTAGTGACAGAGTTTAGCGAATATGAATATTTTGAAGTTCAAAAGATTTTAATGTAATTAATAAAACTAGTAGCATATTATCAACTACATAAAACGATAATGTCTAAGAGATAAATAAGCAAAAATATTTTTTTTAAAAAAGAGTGTTCACAGAAATCTCTGGAGCTAAAAGTTGCATATTCATGGAAAGATAAGGAAGAAAAATAACAGCGACAGACATTAAATATCTACGAAAAATTAAAGGTAAATAAGAAAATTCAGAATCCGACTTTTTGAAATTAAGACCATTAATAGAAAAAAATAAGGTGATACAGCCAAATATTAAGAATAAGAGACGAAAGAATTACAGAGACAAATTAAAACATTTTAGAAAAATTAAAACATTTGAGAAAACAAGACAAAAAATCAGTAAAAATAAATGGTAAATAAAATAGCAAGACCAGAACAATAAAACAGCTCAGAAGAATAGTCTTGATTTGGAAGAAATTCATGAAGTAAATAGAGGATGCAACACTTAAACATAGGAACTTGAATAATAACTTAAACATAGGAACATAGGAACTTGAAACATAGGAACTTGATAAAGAAGAACTGTTATATATTAAATTAATGAAAATCACACAAATATATATATATATATATATAGAGAGAGAGAGAGAGAGAGAGAGAGCGAAAGTAATAATTTATAGTTTTGAAGTTATATGGAAAAAAATATTAATTAATATATATGTGTTTCATTTAAGTAAATATTAAACTTATAGTACAATTACAAAGAATGTTTTTTAAGGAAATAAATATAATTAGAAAATTATCATTCTAAAACTATTATAATTCTATTTTTTATGCTATAAAATGTCTAGATGGACTCTAATAAATATAAATTATTTCTCACAAAATCTATAAATTCATAAAAAGAAATCGTAAATAATATTACGATTTCTTCTTCTTGTTTTTCTAATCCTAAATGATAATAATATTATTAATAGACAAATAAATTATCTAAAAACTAATTTAATTCAAGAGTAACTAGTTATTTTACTCCTTTGTAATTTTATTAATTCAGTTTAATGGAAATGTGAAAAAAAACTAATATTTTAAATTATATTTTATATTAAGTCATAACATTGCTCGTCATCAGAAATTTCATTAAAAAGTTTAAGATATTGCTCAAAACTGCAAAAGACTGCAGTTTTCATAAATGTAATCAATAGAGCATAAATTTTTATTTTTTCTTTATATATGTACTTATATTAGTACATAAAGTCATAAGTTTTCAAATTAAATTTCAATTAAATATTTTAAACTGTGTGAATGTATACTATACATTTGATAACAATAAATAAAAACTTACAATTCATACAATATATGTATACATTTTTTTATTAAAAAGATAATAAAAATTATATTTTTTAAACATACTTCAAAGCTCTTTTATAATTAACAATGGGTCATACATACACACACACACACACACACACACACATATATATATATATATATATATATATATATATATATATATATGTATGTGTGTATTATTTTTTCATATGGTCACTACCTCTCAAATTTCTGGCTTATCCTACCATCATTTTTCAAATATTTATACAGAAAGCTTTTTCTCTTGTACCTAAAATTAATTTAACAAACAAAAAAAGGTCGTTTAATAAATAACCTTGTATTTAACTAAATAGAAAGTTGTTGCATGGATACAAATCAGAATTATAAATAATATTACAATATTTCGAAATATCTTTTGATAAGAAATTTCTGTTGTGTTAGGTATTCATTTTGTACACATGTTACTTTACCTAACTTGTTTGTGAATAATTCATAGAATTATTAAATATTTAATGTTCAGTTCCAAACAAAGCACGTTCAGCAACAGTTTGTTATTCCTAATCATACAATTGTCTCATTTAATATATTTTTCTTTTAATTCTTTAATCTTCATTTACGGAACTTTTTCATCTATTTTAAATAGAAATTATTCAATTATAAACTTTTTATCAATTAAAAAAATTATCATTATATTTTATTAAATTGATTTTTCGAATTTCAAAAAGAAATAAGATATTACTATTTGTTATATATTCGTGCGTATGTATAATAAAGGGAGAGAGAGAGAGAAAGTATATGTGTAAGTATATATATATATATATATATATATATATATATATATATAATATGAGTATATAAATAAATGTGTATATATGAATAGTGTCGAAACTATTTCAATATTGTTTAATAAATATCTTCGTAAAATGAATTTTTGAACATTTCTCACAGTTTCGTACAAAATTTATTTTACGAGCTTCGCATACTTTCATATTTTTTTGTTTTATCCTATAACTGGTTGTTTTTGAACGTTTAGTATTTTTTTTTGCCTTGAGATATTTATCGATCATACATATGTAATTTACCATTCAATCACTGCTCTCTTACGCTCTGAATGTTCTTTTAGAAATATAATGTTTATACAAATAATGGTAAACTTCGATTAAATATATATATATATATATATATATATATATATATATATATATATATATATATGAAGTTCATGTAAAAAATTATCAAAAATAAAAGATGAAATATGTTTCAAGTATTGAATTCAGTAATGCAAATAATTTAAATATAAAATGGTATATCTTTTTTTAATTTCATGCTACATTTACAAGTAAATTAAACAGTTTTTTTTGTGCAAATTGTGATAAACTCTATTCTTTATATACATAAACAATATATATATATATATATATATATATATATATATATATATATGTGTGTGTGTGTGTGTGTGTGTGTGTGTGTGTGTGTGTGTGTGTGTGAATGTATATGTATGTATGTAAATATATATAAAATTGAAATTTATGTTCCTTTAGTGAAGTTTTTAACACCAAATATTTTAAAACTTAAAATTACGTACTTGCTTTTATATATGAATATTAATTCATATTTTTTGTACATAACATTTTTATATTCGAATATTATCAGATTTTACTACTTGGGTTTTCAATTTAAAAACTGTATTTAAAACATATTTTCATCGAAACAAAATTTTCTCGATTATAATAAATCTCATTCAGATTCACTCGTTGTCTTCCAAGAATATAATAAAAAAATATGTAAATTTTATTATATGTTAATTTTTGAAAATGTAAAATTAGTTACATGTTCTGATTACAGCCACCTGGTTGTAGAATAATTTATTTCATAAAAATAGTAATATTTTAATAAAATAGCGATAAGGGAGACAAATGTGTGTGTAAGGATATTTTTTATTCCAATTTTAATAATTTTTCTACGGTAAATTATTATAAATTTTGTAGAAAAAATGTGTAGGTCAGCATATTTATTTTAAAGATATTAAATATTGTTAGATTTTTTAATATTAATTTTTATTATATACGCTCAATTTATTTTAAAATATAATTCTATGAAATTTTTCATTCAGTACAAAATTAATACTGAGTATTATTCATAGACTGTCATCATTTTTTAAGAACAGATTTCAGTTTTGACCCATACTTTAGAATTTATTATTCCAGAGTTAATATTCAGATTATTTCTAGTTGTATTAATGGTCATAGTTTTAAATATTTTTCAAAATCTGTTCAATTGACTTTTCCGAAATTAAATAAAATTTATTAACAGTCTTTAATGCACTAAGAAAAATACCTTAGAACGAATTAATATTTTATTAATATTTCCAATACAAGTAATTTTATTTTATAATCGATGAATATTCTCAATATGTTGTCCATTCTGTATATAAGAGTTTTAACAATTTAATACATATATTTATAATATTACAAAGTGTCTGAAGAGTCTATAACCAATGGTAAAAAATTGTTTTCCTTACAAATAAAAAATCAGATTAAAATTTGATCACAATGATAATATTTTTATACCCAAAAAAAAAATACAAGACAAGTTCAGTACCAGCCACTCTAAAAAGAATGCAATAATATACATGTGCTATGTAATATTATTTTTTTCCAAAATTCCAACACTGAATTTAACTGCCATTTCTTCCTAAGCCAATTTTTAACTGTTATTAATGAAAAATATGTATGTACACTTTATTTACTAGTATTAGTTATTTTTCAACTGTAAATAAAAACAGGTTTCACCATTGATACACTCTTTAAGTAAAATAATATTATAAAAATAATTTTTTTAAAAAAACATTTATTTCTCAATATATACTTTCAATACTAATTCATTTTATTCAGTTTTTTCATTTCTCTGCAAAAATAATATGTTTTAATAATATGAAAATCGTATGATAAAAGGTAGTAAGAAAATATATATAATTAGATATTATGGGTGAATTCAATTGAAAAAAATCATTTTTCCAAATATCGATATATATATATATATATATATATATATATATATAGTGTGTGTGTATGTACTTTTAGTATTAATGGAATAAACATCGAAATGTTTATAAAAAAATTATACTTAAAAATGGACAATTATTAATCATCTTCACGTGAATTTTTGCAATAAATTAAAATATATTATTGAAACTTTACATCATAATTATCATTTCATATTTAAATCACTCACATACTTATCTTTTGAAGATAAATACACCAAGATTTATATTCATAATCATCATTATCATTACAGTTATAATGAGCTTTAGTATACTTGAAATACTTTTGTGGGTTAACACAAATAACAACCAGAACCCTAAATAAAAACGTCATGTTGATGATTTATTTTAATGAACGATAATAATTTACAAATGTATGTATTAAAATATTTTTGACAAATTCCTCTCTTGAAAAAGTACTAATTTAATATATAAATATTTTGAAAGCATTACATATATTACAAACTATTTTATAATTTCAATACTAGTAGAAATATTTACACACGTAGTGAAATATTCAACTAAAATAATTTATCTATTAAAAAACTACTGATAGATAAATGTTTGTAATCATTATATTATATTGTAAACTATTTCATAATTTCAATACTAGTTGAAATATTCATACATCTAAAAATCTATTCAACTAAAATAATTCATTTTTTCCTAAAACTAACTATTTGTGTACTCATAAAATCTTCTTGTAGAAATTTTCGTTATTACCTGAATCAAAGTTTGTAACTATTTCTCGTAACTAGACAGATCTTGATCAATAAATTCATAGTTGAATCATTTCTACAAACTTCATAATACGTATTCATATTTGTTATCTCGTAAAATGTTCGACAGTATCTACATTGTTTGACATGTCAACTGATTTTATGTTGACAAATGGGAATATTAATAATTATTGTATTAAATTGAAATAATAATTTATAACTAGTAATTATATTTTCTTATTTAATTTTTTACAATACTGTGCAAGAGTTTTATAAAATTTCGATTAAAAATATTTATTTTCAATAGAATTAACTGTGGTATTATTTAATTATGTTTAATATATTTTTCAAAATATTTTTATCAACTCCATCTAATCCAGTCGTTTTAGTCATATAGGATGCTATTGTGTTCATTAAACCATAAATATAAAATAAATGTGAATTTATATATGATGATTATAAAAATGCAGAATAAATATTAATTTGCATATAATAATTGAAACATACAAAATAATTAAAATTTATAATAACAGCTACTAAATATATATATATATATATATATATATATATATATATAAATTTATATATGAATTTATATATGACAATTATTAAAATACAAAATAAGAGTTTATTTTTAAACTAGGTATATTACACCTCTATTTTATATACATGAAAGCCCTTCAAAATTGTTTGTAAATTAAGTACTATTGAAATTAGTTACCTTTTTTACATTTTTTCGGAATAAGGAATTTTATATTTCCATTAAAGCACACTTTTTCAGAACGGCCAAGTGCATGTAGACTTCCGTGTCCTTCAATTAAAGAATTTATCAAATAACAAGCAGCTCTTTTGTGTAAGTGAAGTCATTTTTAATACTGTTTTAATATATTTTTTAATATATATATATTTATATATATATATATATATATTGTTCCATTACTTATAATTGTACTTAACCCTTATCTACTGAGTATTCTTTAACTTTCGGACTGTTAAACACTCAAAATAAAAAACCTTGTTAACGCTTAAGCTTTAACAAGAATTGTTGCTTCGTACAAAAAAAATATTGAACCTTATACAATCGTTTTCGAATTATATAAAAACAATTCAATGCCTTATCATAGAAAGTAAAATAGCTTTATATTTAAATAATCATACTTTTGATTAATTAAAGTATTTATTCAAATATTGAAATAAGATCGAAAACTTTTATATATTAATTTTACGTATCTTACGTCTTCACGTCTCTTTTATCTAGAATCGACTACCTCCTAAAAAAATAAATTATAAAATCTCTCAAATTAAAAAATTTTCATTATTATTTAATTTAATAATTGTTTATATTGAAATTATTGATTATGAACTTCAGATTATCTTACATCCGTATAAGTTTTCTTAAATTGTCTGTTTAGTAATTTGAAATATTTTCTGTTTTATTAATTTCTAATTTCAACTAAGTATTTAATGATTTACTTTGCTTGTTACGTATTACATTGATTTCCAGTACTTCAAAATCTTAAGAGAAAATATTTAACTTTGATTTTCTATATAACTTACTGCTTTTTTATTTATTTTATAAAATGAAATAACTTTATTAAAAAGAATGTAACTATTTACGAAGTAAACATTTTTATATCAGCTTCAATAATGAAATATACCAAAGTCATTTTCAAGTCCCTATGAAACAAAAACAACCAGTAAAACGTTGATAGTACACAATGAACGTTTTTGTCGAACGCTTGTTGGCGCAAGTCGCATTCAAAGGGTATATATTAGGTTATATATTATATATACTATATCCTGTTACGACAGTTTTTATCTCTTACTTTGTTTTAAATTTCATAAATGAACTATTTTTTATGTCATTCTACCCATACAATGTTTATAATAGTAATTTTTTGTAGAAGAATATGATGTTTTCTTGTACTTTGTATTATATGGTGATTTTTTTCAAATATACTTTAGATAATAGTTACTTTCCCTGTACCTAGACCTTTCATTTATTATCCAAAATTGAGTTTGACTTTTAAATTTCAATTATAAAAATTATTCAATGACTATTCTACAATCTTTAAAAATAATTATTAAATACTTTAAATATTTCTTTATAACACAATTCAACCAACAAATATTTTTTAGAATAATAAACAATAATAAAATACTAAACAAATTTCTATAGGGCAACATTTTTTATATTTTTCTAAATAAACATTCAAAAAATAAAACAGCAACTTAAAATATATTTAGCCTTTTTATAAATTGAAATATATTTATACTTTCATTGCTTTCCTTAAATTAACTTGTAAATAACATTTTTATAAAATCCAACAAATTTCTACAAAATATGTTAACTTTAAATTGTTTTTTTCTAAATTTTTGTTTTAATCAGATGTATTTAGTAGATTTTTAAAACAAATATTTATTTTATAACAAAATATAAAATTGATATTTTTACAAATGTAATAAAAAATAAATTTTAAAATATTGCACAGCATTGTAAATAAAATACGAGGGTCGTTTGATAAGTAGAATAAATTTATTTATTGTTTAATTGAATTAATTAATTAATTTAATTAAATTTTTCAATTTAGTTTTTCTTACTTTTTTACCCTACTTATCAAAAGACCCTCGTATTTCAATACTTTTTTGAGTTTAAAATATTTTTTAAAGTTATAAAAGTATTGAAACACTTTTTTTTTAAAAAAATATTGAACTATTTATTTGTAATCATTAGCATTATTATTGAATATTGAAATCAAAAAAAAAATACTTATTTAATTAAATCCGCTTTATTTATTCAACTGGATAAGTTGATTTATTTGGGTGAATTGGTTACAAGTGGATTAAAGAAATGACATGTTATGAACAGACAGTACATGGCGAGAACAAAAAATGATAAGAATTATATCACTTTTCATTAAGAAAGCGGTCAAGTAGTGCTTGAGATGAGAAGTACAGCGACCAACTGACTCTTTGTTCTTAAAGAGGAAAAAAATCTTTCTAAATATCTCAATAGGCTTAAAGACTTAAATTCAAGAGATGGAAAAAATTCTTTGCAAATTCTAATAAGCAATGTCTATTAAAATTGAATTATGGCTCATAATCTGTTTAATTTTTAAAATAATAAAAGTTGGAAATATTGATAAAAGAAATAAATATTGTCTGGAATTATATATTGTACACACACACGCTTATACATATACATTATATATATATATATATATATATATATATATATATATATATATATATGTATGTATTCATGTATGCATATATGTATTTATTTGTATAAGTATGTATGTATACATGTGTGAATATGTGTATACATGTATGAATAAGTATAAATATGAGTGGATTATTTTTTACATTTTCAAACAATGTTTTGTTAATAACATAAATGACAAATAAAAAATATTTTTATAATAAAATTCTGAAATAAAAATTATTTAAATTCAAAGTAACTTTTATGATATATTTCGTTTATTCCTGTAGAAAAATAATTAAAACGTAGTTAAATTTATAATTCCTATACTTTTTAGCATAAAAATATATTTAACAAAAAGCTAGTATGTAGTTATAATAAAAATGTAGGATTTAGTGGAAATGTTTTTTTTAATAATAATATTTTGCATACTTTGTTTTCCTTTTAAGATAATATATTGTTAAGGGAAATAAATAGTAACTATATTTATTATTAAATTTTAATTTCAATTATTTTTTAAACATTAATTTAAAAATCAGATTGTTGTTAATTAATATTTCATAATTTACTTTCTAAAAATATATTATGAAAACTAAATGTAATTCTTATGATGTTATTTTTTACTAAAAGTCAAATTTAACATACCTAATTCATTTCATAATTATTCTGATGTTATATTTACTGAGTTACGTTTAGAAACTATACAAGTAAATCTCTACGTTTTTTTATTTTCAAAGAATTATAATTTGTAAATCACAAAGTTCTATTAAAATTAAATATTTTGAATTGAAAATTATTTTACAATGTGATCATTTTAAACAAATGCTATTATTTCTATACTTAGATACACATTTTTATTTTTGGTTGGATTAGAGATCAAGAATTTTTTTAATTAAGAAATTTATAACAAAAGTATACAATCACATTAGAAATTAATTTATCAGCATAGCACTTAATTGTCATATTTAATGATTTAAAAGTTTAAACTCGGCAAAAACTTTTTTATAACTCATATTTACTTTAAAATTTGCATATAAAGAATTTTTTCCGTATAAATATTAGACGATACTCACACAAATGAATTTTTACTCATTATAAAGTTCAATAATCACTTATTGTTCACAACATATTGTGGTGTTTAGAGTAAAAATTCATTTATGTTAAATTGAATTCACCACAGTTTCAAAACCAGTAATGTTCTAAGATAAGTTTCATTTCAATCAAAATAAAGTTTGTTATTGATAATTACTTTTTATCATTTATAAAATTTAAAAAATCTTATCTCATAAATCTGGATAATTAACTTTTATATATGATAAAATATTGTAAAAACCAATTATCGAAAATTGTAAAGTTGTGATTTTATAAATAATTAAATTGCGTCTCACTTATACAAACTCTAAAATATCACAAATCACCATTCTTTGAAAAATTGAATTTTATACGTGCTTCCAAATAACTTTTGTCATTAATTATGTTACGCAGCGATATTCTAAAAATTATATCCTAAAAATACATCCAAACTTTTTCATGTAAATAAAAATACATTTTGCTTGAAATTATAAGAAAAAAAAACTTCGAATTAGATTTCTGAGAAAAATAATGAATAAAAAGTTTAATTAATACTGAGAATATTTTTTTTGTTGGAAATAATGCTGTTTACATTTTTACTTTCAAAGTATTGTAATTCTTATAATTCTTTACATTAAAAATAATAATTTAGCTGTCTAAAAAAACTATTCCAATAGAACTTACTATAGAGATTAAAGTTAAATACTCAAAAAATGAGTAAAAAATAATACACAAAGGATGGAGTAAGACACTTCACTATAAGAGACGCTATAGAACTAAGACCACTAATACAAAACATAGAAATAAAATAACTGAAATGGTTACATATTAAGAATAGTAGATGAAAACATTTCGAAGAGACTTACAGAAGCTAAGTCACTCGAGAAAAGGTGAAAAGGAAAGTTAAGAAATCAGTGAAAAGAAACGTAGAGAAAATAGCAATAGAGAAAGTGAAAAATGAAATAGAGCTCGGAAGAATCCTCTTGAATAGACAAAAATTCCAGAAATAAATTGAAACCTAACTTCCTAAAGAATTAGAAATCTTATGAAGAAGGAAATTAAAATTTTTCTACCTCATATTTTTACTCTTTTTATGATACGAATGCTGTGAAAAAGGTATTTTCACATTTGGTGTCATAATTAATAACACACGACTCGAATTTTATCTAAACTAAACATAATTATAAATGAAATATTGACATATTACCGCCCGGCCACGTCTAAACATATGTTTCGTGTTGAACTATTATAAGTCCGTTCACGCGTTAACGCGTGTTTCGTTGTATAAAATTTTGACGTCAAAAAAAATTTATATACAAGTTAATTTTTTCCTAATTTCATGAAAATATGGTGGTGTATATATTCAAAAAAATTGGTAAATTATAAAAATATAAAAAATATTTCAGATATTTCAAATAAATTAATCTCTATCCCTAGCAAAGTTCTGTTTTTTTGGAATAAAATCGAAATTGGTTCTCTTATTTTTTTGTAACAACTTATGTATATAGAATGTACGCTTTACGTAACTTTTCATATTTTTATCTCTTCTAGATGTTTTTTACGCTAAAAAGTGTTTTTTTATAATAAACTATATTTATTATAAAGCATCTCTTTTTTGTACTTTATCACACTGGTACACTGATTACAGATTGAAAACCATTATTATATTTACATATATCTATGAATTAAACCCTTTCATAATCAGATATTAAATTTCATTTCAAAATGTTCATTGGTTTAAGAATTACATCGATTTTATGAAAAAGTTATTTTTGTGCATTTTTTTTGAGAAATTCGCCAGACTCTAGATGAAGTCTAGCGCGAAATATTGCGGACCGCAATGTGTTAAAGAAAAAAAAATATTTCAAAAGATATCTCTACTAATATTGTATTTATGATATAATAAAAATTCAGTTACTTCTAAAATTTATGTTGTAAATAATTATTTATTACGAAAATCGACGAAAATCTCACAATAAAAAAATAATTTGACTATTGATGAAAGCATGTGATAAATTTATTAATATATTAGTATTTTACATCATAAACGATAAAGTTCATTTGTATTTTACATAGAAATCTTTTTATATAAACTATAAATTAATATAAAACAATAATTTTTGAAATAGATTTTTCATATGTGAAAAGAAAACTTCTTTATGTATAAAAAATCATAATTGTTTTTTTTATTCCCTTGAATTTTCTATTATATTATTTAAATAGTTTTCGAACGACTATTTATACATGAAATGTGTGTCATATATATAAAAAATAAACTTCAAAAATCTGCTTCGCCTATTCTTTATTATCCCAGTATGAGTATCTATAAACAGAGTTAATCTACTGTTCCCTTTTTATATTAGTGCCGTGTCATTGGTCCTATGTGGAAGAATCACTGACGTGACGTCACCGCGGCCAGCCGTTGTAAATAATCTCGTGGAGCGGAACACGAAGAATTATGGCTTGACAGAGGTGTAAGGTATTCTAGTCTGATGTTTGTTCAAGATGTGAGGCCTATTATCTTTACCACAATACGAATATAGTGCAGTAAAAACAGGTTATATAAATTATCGTCATGTTACAACCAATGAATATAAACTGTGTAGTTTATACGTTTAATTAAAAGTGAAGTCTACTGAACTTCTCTTACGTTCATTTCACTCTAACTTTATTTTATTGTTTAGAAGTTTAATCAAGTTATTTTATGAGTTTTTCAACTTTTTTTATATACAGATGAGCTTACGTGTTGCTCGACTATAAAATAAACTAAATAAAAAGTGCCTGTTTTGACGCTTCGTGTAAAAAAATGAAATTCTATGCTCATGTTATATTCTCACTATCAAAATTTCACTCAATTTTAATTGACAATGAGATTTTTAATTACTTTAGCATTAGTTTAATTTAAACTTTCACCGTAATTTATATAATAAATCTTTTATTCCTATTTTGTCTACACTGATTTATTTTTGAAAATTTTAATACCATCAATAAACAATTTTTCTTTTATTTCGATATAGCTGAACAATTATTTATATCAAATTTTTTTTTTATCAAAACTCAATTTACTTTTAATATAT
This sequence comes from Neoneuromus ignobilis, assembly GCA_029203775.1. Classification (NCBI taxonomy): domain Eukaryota; kingdom Metazoa; phylum Arthropoda; class Insecta; order Megaloptera; family Corydalidae; genus Neoneuromus; species Neoneuromus ignobilis. The sequence goes on along the minus strand of CP092091.1, from coordinate 32,963,049 downwards.
CAATTTTATATTCAACTCTTTTGTTATTTTTTCTTTAGTATCTTCTGAAATTACTTTTCAAAATCAGCTGGCATAAATCACAAATAAAATAAGAAGTATTATTTAGGAACTAAACACAAACAAATTATATAAAACAAACAGATTTACAAAAATAAAAATAAGTAATTAAAATTTTAATATGTCAAATAAATCTTAGATATTCTTCTTATCAAGTATCATTATATATAATTTATAATTTTTATATAGGTTATTTTTTTAAAAAAATTGGTGATAATATTTTTTGATTCATTCTCTTTTTTGAATAATAAAAATTAATAACATAAAAATAAAATTTGTTAAAATGGTGTTAAATAAAAAGTTTCTCCAGGAATGTTTTTATCAATCACAAACGAATTTGAAATATAAGGTTAATAAAAATATTTTTCTTTATTTTGAACAATCTTGTGACATCTTTTTCATAAAAAATTGATATCACATTGGAAGAAAAACTCGCATTTTTATACAATAAAATTATGTATCCCTATTCGTGAATCTTAGAAATTTCGGAAGTATATATCCTTTAAACCCCATTGTATTGATTTGAGCAGTTCTTAGATTAAAAATATAATATCTGAATAGAATGTAGAGTGGATAAGAACTTCCCATTCTAACTCTAACAATGTGTCTTTGGTTATTATAGCAACATGCTGTCTGGCATTCTCATAGAGCAGAATAACCTTTCATCATTTACTGGCTTCTAAAGATCATTTTTCGTCCAATATCTATATCAGTTTATATAATTTTTTACTTTATTAATTAGATATTATTATTTTAAACAGGGAAAATAACTGATAATAAAAAAAATCCTTTACGCCACCATATACGTATTAAAGTTTTCAAATCGTGAATATTTCTTATTGTTGTTAATGTGGATGATTGACCTGGATGTAACTTACTCTTAATACTCTTCTCAATATTTAAGATTATAAAATTATATGCATTTTTCACCATCTGTTACAATTCTGTATAAAAGAAATCTGCATAATCGAATACAGATATTCAAACGACTTAAAATGTTTTCTTCTATCAATCCATATGAAATCAATTTTCCTCCTTTATTTATACTTTCCATGGCTTGTAAATATCTATAAATAATAGAGTAATTAACCTGCAGTATTCTTACAGGATCAATAACTGTTTAAGCTAAGTTTTCATTTAATAATATTTACTTGTAATCAGTCATCATGTAATTTTTGTGTTATTTAAGACGTTTCTTATTTTTCAAATAAAAATCACATCTTCAAAATATCATAAACCAGCATTTATAAGTATTAATTACTACATATATGAGTATTAATTATTTATTATTAACATTTATAAGTATTATTTATTACATAACTTTTTTTATAAGTCTCATAAATTATTTTCAACTTTTCTTTTGATCAAACAAAAAAATAAAACATGTCAAATATACTTTTTCCTGTACTATATTTTTTATCGTACTAGAACAACATTAATGTCAACAAGAATGACACATAATTTTGTTTTTCTTAGACAAAATAGTCAATAGTAAGTTACAAGAACATTTATTCAAAGAAAATATGTTTTTAATGCATACTATCACGAATTGTTTATAAACTGTGCTTTAACTATATACCTCTATTTAAAAACAATTCGTATTTTATAAATATAATTATCAATTATAAAAGTGGTCAAGAGTTATTGAAGTTAGTGACAAAAAATTAAATTATAAGAAAAATATATTTTCATATTTTTTTACAATAATTATAAAGTTTGAATTTTATTTATTAGAATTATCAAAGAATATATTTTATTAAAAAAGACATTTTTTACCAGTAAAATTGAATTAAATCAAAATAATTCCTATGAGTTATTTTTACAGCTGAATTGTTTTTATCGTTTTTTTAGATCAGAAAAAAGTAGTAACTGACGATTAAATTTGAATAATGCAGGAAGTAGTTAAATTTTTAAATTTATATTCATTTATTGTGATTTGAAATTTTATACATTCCGTTTTAAAAGAGAAACATTGAATAAATATTTTATTTCTTAGAAACACTGTTATGTAACTTTTCTATTATTTATATTAACACGTTAGCAGACAGTAAAAATTTCAGTGAGCTGCAAAAATAGACAGGTGATTTTTTTTTAAATTAATTGTGGTATTCGAAATTCGATTAGACACATTTTGTAAGAGTAGTCAGAATATTACATTTTAATAATTATATACAATTAATTAAAAAATTAAGGTTATATAAAATAAAGTGAATAATAATTGGCTTTAAAATTTGAATGCTATAACATTCATGTCATTCTGCATCACAATGAAAATGAATGTTATAGCATTCACGTCCGCGAACGTGTTAAGTAAAGTAATTTTATTTTTTAATTAAATGAAGGCAAAAATATAACTCGATCAAAAAATATCTTATTTTTAGTTTATCTTGTATAATGATTCAAATTAAGTTTTATTAAAATTTTTTAGAAATAACTCCCTGTACTATTAGTGATACTCTTACAAATATCCAAATTGTTAAAAAAATAGGAAGCAGTTTATAATATCTTGTAATTATTCACGATCTTATATTTTATAAAATATCTCCAAAGTGTTTTTCAAAACATTTATGTAATTAAATAAATTATTAAATTTATATTTCTTTCAAATACATTTTGTATATTTATGAATACAGATAGCATTTTAAACATTCAATTTTAATATTCAAAAATATATTAATATTACATATATTTAATGTAAATTCTGAAATATATTTTTATCATAGCAAAAAAATTAAATATTTGTACACGTTTAAACCAGAGTGTATATATATATATATATATATATATATATATATATATATATATATATGTCGTCATCATCATCATCATCAAAGCTTATATCGGCTCACTACTGGGCGAAAGCCTCATCGAATGCTAATGGCCCTTCTTAAACGTCTTCTCAAGACATTTCCACTTTTTCTTGTCATCACCAATCTCTTACAACCCTTAGGTTATATATATATATATATATATATATATATATATATATATATATGCGTGTATGTGTGTAATTAAGATTTAATACAAAAAAATATTTCTTGAGCAAAATTACTAATTCGGTTATTTATTAATCGATATATACAAAGTTTACGAATTTCGAGAAAAAACGTTCATTTAAAATTACCTAATTTCAAATAATAATTACTTTTTTATCAGTTCACGTCTTTTGCTACATTTATTTGAATTTGTTCTTTAAATGGTAGTTTATTTTCCAAATATCGATCTTTATCTTTTATACTAACGCCGATTCAAGATAGACAATCGGTTTCAGTCTATAAATAAAGAACAAATTACGTTGGATTTGTATAAAACGAGCATCCATTCCTTATTCTGTATTGAATTAAAGCAATTTACCAACTTGTATCTACTGAATGAATTGTAAACGATATTGTGTTGTGTACAGGTATGGATTTCCGATATGTATTTTCAAAAATTTTATTTCTCGTAAAGAGAGTTTTTAACTTTTGAAAGATATATGAAATGATATATGAAATAAAAATGATATATGAAATTTGAATAAAATTTTAAAACTGTGTATAAATAATCATAATAATTCTTTTTATTTTATAAATATTTATCATAATAATTATATGAACAAATCAACTCATAATTATAATATTTTTTTAGGAAATAAATATCATTCATACACACACACACACACACACACACACATATATATATATATATATATATGTATTTATATATTTATTTATATATGTGATCAATGAACCCTACTTATTCTTATTTAAAAAAATAATTTTTAATCTTAAATAACAAAATGATTCAGAAATTTCCAATAACACTGAAAACCATGGAAATATCCTTCTTATAGAGATAAGAACAGAAGTAGAAAGATTCAGAAACAAAAAAAAAACAAATATTAAGAATGAAAAGTGAAAAATGAAATGAGCTGGTCATATAAATAAGACCACCGGTGAACAATATAAAATTTCATTGAGAAACAATAAGTACAAAAATGTTAGAAAAAAGATCGCTGAATAGATGGATTAAAGAAAAATAAATTTATCATTGCAAAATAGAAGAAAATGGAATTGAATCTCTGAAAATATTCTTTTTTTTAAATCCTTCGTTCATTAGCGAATGAAAAAAAGTGATAATACAGTCATGATGATATATACAAATATAAAAATATAGATAAATAGATAGTTAAAGAGTGAGACGTTTTAAATATTTTAATCACCATAAAAATCAATTTCGATTAAAATTATCATTTCAATTACTGAAAATAATTCATAAAGTAATTACTCTCTCTTTCTCTCTATCTATCTATCTATATATATAAATGTATGTATGTATGTATGTACTTCAATGTATCTTACAATTATAATTAAATTATGCAAAATTTAAATCCTGTTTTGTAAGGATTTAATTAAATGAAAGTCAGTATTAATTCAATAAAACGTTAGTTTATAATTTAATCACAAAAAGCTGATAAAATCATATTTTACGGTTTCCATATTCTGCTAGAAATGGTGTTACATTTTAAATAAATAATAAATTTTAATATTCTTTCAAACTACATTAAATTTCTAAGAAAACTAAATATATATAACATCATTATATTATTTCATTTTTTTGTTGACCTTTAAAATATTTTGTTGACTGAAAATCATAGGTATTATTCTGATTTTATAAAACGATAGATTTTTATCTCACGAAAGAATAGATTTATGACAATAACTTTTTTACATCAAAGCTTTGGAAGTTTTTTTAAGATAGTTTCAATTTACATAGTTTCACATTTTCAAGGTCCATTTATATAAAAAAGACTGTTTTGTTGAATACACTTTGAAAAAATGTTTTTTTCAATATATTTTTTAAAAACAGATATTGTGAAGAATAAATAGTAATATGTACATATACATGCATACATACACACACACACATACACACACACACACACACACATATATATATATATATATATATATATATATATGTATATGTTTATATATCCCCTAAAATAAATAAATTTTAAATAAATCATCTTCTATTAAAATTTTTAAATCATATGGAAGTAAATTTTTTAATATCTAAATTATTGTCTTAGATTTTTTGAAAAATAAGACAACTTTTTTTTTATACTGCAAATATCATATTTAATAATAAATACATTAATATTAACACTTATTGGAAAAAATTCTAGCAAATAATTTTCAGCTGACTAAAGATTTTTGTTTAAATTCATTCGATTCAACTTTTATAATAAAATATGTTTCAGAATAAAAGACAATTAATAGACAATTCGCTTTTCATTAATGAATAGTTAATGCAACAGTGGCGATATGTAAAAAATATTTACTGATTTGAATCGATAATTATCTAAAATACACTAAATATAAATGAAAGTAATCTCGTCCCTGTTGATATTCAACACCATATAAATTAAATAAATGCATGATTACATTTAATTTATATTTTCCTCATCTCTAGATCTTTAGAAATACTTATATAATACAAACCTTTTAAAACAGGTATTGTCATGAATCATAAATAAATACTAAAAAAATAAACTTGAAGGTTATTTTTCTGCTATATGTAATTGAAACTAATAATACAAAATAGATTTTTTTTATTTTAAGAAATAAAACATGAAAGTACTTTTACTCGAAAATAGTAAAAATTGTTAACTTAAAACTAAAATTAAGAATAAAATCATCATTACAGGTACTCTCAACTGTAATAGATATCATTCAAGTAAATGCTTTTCTTTATATAAAGAATATTATCTACGTATAGCTATTAATATTTCGTATGAGTATAAATATATACACACACAGATATATATATATATATATATATATATATATATATATATATATATATACTTATGATATTTTTCTTAAAATAAGATTCTTTAGATAATGACGTGATTAACAAATAAAAGAACTTTTGTATGATGAAGTAATTTTTAATTTACTATATAATAAATAAAAATATATTAATGATCTGAATGAAATCATTTGTACATTTTACTGGAGAGAATAATTATTATGAACGTTTCGCTTTTTTATTTTTTCGTTATTTTGTAACATTTAGTTTACAATAAAATAATATATTTATTATTTATTCAAAATACTTTTGATATTTCTTTAGAATGTTTTTTTATTTACCACTAATAATACTTGTATAACAAAATCTGAGCTGAATAATAAGCTGAATAGATATTCCTCAGTTAAAGTTGAAAATGTAAATATTTTTAATCTTTAAAATGTTTATATCAAAAATATTTTCTTTCAAAATTTATATTCATAATTTTCTTGATAAAACATTCCTGATATTACAATTATTATTGGCACTTAATATTTAATACTGAATAATTGTCTTATGAATATTACTAATAAATAACTAAATCATTAAGTAATTTACTACGTAATTATTTTATAAAACACCATTTGCCAAATAAATATTCTTTATTTCTGTATATAGAAAATATTAAACAAAAAATAATATATTCTTTAGTATCTTATTATACTATAAATAATTTCTGATTTTTTTATTGTCATAAATATTTTGATACCTGTTTAAATATAAATAAATATTAGTTTTCTCAATGTAAAAAAACACACACTTCAAATTAAAATACTTTAGAATCAATAGAGAATCGTCTATTTAATAATATCTCTTAATTCAAAATCTAAATGAACATTTCCGTAAACAATACTTTGAAACCTTAACAAGTACGAACCTTTTTGTGTTTAGTAGATTTTATTTCATTTAAGAGTCTTAGGTGATGTATAATTCATTTATATTGAATTACTAAGAGTCACTTTTCATTTAATATCTTATAATAATTACTTTACACAAGTACATAATTTTCAAGTAGATATGATGATACTCAAGACTGTCATAAGATTAGCTAAAGATGAAATACTTATGAAAACTAGTTGCTGTATGATTCTAAATGAAATTTGATCCGAATTCTTTAATACAAAAGAATAACATCCTACAAAAAGGCTAACACGAGTAAAAATAAAACAATTTAAACATTAAATAATTATCATGAAAAGATATACAATGACTCAATATCTAAATTTATTTTAAAAACATTATTTTTTGTAAATTTAAAGTAATAGAGGGAATTTATTACATTTAATTTATCACAATTATTAATAAACAAAATTCAAAATATTTATTCAATGCAATCAAATATTTTTTTATTCTTCTACTGTTATTATTAAGTATTTATAAATCTTAATTCATTGTAAAATTCGAGACTAAATATAATTATATTTTTTTATAAACCAAGAAGCTCTGCCCCTCACTTGCTTCGTTCATCGACTCCCGAATTTGCTTCTGTTTAACAATGTACGAAACACAATTATGTATTTAATAAAATTTGTACTTCGGTCATTCTTGGAAAACTTCAGGAAATTATTTTTCCTTTTTTGCTTAAAAGCTAATGTGCAGTTCAATGGTTAAGTTATCAATGATAGAACGCTGCATTATAAACTGTGTATATAAAATCAATACTCTAACGATAATGATATAGGAATCGAAATCCACATCAGATTCTAAGCAAATAACGTGAACTCTAAGTGATTAATAGTCACTTTTATAAAAGTATTCATTAATCACTTAGAGTTCACTCTTATATGATTTTGAGGTTGAGTGATTAGTTTGTGTTAAAGTGAATTTACCGCATTACTGAAACAAATAAAGTAATATTTACTTATTTTAATTTATTTTTTTTATTTAATTTCTTTAAACTTTCTATGAGGGAGACAATGACTTTAAATTTTGGAATAAAAGAGTTTAATTCTGATATATATTTTTACAATAATAAAACAAGAATTAAAATCAATTTATTAAGCATATCAATTATTATCTATATTTAATTCTTGCTAACACATTTCCAATTATTCATGACTATGGACAGTTTTGAAATAAAAATATAGAAGTTTTAAACAAAGCATAAAATCATAATGTAGTTTTCAATGATTAGTATAGAGACTTTTGGAGGAATGGTATTCATAGTTTTTAACACGTTGACGTAAATGACGTCTATAGCCGTCCAATGCTAGTGATTGTAGGTGCAAATGACGGCAATGGCCGTCTTATATTCTTAGTATTATAAATAAATGATTAAAATGTATATCAGTGTTACATCCATTTTCTTCTAAATTCTTCAATCTTCCTCCAAGTATAAATGACGAAATATTTCTCATTAAGTGATATAGTCATATTATTTAAATTATTCCCAGAATTGGAAACTGGTTGCAATAAGTGTACTTATATAATTTAACGACGTGTATAGCCGCAAACATTTCATACATTTTGTCTCAGTCTCTTTTTAAGTGTTATTTTGGAAGCTTCAAAAATGTTGTTTGAAATTATTACTGGAAAATTTTTATAAAATTTCCTATTCTGTTTTTTCGTTACAAATGTTTTTCAAAATGGGATTTTGTATCTCTAAATAGATTTTTGAATTTTTGTTATGCTATTATAAATTTTTGTTCTTGAATTTTTTAATTTTGTATTAAAGAAAAATCTAGTTATATGTTTATAAAAATATATTTTTTCCTTTTTACTAAATTATTCTCAAAAAATATCATTATAGTCTATGCAGCCATCAAAACTTCTATAGTTGTCTTTTATGTATCAGAGAAATCGAGCTATTAAAAACAAATAACGTCTATAGACGTCCATCATTTTTTAGGAAAATTTGTTAGAAAATATAATAATTTTATTTTGTTAGTATGAAATCTTGATCGAACTCTCCAAAAATCAACTAATTAACAAAAAAAAAATGGTTTTTGTCGTCCATCACCGATTTCAAAGTGAGCGTCAACGTGTTAATATAAAAACTTAAACAATACGAATACAAACTTTTTTTAATAAATTGTACTAATTACAAATTTATATTTCAAAAATGGAAAAATTTTATTACATTAACCAAATTTTGAAAAAAGTTAATTATTTTCAAATGAAATTTAAATAAATAGGTCAAATTCGCATTGACAATATAATGTTATAAAATCTTGCAATAACAAAGTAATTAATGATAATAATATATAACTTATGTATTAAATTTTATATTCTGCTATCATATAAACTGTATTTGTTGAAACATTGTATTTTAATTATTTCACATTTCTTAATCTATCTTATTTAGATCTGGATATCTCAATTACCAATCTTAATCTGTTTACCTCTTGTACTCTATTTTAAAATTATATATATATATATATATATATATATATATATATATATGTTGCAATGTGGTAGTACAATGTTGAAATCCTACTGAAGTACGATACAGATTTTAATTTAATTAGAATCGTTTCTATAGCTGTTTTAAACTCACATTAAACACGAAGTCCAGATGTAAATATACGCAAGAACACACACTATATTCTCTCATCTTGTACTAATAACCCATGACGACTACACCTACATTTCATTTAATGAAAGAGTTATTTTTGAATAAACTATTTTATACATTCATACACACACACACACACACACACACATATATATATATATATACACACAATACACTGATCTATTCTTCGAAAAAAATATAAATACGTTTCTGTATTCCTATCTACAACACATCTTTGTGTTTGTCTGCAAGAGTATTTGTGTCATTTATGTATGTGGTTTTCTCCGTATAGCACATATCGAAATCGGGTTCATGTGTGACAAAGATCAACGTATAGGATAGAAATGTGTTATCTTCGTGACCTGTGACCTGTTTTCAGCTTTCTTGATGTGCCGTTTTGCCTCGCATCTTAAGATACGAATAATGATAAAAGAAGGATGGGGAAAAACCTCTAAAAAGCCGATAGGAAATGACTCGCATGGGATATAGTGTGATGGGTTTGCTGGCTACATTAAGTTTTCACCGATGATATTTTAGTATTGAAAATTCTATATTTGTGAAAAGGCCTTCGATGATACGCCGTTTTATAATTATGTTTGAATATTTTTTCCATTACAGAATCGTTACGTGGTACTAGAAATGTCACTGGTTTCTTTTTGTGTCTCAAAGTACGTGTCATAAATTCTAATTTTTTCGAGATTATTCTGAAAATCGTAACGTAATGGATTTAAATGGGTACTTATATGTTGAAAACATTTTCAAATATTTATTATATATAATTTGATATCTGCATTATTAAACATAACTTTAACAGGGATCATTCTAAATAAATAATTGTAAGAAATACCATAAAATACAATACGAGATATATAATTATTTTTTAAATATAAAAAATTAAAAATTGAACAATAAATTATATAAATATGACTGAATTTATTTTCCGACCTTATATAAAATTAATTGCCAATATATGCAAAATATTTTTTTTTAATTCCTCAGTATGAATGATACTTATAACTTTGTGTTATCAAAACTATTGACTTTTAAATAAACTCAAATAAAAAAAAACTTGAAATTAAATTACACTTCACTTACTGAATATCTGATTGCATATCCTTTATATTTAAAACACAGAAAAATTAATCATACCGCCAAATTATCAACATTTTAAAAATAAGTTTTAAAATTTGAAATATAAATACTTTAATTTATTTTATGAAGGATTAGTCATAATTTTATATATATTTTATTGAAAACTTAGATATATATAAAAATTCTTAAAAGAAGCCAATGTATAGATGGGATAAATATAAAAAATCATCGAAATGGACTAGAAGAGAAAGTCATTGAGCTAATCGAAATTTAAAGTTTTGGAAAAGACTTTCATCCAGCAATAGATTGAAAAATATTGATGATATATATATATATATATATATATATATATATATATATATATATATATATATCCAATGCCTAATATAGTATTTTCATTTATTTAAATGCATTGTTATCCAACAGCTTTGATTACGCACGATTTAAATAAAATGGAATAACAGTCAAAATAAAGGGAGTGAACTGAAGCAAATGATTCAGTAGAAATATGTATGCTTTCTACTCGAGAGGTCTGAGATCACGTGTGTTTAATCAACCATTCAGAAATGAGGTTTTCAGCAGTTCCTTCAGCCTCTTCGTCAGTATTTGTGCATTGTTTTATACGAATCAAGAAGTTTATATCAAATTTATTACTTTTACGTTCTCTTTATGAAATATGGATTTATATATGACTTTCTCCCAGCAGTGAGCTGATATAAGCTGATATGATGATTTTATATATATATATATATATATATATATATATATAAATCAATTTGTATGAATGATAAAATATATATTCGTGTCAGGAAGTAAATATTTCATAATGAATTATTTCACTTCAATAAATGGAATAAAAATGAAATTGTGTTATTCTTTTATGTGATTATTAAGGGATTTTTTTTGTTAAATAAAATTAATTGTAATTTAAAATATGATAATAAATATGTTATATATTTCTAATTTGACATAAAATCGCGATTTTAAATATTAATATTACAAAAATATATTGATAAGAGAATTTACAAAATAGAACTAAATATTGTAATATATTATTAACATAATTTAAAATTTATTTTTTTCATTTGTAATACGGTTTTTTTTATTTTTTAGCATGTTATCTTGTTCATTACATTTATTTTTATATTTTTATACATATCTTTTGGCATCGTTTCCTTTTATCTATCTTCAGATCTGTCAAGGAACTTTTTATAACTATTCTCTGTTATATTCTTATCCCTTCAGCTCTTGTTTCTTTTTATTAAATGGCTAGCTATACTTTTTACTTGATGATACAGACTATTTATCTTAAAATGTCGATTTAGTACGTTTTTATGCAGCGCGTACATTCGAAGGTCATATTTCATTTTTTTTATTCCCAGTATCTTATGACGTTTTTTAAGTAACAAATATGAAAAATAAAGTAAAAATTAATTTAGAAATCAAATTTCAAGTGTTAGATGACATTTTTTGAAATCAAAGTTTTATATACAACTACACTCAAAAAGAGATGAAAAATTTCATTAAAATATTGCATGCATTTTATATTTTCTCGAAAAATAGGAAATATTTGATAAATAAAAAAGTTGATCAACTGGTAAAAATATAAGGAGAAAATAAATACTCCGACGAACTTTCTTATGTCTCTGTCTTATCTATCCATGGGTTCCTTTCTGAGCTTTCTTATATATCTACGTTATATATACGAGGGTCGTTTGATAAGTATGGTAAAAAGTAAGAAAAACTAAATTGAAAAATTTAATTAAATTAAACAATAAATAAATTTACCATACTTATCAAACGATCCTCGTGTATATATATATATATAGAGAGAGAGAGAGAGAGAAATATGTAGGAACCTTTATTACCTAACGTAAGAGAATTATTTTAATTTTTGAACCACTTTGACATCTAATGTTTTAATACTAATATCAGCAATATTGTGTTTCTAAAGTAATAATGTTATTTAAAAATTAATTAAATACATTTTCAAACAAATAGCAGAAATATCTTCGAAAATTACAATATTTTTTTATTTACAAATCTTTTCATTTCTTTCTGAAAATTATTTTGTTATGGAAAAAAATATTAATTATAACTTTAAAAATCTGAAAATTGAATTATTTCTTTTATTTATTGCATATATTTGTACTTACTTTGTATTTATTCATTTTATATTAATTTTTATTGAAAAAAATATTAATATAAAATTTAAAATATACGATTTCTAAACAAAATGTGTCACAAATATTTGAACTTAAATCTTTAATAATTATTTATATTTTTTTTTAATTTTTCGCAAGTTCTAAAAATAACACTATTATTTTTAAAATGACCATACATAAATTAAAAAGTGTACTTAAACATTTTTTAGTAATTACAGTTAATCTAAGTTGAGTAAAATATTAATAAATTTTAATGAACTTTAATTTAATCTCATTATTTTATAATAATAAAGAAGTAGATGGATTATAGTACGTGTGAAAAAAATAATTAATATTTTCCATTTATTGTAAATTGTTTTATTGTGAATTTTAGTATTCATTAAAAACAAAAAACTTTTTTCTGTTACAGGTGAGTCTTCTTTTTATCTTTAACTTCGTTTGGTGAGTTGCACAAATTGAATTATTTTATTTGAAACATTCCAATAAAAAAATAATATTATAAATACAGTTTTCTTTAATAGTCGATAATCTTCTTGATTAAATTTCTTCAATAGCAATCGTTTGGCTGTTATCTTTATTATCGAACTAATTTCAGTATTATCATAAAATGTGAATAGGTTAATGAAAATAATATAAACGAACAGATACGGAATAATTTCAGTGCGTTAAAACTAATATAGACCGTCTATTAAGACTCGATGTCGTATCAATACTACTTAAAGATATTTATTGGCTAATTCTGAACATAAAAGTTTCATATCGAGAGGCAATTGTTCTTTTCCTTGCAAACACTTAACAGAGTGACTACTGGAGTTGTGTAGGTATAGAGAGGCAGACATGTGAAAATATCGGTTTCTTGACCAAACATAAATCAATAGTACGCTCCTTGTTCAACACACGCGAACTTGTACTTGAACGGAAACCTTTGTCTTTCCTGTTAACATTTCCTTACCAGCGGTCGGATTCATTACATTTCCGTTTACACTCGTGTGTGAAAATTTACCGAGCACTCTTTCCCCTTTTGTATTTTTTAAGAGTATTTTTTTTTTGTTCGGTGCCAACAACCGGAAAAATGCGCTTGACGTTGGGACGGGTGAATGTTTTTATTTTTACAACAATTGATGTACTATATGTCGTAAACCATTGTTGCCTGCTCTTTGTTACATATTTTATTTGGTTTATGTCTCGAAATGACCAGTTTTTTTCTCGTTTTATAACAATGTATGCAACTACAGTGTAAAAACTTAATAATATGTATTTTTTTACACTGTGGTGCATGTCAATGTACAGGTTTTATGATATGTTGAAGTTGTTATATTCAAAGAAAATATTTGATATAAACACTGTTCATTCAAGTGAATATGTTGCCGTTTGGACCTAACTAACTTCAACAAAAGTTTGACATTCTAGTAAACATGAAGCGTATTATATTACTAAATTATTAAATTACAAACATTATGTAAATCCATTATTGTTAAACGATAATTATAATTAAAGCTAAAGGTTTTGTTAATATATGATGAAGAGAAAAACGAAATACTTTAAAAAAATAAATTGTTTAAAAAAATATCTCAATCTACAATTTATGATTGTTTTCAGTTTTAGATATAATATTTACACACATGAATACGTACACACACACAAACATATATATATATATATATATATATATATATATATATATATATATATAAAGTCTATTACTTAGCAATAAAAAAATCCACATAATATAATACTTTAAAACCCTTTTTTTTAAAGTATCGTAATTTTCAATGTATCGTTTGTTTAGATGAAAAAATAAAAATAAAAAATTAATTGAAATGAGATTTTACATTTATATTAAATTTATTTTTAAGTAAGTTACATTTTGAAAATCTGATAAAATAATATTCTTTTTTTAAAAATATATCAACTAATTTTTCTTAACATTACCTAATATTTAGTATAATTTGAAGTATTCACTGGAAATTACTATTATTATTTAATTATATGAAAATAGATAATATATTATTAACAATATACTTTATTTAAATTCAAGGAAATGTTATTTAATTTTGTTTATATTTACACATAAATAAATAGTATATAAAAGTGATAAAAAATATGCAATTTAAAATATTTTCTTTTAACTGAAAATAATAACTAAAAAAGTCGAAATTTGTATTTGTGAATAACATTTCTAATAACTATACAGGAAATCATTTATTACGTCTACTAAATAATTATTAGAAATCAATATTTTTATACTTTTAGTAATTATACAAGAAATCATTTATTTGGTTGTAATATTTTACAATTTGTTAAATTTTTATATTTACAACCCATTTTACTAAACAGAACAAATAAAAATAAATACTTTAATTAAAAAATATGCTCTTTCGAAAAAAATATGTCGAAAA
>CP092091.1:32942990-32945490 GCA_029203775.1 Neoneuromus ignobilis | reverse complement strand
GTTTCTTCAGGAAAAAAGGCTGATTTATCAGATTTTTATTTTAACTAAAACAACTGTGCAAAAAAATATATGTTCAGAATAATAGTATCTAAAATTATGACAACTCACATAAATCATGGAAAAGCAGTTTCTGTTAAAGGAAACAGTGGACTAAAATTGAAACTAAGTTTTATATATATATATATATATATATATATATCATTATACATTAAAACTTATTGTATCAAAAAATTACATGATTGCTGCAAATGTAATATCAGAATCACAAAAATTAATTATCATCCCAACATCACAATATATTGTAAAATTATTCAATAATCATTTGTTGTTTACTTTATTTATTTATAAGCTGATGTACATTTCTAAGGTAACGCCATCATCATCAGAGCGCAACTTAGATTAAAATGATTATAAAACACTTGCAATAACTTGTGATATTGATGTATAAATAATAATTCATTTACGTGAAAATGAATTTGTCTCAATCTCATTACAAATATTGTGATATCAAAAATGAATAGCTATCTTTAAGACTTTGTTTTTATAAAAACAGAGTCTTAATGTTTTTCTAAAATCTTATCAATCAAATATATACAATATAGACAGGTGAAGAAATTGATGTCGCTTACTAGTATTTGCAATATTTTATTTATCTCTTGTTTAATATACATAAATCTCCACATTATTATTGTTTTTATTGTTTAGCTTTTAAACAAAAATTTAGCTGTTTTGATGCAAATAATATTATAGAATACTTTATTTATGCAGTGTGTGTTTGAAAGAAAGAAAAATACAGAGAGAGAAAAAGAAAAATATGAAAAATATTGATGTACGAGGTGTGATCAAAAAGTAAGGTGAATTTTGAAATTTAGCGGGCTACATCCGTTCGATTTTCGATTTTTTTATTTGGTTATGTTGGTACACTCGTCTCGAATATATGTTCCAAATTTCAGCTATGTAGCATGTTTAGTTTGTTGGTGAGAGGCATAAAAGTTAGAAGTGTTTTGCAGGCTCCACGATTTTCCGCTGTCGAAAATCATGGATCAAAGAGTTTGCATTAAATTTTGTGTGAAAAATGGAATCAAGTGCTCCAAAACACTTGAAATGTTGAAAGTGGCATACGATGAGTCTACTTTAAGCCAAAAAAATGTTTACAAGTGGTATAAACTCTTCCAAGAAGGCCGAGAAGACAGCAACGACGAACCTCGTTGTGGACGCCCCAGCACGTCAACAACTGATGAGAATGTTGAAGAAGTGAAAAAAATAGTGTTGGGGAATCGTCGAATTACCATTAGAGAAATTGCTGATGATATTGGCATCTTGTTTGGTTTGTGCCAATCAATTTTAACGGGTGTTTTAGACATGAGACGTGTGTCAGCGAAGTTTGTTCCGAAATTGCTCGATTTCGACCAAAATAACCGTCGCATGAGCATCGCCCAAGAGCTATTGAATGACGTCAACGACGACCCAGATTTACTCGACTCGACAGGGTCGTTTAATGTCATAACAGGTGACGAAACATGGGTATACGGTTATGACGTCGAAACTAAGACTCGATCGTCCCAGTGGAGGCATTCCGGATCACCAAGACCAAAAAAAGCACGCCAAGTTCGATCAAATGTGAAGGTTTTGCTGACAGTTTTCTTTGATTGCAGGGGCGTGGTGCATCATGAGTTCTTGCCACAGGGTAGAACAGTAAATAAGAAATATTACCTGCAAGTTATGCGCAATTTGCGCGAAGCAATCCGCCAGAAACGTCCGAATTTGTGGAAGAACAAAAATTGTCTTTTGCACCATGATAACGCCCCTGCTCACACATCGTTGCTTGTGCGCGAATTTTTGGCTAAAACCAACACACTAATGATGCCGCAGGCACCGTATTCCCTAGACCTGGCCCCTTGTGACTTCTTCTTGTTCCCGAAAGTGAAGAGGCCCATGAAAGGACGGCGTTTTGCAACGATTGAGGAAATAAAGACGGCATCGAAAGAGGAGCTGAACAAGATCACAAAAAATGATTTTTTGAAATGCTTTGAGGATTGGAAAAAGCGTTGGCACAAGTGCATTATATCCGAGGGGGATTACTTTGAAGGGGACAAAATAAAAATTGATGAATAAATAAATATTCTTTGAAAAAAATAAAAATTCACCTTATTTTTTGATCACACCTCGTATATATGACTGAACTCTCATAAATAATTAATAACGCTTTGTATAAATTTAAATAAAACCTAACTGTGAATGTAAAAAATTATTAATAATATATTATAAAAAATAAAAATTTAACATAAATCTCGTACAATTACATTGTTTGATTACGTCACGTGCATCGTAAATTCATATATGTTTCATAACCATCATAACAGTCACCACAGACACCTATGTCATCCGGTTATATTTTATAAACGTGTTTTGTACATCTCTGTGCCCGCATAAGTAACAACAAAAACATCAGAATTATATAGGATGTGGTATACATGTGTATATATATATATATATATAT
>CP092091.1:32882990-32937990 GCA_029203775.1 Neoneuromus ignobilis | reverse complement strand
TAAATATATAATTCATTCATATTTTTCATACTTGTAAAGAAAACATGATATTTTTCCACATTTATTTTGTATTTTTTTCCTTACTATTGTACTTACAAATATTTAGTTATGCACTATAAAACCAATAATCAATTTTAAAATTTTACCTTATTCTTATTTATTTACAAAAAAATTACAAAACCATGTTAATATTATATTTTTTTTCTTAGAATATTTCATTTAAGTTCTTTTATAATTTCATCAGAACTATGAAGTTTAAACTATCCATACAAAATAAAACGGGTGGATTTTTTTTATTACTATATATTTTTTATATTTACTCTTTATGATAATTCGATATAAAAAATTTAATAATTTCTAAATGTAAAAAATTTAGAGTTGTGATCTAACAAAAACTAAAGATTTAAAATTTAATAGGGCAATAAAAACAATTAAATATTTTGTTGGTGTATGTATGTACAACATTAATAACTATGAAAATAAAATCAAAGACTTAAAAAATTGAAAACATGCACATTCAGTGTTTATCTGTTTTGGAAATATTTATCTCTATCTCATATTCGTCAAATTGATGGACAGTAATATTTCAGTAAAAAAAGCTCAGTCGAAAAAACATAACACAATGATTTCAACGGACAATTAATATTCATTAATATTTTTAAACAGCAACTATTATTTTTATCTGTTTATCTGTGTCGACTTGTGATTCGTATATGCTGTATTTATTTAATTATGTCAAATAATTAATTATCGATTACTGTCGGATACTGCGAAATTAATCGCATTGACCAAACGAGCATGTTTTTCAACGTTATTCTATGCTATTATATTTTCACATTTTAATTTATGTCTAGTTTTTCATGAATATGAATTAATCATTGTAGAAGAAAATCAGTTATGTTAATGGCCAGAAAAACAATGGATTTTACATAAAAGTGACAAACAGTGTACAAATGTACTTTTTTTTATTTTTGAAATGAAAAATGATACAGACATTTTAACACATTATATAAATGGTATGCGAAATTGAACAATATTAAGCTGTACGTATTTTTAAATTGATTGTTTTTCAATTATATTTTCATACCATTCATACAGAGATGATGAAATGTACTAAATGGAAATCAGTTAATAATTGATTAATTATTTCTAGTTAATACATGTTCACCGGTTATTAAGGACATTGAGAGATATTTTCAAAATGTTCTCAATTTCATACGAAATAAACCTCAAACCCAATTATTAAATTTTCTATGATTGCTTTAAATTTATTTAATTATTACAAAGGTATTAAATTATAGAATAGGGATACTAAACTTGTTGTTAATACCTGTACCAGATCAATTATTCATTTTACAAAGGATTATATAATTATGGTAGGGAAATACTTATACCAACTAACTATTATTCCTACATCTTCTATGCTAATCTCGTACATACGCAGGTAATCTGGATATTATTTGAAATTAGAAGCTAAAATTGTAAAATTGTAAACTGTTCTTCAAAGTTAGTCATTTAAATTTTAAATAAAATGTGTTAAATTGTATACAAAATTAGTATTGTCAATTTATGAAAAATGTTTGTGTAAAAATATATTTTAATTTAAAAAAAACTTTTTTTATATCGAACTTCTTATTAGATTTGTTATCATGCATGGAACGTAACGTAAAAAAATAATATAAGATATACGTAAAAAAAAATTATTGTGTAAAATGCTAAAATATTTCAAGAGATTTTTAAATAATTTTTATGAAAATATGTTTAACATCTTTAAAACTTCATTATATTTATTATAAAAAACTAAAATTTATTTTACCTTTATAAAAAATAAAAGTCATATTAAATATTATATTCACCTTCCCAACTATTTTTTCGAGTAGTTGTTTTGAGTAATAGGATAAATAGTACAGTTGTTAACACTGTGATGATAATTTACGTGTTCAAATATAAATTGCATTATCAAGGTTTTAATTATATTGTAGTTATACTTAAACTTTTGAACTATTTTGAATAACATAAGTAATTTACATCCTTTAGTCCTATTCGATCCACATTAATTCGAATTTCAATTGATAAAAAATATTTTAATAAATTGGCAGCAAGTAATTGGTATAAAATATTACATTTAGACTAGTCATTAATTCGTGCAAAAACAGAAAGTTATTGTGAATTTACTAAAATTTACTGCACGATATATTGACTTATTGTGCTCTCTCTCTCTCTCTCTCTATATATATATATATATATATAATTTTTTATATAAAGTTATTAATTCGCAAGAGTATAAAACTTGGAAATATGTACTTAAGAATTTTTGCACTTTTTGTATTAATTAAACTGAAATAAATATATTTCCAATAAGATTATATAGTAATCTAATCCCTTTTATTATTAACAATAATCGTATTAGTCTATATCTTCCAACTTTAATAAAATTCCAACTAAAAGTATTAAATCTGAAATTGGATCTTCAACATGAACTTTTTATAATCATAAGTAAATTGAAAATATTGATATTATTGATATACTTATACGCATATATGATATAGCTATTTTTAACTATCTTAAAAGAAGGTGAAAAAACTGTTATTAGATAAAAAAAATCTCATAAAAATGACACCTCTGTTAAATATAACTATTGAACTGTTATTCAACTTAAAACCTTAGTTTTAAGCTAGTTTTTAGTTAATTTAAAATTATTCAGTCAGGTTTTTTGAATTTTATTTCCTGTCTATTGTCAGTACGAACAGTATAAAAATTCAATAGCTTACAATAGTCAAATCAATAATATAGTACAATATTGTAAATAGAAAACTAAACAAAGTTATATTTCATATAACTCTGATTTTGTGTCATATTATATTAACAATAAACTTGGATTGTATTGTTTTGTATTATAACGTAAAACAACATAGATTTGTAATATGAGTTATTTTTTGTGTAAAATAATCCATTAATGTCTCAATAACTACATTGTTTACAATATCATTTTTTCTAATTTATTTGATCAATAAATATTTATAAAAACGATCAGAAATATAGAAAAAGTATATTGAGTTCATTATTTTATACTATGATTCGATTTTATATAAATGAATCTTTCATCTCATTGAATAATTTTATAAAATAATCCCATTAATATTATTCTAATCCTAACATTTTAAAAAGTATTCAAATTTCATATTTTTAATTATTTTTTTAAAAAATAAATAAATTAAATTTATGAGTTTTTTTAAACATTTTTATAGTAAATATCATTACATTTGAAAAGAATGAGAATGTGTAGTGTCCTTAAATTCATTTTTTTTTTGTAAATTTATTATTCTATTTTATTTTTAAAAAATAAACATTTAGCTTTATTATTATTATTTGAAAAATTATTTGAAATATCAATAAAATCTTTTATTTCATATTATAGTGTTACTACTATAAATTATTTCTACTTATTTTAATTTAATAACATTGCCAGCATATTCAAAATGTTATATCATCGACCATATTCAAAAAATATTGTGTATTTTTTTAAAAAAAATAATACTTTATAAAATTATAAAATTAATAAAATTAACGATTATAAAATTAATTAATAAAATAATATTTAATTGTAAATATATCATCTCAATGACTATCTGTGTCGATATGATAAATTCACTTTAACAATTATCACCTAAACATCACAATATATTATAAAATTGTGTAGTAATTAATTATTGTTAACTATATTTGTTTAGGATCTGATGCGCATTTCAATGTCCATACCAATTGATTTGATTTACTTTTGATTTTACGATACCTGTTTTGTTCTTTTGACTGGACAACCATCTGTCACTATTTGTTTTGATACTATGGAAAATTTACTTTAACACGAATTATCAATTGACATTGTCAGCAGAATGATCATTACCTGCTAAACAAATAAACTGAACAGTAACTGATTATTGGGCACTTTCATTATATCTTGTAGTGTTTGAGTTTGAATTCATTTACACTAAATCACCACGACTATTGATAATTTTCTTTATTTTAAAAATCAACAATTTTATACTCTAAAATTATTGTTATATTACTTAAAAATGAAAAAAATATACAATATTTAATCAATTCAAATTTCAAATTGATATCACATTACTTTTTTGCTAATATATTTTCCAGAAAATCTGATTAAAAATATTACGCATATAAAAAATTGTAAAAAAAACACTTGAGTTTTTCATATAAAATAATTTAAAAAAATACAGAAAAAGAATAAATAAAAATCATCTTAAACCTATCACTTTTCAAATATGCAATTATACATAAATGTATGTATAGATGTACCCTTGACTTGTACAATATGTATCACAAATACACGTACTGAAGCCATATTCTCGAAAATAATAACCCTCTTTCGGAGATTAGTTTCGATTCCGAGAAGTAATTTTGTGCGATAAAAAATAAAGTAGAAGATATATTCATCTTAAAGAAGTTATTTGATCACCAAAAAAATGGCAATATTACCTGTTATGATATGATATAAATTACTTAGTTTGGTTCTTGAACAAATTGTAATATATATATATATATATATATATATATATAGGCAAAAAATAGTATCATCTTTCAATATTCAAGATGCTATTGTACAAAAGGTAACCGCTTTGTACATTAAGAACTTTTATACTATAGAAATATACTACAAATATCTCAAATGTACATAGTGTGTACTAAAATAAAAGGATGTTATTTCAAAAATAATATCATTTCGAGGTTATTTTAAATAATAAAAATTCAAACTACCTCTTTTACTCTACATTACTATTAAGTTCTTGTTGTCCTCATTTATAATTTCTTTTATCTTTTAAAAATTTTAATTTGTTTTGAAGTTTCAAATATATTATCTCTGTTAGATTAGTTTAATAACTAATTTACTTTTACACAAACAGAACTTTGTGTAAATGTATTTAATAATCACTTACTGTTCACTTTTTTGGTAATATGGATTTCGATTGCTGTATCGTCATCATCAATAATTTATAATATCCTAGTAAAATATGACAGAACTAATATCAACATGCCCATGTATAAAAAAGTTAAACAAGTAATTATCATTGAATAATTTGTTCAAAAAATTTTTGTTTTAAAATAAGTGATGTATTTTTATAAATATAACTACTAAAAATATCAAACAATGTTTTATAATAGCGCATTTTTTTATAAAATTAACATTTTTTGAAATAAAAATGAATTTTTATAACTTCTAGTTTATGTATAGTACTTTGGGTTATCATTAAACATAATTATATTTTTTAAAAACTTCAATATTTTATTTCTCTTTCGTTTTTCATTTTTGTACTCAATTTGAAAAATGAAAAATTTATAAAAATTAGAAACTGTCAAAAAAACGAAAACGATTTAAATACAGTAAAAGCTGTTATAATAGTATAAATGTAATGAAATTTATTTAATTTAATTATTAAATGATTTCATTATCTTTAATGTTGTTTAACATTTTAAGTATAATTATATTCTTTGTAGTATCTTATAATATTATACCATCATCATTCAAAAAGTACAAATTGAACCGTTAAAAACACATTGTCGAATCAATAATAAGTAAATATTGAATATTTAAAAAAAATGTAATGTAAATGATTTTATATAAAAATACTAATACTGAAATTGCATTTTTTAAATTTTCTATTAAAAAATTTTGATAATTTCATAACTTGTTGAAAAAAATTGCAGCCTGACAAATAAATTATTAAAATATGAATAATGTAGCAAAATGTTTACTTTAGTTCTTTAATTTTATTTTCTATTACTTTTTACGTATAAAATCGTGATGTATAATTTTAAAGAAGCCCAAGAGATTTAACAAGAAAAATAGATACAAATATCAAAGTTATTATATATAAACAATGAAAGATTAAAATAAAACTGCACATTTAAGACCTTATGTTCTCATTTTGTATTGTGTCTTTGTTAATAATAAAAAGAATATCTTATAATTATTTATACTATTATAAAATATTAAAATTATTTAGATGCTTATCAACTTAGAGTTAAAAAAATGTGTTGATCTATTACTTCACCTTATAATAAATATACAATATTTACACTCTAATACAAAAGTTTTTGCATTTCATTTCAATCGTTTTAGATAAGAGAACATCTTATCAGATTTCTTGGAGCGTGATTCGTATAAGTCCTTTACTAACCTTCCGGAACATATTATTAGGTAAACTATATTTTATTTCACCTATTAAATTTTATAAAATATTAGATATGATAAAAAAACTTCATGTGACATTAAATATTCTATTCATAGAATAAATTATACATATTTAAACAATTTTTCATTTTTAAAAATATTTATTCATAAACTTCAAAACAATTTAATATGTCTATGTATTATAATTATATATATATATATATATATATATATATATATATATATAGAAATCAAAACGAGAATCAAAGCTACATGGGCAACATTTGGGAGACTAAATAGTATAATGAAAAGCAATATACCAATCAGTTTAAAAAGTAAGGCTTATAACCAATATGTACTACCGGCCTGTACGTATGGAGCAGAAACTTGAACTCTAAACACAAGAATGAAACAGAAACTGTTAACTGCCCAGAGAAGTATGGAAAGAATAATGTTAGGAATTTGCAAACTGGACCGAAAAACTAGTAAATGGATAAGGGAACAAACAAAAGTAATGGATATAATAGAGCAAGTTAAATTGTTGAAATGGACATGGGTAGAACATATAGTGAGAAGAGAGGATAACAGATGGACGAAGATTGTTACGGAATGGAGACCAAGAGATAAAAGGAGACCCAAAAGAAGACCACATCAAAGATGGAGATATGAAATTGTGAAGTATTGTGGAGGCCAAGGTTGGATGAGATTGGCCAGTAACAGGAAAGAATGGAAGAGGCTCGGAAAACTCTTCTTTTTTAATTATGACATTCGACGAGGCTTTCGCTCAGCAGTGGGCTGATGTGGGCTGGAGATGATGATATATATATATATATATATATATATATATATATATATATATGTATTTATGTATATATATATGTATGTATGTATGTATGTATATATATATATATATATATATATATATATATGCATATAAATATGTATATATGTATGATATAAGAATCACGTAATGTAATAAATTCAAGTAATATTTCGTAGATATAATATTAAACATATAAATTCTTATATATTAGAACTTTATTGATTGATATTAATATTTGCTTTCCAAATAATATTATTGCTAACAAGTTTATGGAAGTTTTCCTTTTCTCAATATAAAACTTCAAGTAATTCATATTATCATTACTCATATATATATATATATATATATATATATATATATATATATATATATATATATATAAATTCTACATCAACATCAAAATGAAAGAAATTTATGATTTATGCTTCGATGTATTTTTTAAGAAATTGCTATCTGAGTATATTTTATGTAATTACTTTTTTTAAAAAAAATAGATTATAATAATAATGAAGTAAATTGTCTATGTATATAATTTTTAGTTTATAGTCTAATCTTTGTATAAAAGAAAAAAATATATATTAAAAATTTAATTAATTTAATTTACTTAAACTTTAATCTTTCACAAATATTCTTATGTGTGAAATAGCCTTTATTTCACTATTATTTATTTAATTTATTGACCTTAATATCATTAATTTCTAACTGAATATATTCAATTCAAATTGAGAAGAAGCAACCATAAAAATTAAAGTATTTGTTTTTTATTTTAATTAAGATCACTCTAATTCTATTTAAAATTTTATATTTAAAGAAAAATATTTAAAAAATTCTTTTAATGAAAGTTGTAAAGTGAAAAAGTTATTTTAATTGATATTACATGATTTGGATGTTATTAATTGTTAGATGTGATTAAATTAATTTAAAGTTTATTAGAGAATAATTTATTTTTTTAAAAAAAAACAATAAAATAATAATGATATGCTAATAATGTAAGAATATAATTTTAAAAGTATTATCATTTTATCATCTCACAGAATTGTAACTCTTTTTCAATCCTTTACTAATTGATTGCCAATAAATTCCATTTTTCTTTATTTTTCAAATATTTTTCTTTTTGGATATTTTATATTTAACTAATCAGTTTCCATCAAATCAGTTAAATTAATCAATAATTATTATTAAAAAATTAGTTGAAAGTATGTTTAAAAGATTTTTTGAAGTAATTGAAATAAAGGAATAGCTAAAAAATATTAAACTAATTTAAAGCTTTTAAAAAAAATTCAAAACTAAGAAAATAAATTGCTTTCATTGTCATATACTTAATTTTTTGAATGTTTATACATTTGTTTTTGATTTTGGTATAATAATTTGATACTAGTTAAGTTTCTGTTCAATTAATTCATTTTTAATATAAATGTGCCTTTTTATAAAAAATAATAATAAAGTGTTTAATAATACTAAAATTGCAATATATATTATTAATATTTTAAAGCAATGTTATTGATATTAAATAGCATCGCTAAAACAATAGTGTACAATAAAAATATTTTATTTTTCTATAAATGCATCATATATTTTTTTTAATTCATATATATATATATATATATATATATATATATATATATATAAATTATTTATATACAATTAAAATAATAATAAGATAATATGAATAACATCGTTATATAATTTTTCAAAGTATTAAAAATTCTCCTGATATTTTTTCTTCAAATTTTATTCAATAAATTCGTCTGCTTTGAAGTAAAATATTAAGAATTCCTGTTAGCAGAAAAGAAAATATATATTGAATATATGAAAAGAGCTTCGTTTCTTTCTAAGACAAAGAAGTAAATCTGATTACGTCATAAATATTGCAGCATACTGGTAGAAATGATATCATAAAACTTAGGTGAAAGCAACAAAATCCATATGAGACTAGCGTCAAATGTATCATTCTAATGTTTAAAACAATATTTTTCTCTTCTTTTGACATAATTCCGTTTATTATTATTTCTTTTTGTTTTTGTATGAAACGCTTGAATTTCTTATTCGTACGTACTGAAAGTACACGAATAAAGTTTTCTGACCAAAAGTTTACATGTGAAATACCCTGCATGAAAAAGATGAAAATATAACTTCAGCAGGTAAGAATATCTTGTTCACTTTTTAAAATGAACTGCTCGTCGAACATATGAACATAAGCGTTCACTTTATAAGTATCAAGAGGATCAGTCAACGACTAAAAGCAATCTTTTAAGTTATTATTGTTACCCACCTATCGTTTAATATTAAAATTAAATTATTTAAAAGATTTTTAGAACTGTTTATTCTTTTATATATATATATATATATATATATATATATATATATATATATATATTTGTGTTTATGTATTAATCTAAAGAAAATATTTAAGAAGAGTAAATAACATTCAATGAAGCATTCACCCAATAATAAGCTGATATAAATTTTTATGATGATGATGACGTCTATTACAATTACAAAATAATTTTCTTAAAAAAAATAACAATAAAATGTCAAGTAAATTATAAATTAAAATTTAAATATTCTTTCAGAAAATTTATCAATTTTAGCATTTTAAAAATTCAAAAGTTTTTTCTAATACAAAATTATAAAAAGTATAATAAATATTTATAAAGTTATATAATTATATATTTTATATATTTTATATATATATATATATATATATATATAATATATATATATATATATATATATATATATATATATATATATATATAGATATATACGAGGGTCGTTTGATAATTATGGTAAATTTATATATTGTTTAATTTAATTAAATTTTTCAATTTAGTTTTTCTTATTTTTTACCATACTTAACAAACGACCCTCATATATATATATACATAAAATCAAAAAAGAATAACAAAAATTATATATATTTATTCAAAATATAAAAGTTTTAATTTTTATTACTTTTTTTAGGTCAAAGTATAACGTATTTTCTATTCGTTTTAAATATTCCTTAATTATTATATATACACACACCTATATATATATATACATATATATATATATATATATATATATATATATATATATATATATATATATATCATCACTTCACATCATAAACCCCATATATCAATCCACTATTGAATGAAAGCCTCAATGAATGCTATATATATATATATATATATATATATATATATATATATATATATATATATATATATTTAAAGAGAGAGAGGAAATAAATATTAATTATTTTATATTTTTTTCGAGACGGATTCAATTTAGAAGTTATAATTAAACATCTTTATTCTCAATATAAAAGATGTGGCTTTGACAAAAAATCATAAAAGAAACAAGTACTGGACTACTGTGTTGAATGAATAAAAATTATTGATAACATCAAATATCTTAGTATTCAGAATACATCGAACCAAATACTCAATAATGTACATTTGGTAAATATGAACTAAGATGAGAAGAATTGTAAAAAAAAATAAATTAAAAAAAAACAATAATTGTTGTAATATCGTATATAAGTTCAGTACTACCGAAATAAAAGTAAAATATTTCGAAAAATCTCTATTTGAATTTGTTTTACGTTGTAAATGTAAATTATTGGTTTAATCATCTATTAAGAATAATTGAGAAAATACTGGTAAAAAGTGTATATAAATAGAAAACACTAGGAAGACAAAAAAAGTAAGTCAAAATGTCATAAAACAACAAACGTTTCAAACAATTCATGACATAATTAAAAGAACAAGTACCTTAAAATCGAATTACGTGAAAATTAAACTGGAGGTATGCATGTACAATGTTAATTATTCACTTAATATTACATAAATACGAGTATATTTATTTAATTTAGGTTAATAAGATATACATACATACATATATATATATATATATATATATGTATGTGTGTGTGTGTGTGTGTGTGTGTGTGTGTATGTATTAGTTCTTTTTTCTTTCCTTTATATGTCTTTCAGATGTTAGGTGAGACTTTATCACTGAAATTCTTTTTAATTCTATGAATCATAATATATATATATATATATATATATATATATATATATATATATATATATATATATATATATATATATATATATATATATATATATATATATATACATATACAACTAATATTAATTTTTATTCAAATTATAAATATTTAGTTTTTTTGCAAGTTTAATAATTTAAAATAAAAATTATTTAAATTAAGAATTATTTAAAATATAAGATTTTAATTTACTTACATATATTTTTAATATAATTATGATATATATGGATATATATGTATATATGGATATTATGATATATATATATATATATATATATATATATATATATATATATGATAATTTGAGTGGAATTATATGAACATAGCTATAGCCCTATGGTTAATAAATTAGATTTTCAATTAATAGTTATTATTAATACTGATCTATGATTGGTTGATTGATTATTAGGGTCTGAAGGTACTTCTAGCTACGATAACTGAAACACAAATTTAATTATTACCACGTTCGAACTTGGTAATTATAATTAGCTATTTTATAATTAATATTAAAAAAAATCTAATTTTTTTTTGTAATAATTAAATTGATTTTTGTGTTGTTTCTTAAAAATTAATTCTTTTTATTAAAATGAACCATCTGTGAATATTAAACAATCACATTTTAAATAGTTTCAAAAAATCATGATTTTTAAATTAAAATTTTAAAAAACAATCTTTTGAAATTTCAGATTTAAATTTTTATTATTCATTTTCAAAAGTACTAGCTAACATCATAAACCAATAGTTTTATTGAAAAATTTGACATTTAAAATCGAACTACTTCGTTTTCCAATTTACACGTTCCACTGCAATGCTGATATTTGTTCAAAAATTATTGCATTTCTAGAATAAGTTTGTTATATATATATATATATATATATATATATATATATATATATATATAATATAAAATTACAATTTTATTTTAGGTAATCAAAATTTTATGCAGATATATATATATATATATATATATATATATATATATATATATATATATGCAAAACTCAATGTTCGAAAATATAAAAGTTACAAACTATGCAATTTAAATTTTATTAAATTTGCTCACGTTAATTTACTTACGAATGCCTAAATAAATTTTAAATTCAAAAAATAATGTTTATATACAACACAAATATTAATATATTGATATTTTATTTTAAAAAAATAATACTTTTCTATGTACTTATTAAATGTATACATTTATAATAATATTATTAAACTAATTTGACCGACATTTCATTAATATTCAATAAATTTCATCAAAACTATAAACAATTAACATTATCATTACTAATTAAAATTCAATATTTTCTAATTAAATTTATAATTTCAATATTCCATATTGTTATTTTATAATTAATAATAGAATTACATTCTGGCGAAAAACCAATATTACACTTTTTAATATTGAAAAATCAATTTTAATAGTGCTTTATAATTGATTTAATTACAATAAATATGTATATATAAACATACACCCACATACACTCACCAATCCACCCACACACATATTTATATATATATATATATATATATATATATATATATATATATATTATGATATATAAATATATCATAATGTCAGCTTATATCAACCCACTTCTGAGCGAAACTCTAACTGAATATTACCATTTACTGCTACTTGGTAATATCACACTGATATAATTATGTAAATTACAATTAATGTAAATATATATATATATATATATATATATATATATATATACAATCATATTTTATTTATAAAATTATCTTTTATATTAAAATACAATTTCAACCTTAGTTTACCATATTTCATGATTTTTTTTGTAAATAAAAGTCATAAAAATAATTTAAATTTCTAGTTTTATATAAAATAATTATAAGAAAATACTTGTCAAGAATTTACTTTTCTAACAATAGTAAACAAACTAATATATATTTATAATTCGTAACATATATGTGTCATTATCAGCAGCCCCTCTCAATCCACTGCTGAACGAATCCCTCTCCCAAAATCTTCTACTTCGATCGATTTAATGCCTTTCTCTTCCCATAATTGCGATGAATTTCCTTATATCTATCCGATTTATCCATGGTTTTTTTCTTTGATCTTCTTATATATCTAAGTTTCTAATCTATAACTTCCCTTGTCCATCGATTTTTCCCTCTTTTATGCTATATGACCGGCCCATTTTCATTTCAAACTTTTCATTTTTTTCATAACATTCATAACTCTTTTCTCTCTGATCCATTCATTTCTCTTCTTATGTTTTCGAGTTATCCCCAGCATACATCTTTCTATATTCTTTTGTGTTGTCTGTAACAGCTGAATTGTTCTGACATACAAAATTCATGTTTCACTCTCATAGGTGAGAATAAATATGCATTCATCAAAAACATTTTTTAAAAACATAGAGAGATGAACGATTTTATAATATGAATTGAGAGGATCTGATAATAATGATAAAGTAATACATATATATATATATATATATATATATATATATATATATATATATATATATATATAATTTATATAAGAAAAGTAAATGTTTTTCAAAGCAAGAAACGCAAAATATTCTATTTTCTCATATATTTAAATAATGTTCACTTTTTAAAACTGATATTTTTGTCTTCCAATTTTTAATTTTTCTTTCTATTTTAACTACGAATCAGCAAATTATCAATTATATTTATTATAGTATAATAAAAAAAACAATAAATAAATAGAAATAATTATTAGTAAAACATGTCAACCAATAACGAAATCAAAAAAGTTCAACCAATATACGCGTTTTTGTACACAAATATAATATTTAAATTTATTTGGGAACTACGAATCTATCCATTTCTCATATTTTTCTAATATAAATTTTCAATGTAAGAATAATATATATTTTGCTGATAAGTCAACAATACACATTAGTGTATCTATTATTTATTTGTATTTTATAACAAATTGTCTAGTGTCACTAACCTCAAATGTAGTGAAAATTTAATAGCAATTATATTATTTCATAATAAATAATTTGGTATTTACAACATAAATTAAAATTATGAAAATTAAAATATTAATAAAACATATTTTCTATAAATTAATAAGTTGGTTTAAGGAAATTACACATGTGGCTTAACAAAATTGTCCCCTAATAACAAACCACACAACATACATGTGTTTATATATATATATATATATATATATATATATATATATATATATATATATATATATATAAATAATATTAATTTTAACAATATATTAAATTATGCCTCATTTTAATCAAACTTTCTTTCAAAATATACTCTACTTTCTTTTTATATAGGTATCATCCAAATGTGACGCCTAGATTTGTGTTTTATTAAAAAGATACAAAAGAAAACTATACATATGTTTTCTGTATACACGACCCTATACATATATTCCTTTTTAATAAAACACAAATCTAGGCGTTACATTTAGATGATCCTATATATAGAAAATACTTGCTTTGTCAAAACAACTTGTAAAGAATTTTTATAAATATTTTATACAATTGGTCTTTTTTACGTTAATAAAAAAAATTTCAGAAAATATATCTTTATACACGTGTATAAATAAACAAAAAGAAAATGTTTGATGATAATGTAAATATATATAAAAAATTGTTATTGAGATATTTCAATATATACAAATGTATTATATATATATATATATATATATATATATATATATATATATATAAATATATATATATATATATATACAAATATATATACATATATATATATATATAAATATATATATATATATATATATATATATATATATATATATATATAAATATATATATATATATATATATATACACACATATACATATATAAATACGTTTTGTATACAGTGTATTTGTGTGCGTGCGTACGTCTTTGTTACATTGCCTTATGTACTTAAATGTTCCTATTAGAATAATTAAAGTGCAGTACTTACTTTAATTTGATTTACTTATTCATCACAAATAAAATTTTGTTAATTAATGATGTAAATTTTCTATAAAATGAAATGTGTATAATAATACTTTATCTTCTTATATATATATATATATATATATATATATATATATATATATATATATACACATACATGTATGTATATTAAAATACATATATAATTATTCTACAGTATTACATACTATTTCTTACAATACTATATAAAAAATGTACAAAAATTACCAACATAATTTTAAAATAATACATAATTATTTAAAATTGGAGAACAAAGTTGATATTAATAACTTTGAAAATAACATAGTATTAAATTACTATCTGTATTTGAAAAACTACTTTGTACAAATGAATTTTTTTTACAAAGCCTTTATGGCAGAAAGGCTCTGACGATGTTGGCGTCGCCATCGAAATGCATCATCCGATATAATTATAGATTATATAATTATAAATAATAAGTGAACAATAAGTGATTATTGAACACTTTAAATTATTGTGGTGTTGGGGTTAAAATTCATTTGTGTAAAGTGAATCAGCCACAGTTCCAAAACAACAAATAAACTACTTTATATTAAATCTTAACGATGTATATTTGATATTTGTTCAAATAAAATTTATAGGAATTATTGTGTGAATGAAAATATATTTTTCAAAATTTCTCTCGATGGAAATAAGCCTTATTTTAAAATCAGAGTAATAAAATTCATTAAATATCTCATACATAATTACAAAATTATGGATGTTTCTTGATTTTTTTTCTGTTATTAGTTTTCAGTTGATTTTTCTGTTTATTTCTCTCTCATAAAAAATGTTTTAAAATTTTATACTATAGAAATTTAATTTCATATTACTATAATTTATACATTATCTCAAAACAATTTTTCAATAATTTTTGCTTGGAAACTAAAATTTATACTATTTTCTTGGATAATAAATCTATTATATCAAAATTTAAAATATTTAATATATATATATATATGTTTCTTGCTTGTGTATTTTAACTTGTAAATATATATTTAAACTAGTATCATTTTACATAAAAACCTCTTATTACATTAACAGACAGTTATTTTTTAAAAAAATATAATAGAAAACGTTTTCCCAACTTTCATTTGAAATAATATAATTTATAATAAAACACATTGGTAATGTTCGTGTGTAAAAAAATAAACAAAGAAAAAAATATTTCGCAACTTGTTTTAAAAAATAGAATAAAGCTCACTTTTTAATACATATTTTTAAACCAGTATAATTAGAGCTCGTAATATTCTAAGAAAAATGTGTACATCTTTTCTTTAGGACAAAAAATATTCTTCTATTCCCTCGAGGGATTTAAGAGAAAATACAAAAAATAAAAGTAAACTTATCTTGTAGATTGTACTTGTTATAAAAATATACATACGTATATATATATATATATATATATATATATATATATATATATATATATAACGTATACAAATATAAGTGCTTGTCGCGTTTTCAACATTTGTATATATATTTATATCTAGAATCACGATACAAAAAGCGAGAGCCTGAAAGTGATCAGAATATGTATACACAAAACTACAAGATATAAATAGTCGGCGCTTATGCATGTAGTAAAAATAAAAGAAAAATGGCTCTCGCTCAGTTTGATGCGGTGAAGTGGAGGCTTCAATAAAAAATGTAATAAGCATAAAGGTACGCTTGAGATACATGTATATATATTTGCATTATGCGAAAGCGAGACAGTTGTACATGAAATAGAACAGGTGTGTTGAATTGGACCTGCTGAGGAAATGAAAAAAATTGCTCAATTTTAGCGGAATTTTTTCAAGTGTGTATATATGACGGGAACAAAAAGCCTATGTAATAAGACGGCCAGCATGTAATTTTTTGTTAAACAAGCATGTTTTTGCTTCTTTGCTAAATTGATTTCATATACGTTTTTCATATACCTTTTAACCTACTTATATATATTGGTATTATGTACATATATACATATATATATATATATATATATATATATATATATATATATATATATAAATACAAACACATACATACATGCATAAAGCTGACACGTATTGGCCTAAAGGGATAACGGAATGTTCCCAGTGGACCCCATTACAGGAATCCAATGAGCTTTCACTTTAATTTATTGCATTTTTTCCAAGAAAAATTTCAGTTATTTATCTCTTTTGTTTTATAAATATATTATTTATATATAATATTAAAACAAGACATTTTATATAAACAACTTCATACGTACTTACAAATACTCGCATATATATATATATATATATATATATATATATATATATATATATATATATATATATATATATATATTCAGAAATATATATTTATATATACATGTTTTTATTTTAGGTTTTGTATATTATTGAGATATAAACTTTTAAATTTCATGTATTTCTATTAGTCTAAATTTTTATTTAATAATAATTATATTATCTGCAATTAAAATCATTTATAAAAAAATATTACGATTATTTAAATATATAAAATATGTCCACTATTGATAAATATTAGATTTTTAAATACAAAACATTGATTTTATCACAGTTACAAAATATAATATCTCTTTTACTATTTTATGTCCTTATAATATATGTATCTTGAAAGTAACGGTTCAAACTATCAGACAACATTCTTATTGAAAGTTATATTAGAAAAATGCATTTTATGTAAAGTTAGCATACAAGATATAATATTATTTATTGAAAAATTATTTTATATTAATAAATATTTTTTTTATATTGACTTTTCTGTATAAGAAATAAATCATTACTGCCTACATTAACGTTGTTATCCTAGCTTGTTGAAAAACTGAGTGTAGTAAAGAACATATTCTACTTATTATATTTAATCAAAATAAAAATACTGCAGAAGCGCATGAAACAATTTATAAAATTTATGAGAAAAAGTATATATCAATTAGTTTTTGTAAATTTTATTTTATAAAATTTAGAAATGAAAATTTTGATGCAAAAAAGAATCTACTGAAAAATAAAAACCGTTTAAAGGTAATAAATTACAAACATTATTGAATAAAAATTCAATTCAATCGATTACTGACTTGGTAAAAGCATTAGTAGTTAAATATTATACTACAGGGTTATCCAAATGTAACTTCTAGATTTCTGTTTTATTAAAAAGAAACATGTATATAGAGTGGTGTATAGGGAAACGTGTAGAATATCTTTTGTTTCTTTTTAATAAAGCACAAATCTAGCATCGCATTTGAATGACCCTATATATATATATATATATATATATATATATATATATATATATATATATATATATATATATATATTGGGTTGGCACAAAAGTCATTGCGTTTTTTCCGCTAAATGTTTGTAGTCATTCTAAGTAGTTCTTCTCCATTGCAAACTTCAGACCGTATATGGTATTTGACAGCTGGCATTTCATAGATTATTCAGTAAAAAGAATTTTTAGTTTTGTTGTTTATTTAGTGTTTTACATTGATTTGAAATGGATATTCCAGACAGTCATTTTCGCCACATTTTACTTTATTACTTCCGGAAAGGTAAAAACGCAGTGCAAGCTTAGAAAAAAATATGTGCGGTTTATGGTGAAGACTCACTAAAAGAACGCCAATGTCAGAATTGATTTGCTCGTTTTCGTTCCGGAGATTTTAATCTCGAAGGTGCACCACGGTCTAGACGCCCAACTGAAGTTGATGACGACAAAATAAAGACAATGATCGAAAATAACCGACGTAGTACGATACGAGAGATCGTAGAGAAGCTTCACATATCACATATAAGCATTGAAAGACATTTAAAACAACTTGGTTATGTTGATAAGCTTGATATTTGGGTTCCCCAGAAATTGAAAGAAATTCATCTCGCCAAACGAATTTCCATCTGCGATTCATTGCTGAAACGTAACGTTACCGATCCATTTTTAAAGCGAATCATAACGGGCGATGAAAAATTGGTTGTTTACGATAACGTCGTGCGAAAAAGATCATTGAGCAAGCGAGATGAACCTGCGCAATCGACATCAAAATCCGATATTCATCAAAAGAAGGTTTTGCTGAGTGTTTGGTGGTATTTCAAAGGTATTGTTTATTTTGGTCTGATACCAAGGAACCAAACCATCAATTCGGATGTCTACTGTCGCCTGCTAATGGAATTGGATAAAGAAATTAGGGAAAAGCGATCAGAACTGGCAAGTCGTAAAGGCGTCATCTTCCATCATGACAACGCCAGACCACACACATCTTTGGTCATTCACCAAAAATTATTGACGTTAGGCTGGGAAGTGATGCCTCATCCACTATATAGTCCTGACCTTGCACCATTGGATTATCAATTCCGTTCATTTCAAAACCGTTTGAATGGAAAAACATTCGATTCCAATGAGGCTGTCAAAAATGAGTTGGTTCAGTTTTTTTCCTCTAAAAACCAAACTTTCTACGAAAGCGGAATTATGAAGTTGACTGAAAGATAGCAAAAGGTCATCGAACAAAACGGCAAATATATAATTGATTAATGATTGCTATTTATATTAATAAAATTGCTTTGAAAATCATAATAAAAAACGCAATGACTTTTGTTCCAAATCAATATATATATATATATATATATATATATATATATATATATATATATATATATATATATTTATGAGATTCAAAATAAAACATCATTTTATTTTCAATTCTAAATGAAATAAGATTTTCAAATGTTTGTATAAAATTCTTAAAAACATCAGTTTAAATTCATTAGCATTCTAAATTTTTAATTATATTTTTATATATATATATATATATATATATATATATATATATATATATATATATATAAATTGAATTCTTCGAATGTCTATATTTATTTATGACTGTGAAAATAAACAAATTAATTTAGAGTCTTAATAAAATATTTTCCCAAATATTTGTATAATGTTAATTAAGAAATGTGAATTTAAATTTGTTAGCATTTTTAATTTCTTAATTACGTATATACATATATATATATATATATATATATATATATATATATATATATATATATAATTGAAATTAAATAACAATTAAAATTAAATATATTTATAAGAATTTATACAATAATTCTCAGTAAAACTTTTTTATTATAATTTATGTAAAAAAGAGAATTAAATAAATTTAATTAAGTTTCTTAATAAACAAAAATTTAAATAAGTAAATTTACTTTATTATAATTATAAATAATTTTGTTTTAAATATATATATATATATATATATATATATATATATATATATTAAAATAGTAAAAATATTTTTGCTGCTCTTACAATAAAGCAGCAATAGCAATTAGTATTCAGTTAGCATAAAATTTGAAATTATTGTTCTTGACAGTCTAAATAAAACAAATGAGCTTATTTCACAAATTCAAGGGCATCCATTTTAATGAAACAACATTAAATTCTTACAAAAAATTCTCGTTAAGAAAGACTGAAATAAATCTTACTGTCTCATCAATCTGCGTTATCAATTGCTCGACTTTATTTTTATTAGTTTTTCACAAAAATCTCAAACGTAGTAAAATCATTAAAACGTTATTTACTAATTGATAGTTTTGTTTTTCTTTACATTACATATATTTACAGTTGACTAATTCAAATAATATATATATATATATATATATATATATATATATATATAAATAATTATATTGTCTTTTTAGAAATTGTTCCTTAAAACATTTTCTTCGGCTTCGAACAAAAAAAATGTTAAAAACACAAACTATTTGTACTATATATACTCGTATATAATTAGTTTTATTCACTTTATTAATACTTTTTCTTTAAGGGGGTATTCTAGTCTAGACGCACGAATTTTAGGTGTTTTTTCGGGCGCTATTAAAAAAACAACAAATATTTTTGCTATCCATTTTTTTATCAATTATTTATTGATATTTTAAGAGTATAAAAAAGTATTATTAAAAATAAAAAATTCAAAATTGAAAAAAGTACAGGCTGGCAAAGTGGGGGCTCGAAAAAAAAGGTGTCTCCTGGTTGACGTGGTTCCAACTCTTCCGGTCATCGGAAACAAAATTTTTTTTGAAATTATTGAAAAAGAAGGTTGTAGTAGTATCCCCGCCTAGGGAAATTTAAAAAATATTTTTTTCGCAAAATGGCGGCAGTTTGAAAAACAGTCATTTTTTGCCCTATTTTTTCAACTTTCGGAATTTTTTAAAAATAGTAAACAACAAAATTTTCAAAAAATCCTAGGTGAGAACAATCACTGTTATATTGAGAAGTTCTGTACCAAATTTTAAGTAAATCGATCCATTATAACTTGAGATATCACGTCAACCGAAAAAAGTAGTTTCTAGAAAAACGCGTTTAAAGTTGATTCGTTCCGGCCAGACCGGATTGGTTGGCGCGTCACAAAAATAGCTATAACTCAGAAAATAATTCGAATTTCGAAAAATCCTCTTAAGGACATATTCTCAAAGGTATAAAATTTGAAAATATGCAAAAAAATAATCGATTTTTTCGAAATTCTAGACTAGAATACCCCCTTAATAAATACAAATAATCAATTTCGTAACAGCAGATTTTGTTAAAAAAATGATTATTAAAAAGTTATATAAAAAAATATTAAAAATTCGTATTAAAAAAGTATTATTTTATTGTTAGTTGATTATTATTAAAAATTAAAATTCAATAGATACTGTTTAGATAATCTTTTTTATATGCATATAAATATATATATATATATATATATATATATATATATATATATATATATATATATATATATATATAATGGGATTATTTTGTATCATTTTTAGGATTGTAAATTATTAAAGATTTGTTCTTATTTTTATCATAATTTTTTTATAAATATATAACCAAATTTTGCGAAATGAATATTTATTATTCTGTTATACAATTAGAAATATATTATATAACGTATATATATATATATATATATATATATATATATATATATATATATATATATATGCATGTGTATACTTGTGTTCAACATTCTAGAGAAAAGAACATAGAAAAGAATATCCGCCATTATACAAATGAAACTTGTACGAACGAACTCCACTTAAATAATAAATTTCTAGAAATGTACGTTTTGTTATATTCTTTTCCAAATCATCTTTTGGCTTGGATAAATTTTGACGTACCATTAACAACCGCGAGACGACATCTTATCTTTAAACGACCATTTATCGAGGGTGAAGAATGAAAAACAACATGGAACAGAATGAAAGTGGCGAATAATGAAAGAAACATGAAGGACGCATCTCTTCTGTAGAATATAGATTGCTTTTTAAAAGGACGTTTAAAATTAAATTTCAGCATCCTCTACTTAACATCTTGACGCTTCAGATTCCATTTACTTACATTTACTACCAATATTACAGTTAACTATATTCACACGTTGCAACTATACATTGACTTTGTAAAATTATTGAACTTTGTTGACTCGTTTATTTTTCAATTATACAATGAGGTTGAGTTCATTTTTTTGATAGAATTAAATGTATTTAAATTAAGTACCCTTATATAATATATATATATATATATATATATATATATATGTATTTAATTGATTGTTCTGTTATCAACAATGTTAATAAACTTAAAAAATGTGCCGTATTACCAAAATTAGTGATAAATGCAATCAATTTAATTTATTCTTTTAACATAAATTAACACTTTATTTAATATCATAAAATTATAATATATATATATATATATATATATATATATATATATAGCGGGGGAGGGGGAAGAGAGAGAGAAAGAAAAATTGACGATGTGTTTCAACTGCCTTTTTGGTTTGTTGAGTAGTTAAGTAAAGTACAAATTGAAATTTTATATTTGAGTGCTACACAACTGAACAACGTGTTATTATTTCAAGAATATTTTATTAAAATCAGTCTTCAGTAACGATAACCTCAAAAAAATTACTTGAAATTTTAAGACGCAATCATTTGCCTTTCGAAAACGTAATATTGCAGTTGATAAAATAATTTGAAAATCGTGGTAATATAACAGTGTAATAGAAGACCCGAATAATTCAAACAAATACCTTGTACTGAAGTTGGGACTTTCTTGACATGCTGTACAAAGCATAATGAAGAAAAGTTTGTATTCATTCCTGTATAAAATTTAATTTATTTAGGAACCCGAAACTATAAGCCGTTTAAGGTGTCATACGTACGGTAATAAGATGTTAAAAATGATTTTAATTATCTTAAAATTTGTCGAAAAATCTTTACGGGTAACGAAACATATTTCGACCTAATTGACTATGTGAACAAACAAATTAGCTATTTCTGAGCTGGTGAGAATCTAAAATTGATTCATTATTTGTGTACATATTCACATAGAGAGATTATTTGATGCAGTATATGAGCTGAAAGTGTCATTAAGCCATATTTTTCAAAAAGACTGCAAAAAATGCTGTTAAAATTGCTAATGAATACTATTACCACATGATTCGACA
The DNA here is from genome assembly GCA_029203775.1 of Neoneuromus ignobilis. Classification (NCBI taxonomy): domain Eukaryota; kingdom Metazoa; phylum Arthropoda; class Insecta; order Megaloptera; family Corydalidae; genus Neoneuromus; species Neoneuromus ignobilis. Next base: position 32,914,469 of record CP092091.1, on the reverse strand, counting down.
TTTTTAATCGAAAATTGTAGAATTGTGTCTCACTAACATAGGATTCCAACAAGATAACATTACCTGTTACACATTTCGTGTTATAATTAATCTTCTGCTAGAACTGTTTCTCGAAGAAATCATCTCGAAATCTAGCAACTGTGATTAATCGTTGAGATCACCAAATTTCTTATCATGAGGTAATGTAAAAAGTCAGATTTATGCTAATAAACCACGCGCAATTAAGTAGCCGAAGAAATATATTCATGATATTTCTAAAGTAAATGTTGTAATATGTGAAAAAGTCGTGAAAATTTTTGAAAGAACAAAGCATTGTATCCTAATCAGATATGTTTAATTAGATGACATTAAATTCTATATTTAATGGGAAATCTGAAAAAAAATATATATAATAAAAAATCCACTATATTTTATTTTAGATATTTAACTTTTTAAAAAAATTGTTATAATATATATATAAGGTGGTCCACATGAAACTGAAGGATAATAAATTATAATAAGCATGTAAATACATATCTAAAACCTTCAGATTGATTTTATCCATCCTATGTATATAATAATACATAAAACAATAATTCTTATGTAATTAAAATATTTCACCTTCTTTACTAATTAATATTTTTTCTCATATACTATAATAAGCATTTTTATCCACTTCGAACGAAATACTTATATATATATATATATATATATATATATATATATATATATATATATATATATATATATATATCTACGAGGTTCGTTTGATAAGTATGGTAAAAAAGTAAAAAACATTAAATTGTATGTTAAAAGTAAGAAGAATTAATTTATGTGTGTTAAAAGTAAGAAGAATTAATTTAAATTAATTAATTATTTAATTGCAATTAAACAATAAATAAATTTACCATAGTTATCAAACGATCCTCGTATAAAATTAAAAAAAAATTCTATAAATTCAATCAAGATTTTGAAATAACAAAAATTTTAACTACAATATATTTTACTATAAATCTCAAACTCTTTCGTTTTTTTTTCATCTATATAAATTTTGTATCATGTATATACGAGTACAAATATATATATATATATATATATATATATATATTCAAACAAAAAGATACATTATAAAGCATGAAACTGTCTAAAAGAAAATATACTTGAATGATAAAATGACCGCTCATATTTTAATAGCCATTTCTTTTACTTTTTATTTCGTCTTTGTAAAGAAATATCTATAAATTAAAGTATATATTTCTTTATTCCGAAAATCCATTCGAAATATATACTAAAATAGAAATTTATTAATTTGTCTTCCTTGGAAAACCCAAACAACTTTTATTTGTATTTAGAAATATATATATATATATATATATATATATATATATATATATATATATATATATATATATATATATACATTTTTAGTTCTGTAGACGAATCAATAAGCAATAAGTTTCGACGTGTTTCAAGTGTTATAGAAATGTAATACCGGATTGAGTTTTTTTTTTTATTATCATGTAGTGACTTTATATTGAATTGAAGCAGAAATGAAGAGGAAGTGAATTACGGATTTATTTCCCATATAGACGTCTGTTCAGACAGCTCAATCATTTCCTTGTAGGAAAATTACCTATATATTAATTTACTGAAAATTCAATTGCTATGCAAATAGACTATACTGTGACTGTATCGTTTAAAGTTTTCTTCTTAGAAGCACGTTGTTAATTTCGATGTAAATTTGGGTTAACTTTGACTGAATTTTGTTATTTGCCAGATAAAATATATTGGAAGGATTTTTATATCATTTCATTATCACAAAGAGTATTATATATATATATATATCTATATAAGGTCATCTTTTACAAGTTGTTTTGACAAAGCAAGTATTTTCTATATATAGGGTCATCTAAATGTGACGCCTAGATTTGTGTTTTATTAAAAAGAAACATGTGTATAGGGTGGTGTAGAGCAATGTAGCGCAACCTTTTTACACTTGCGATCGCCATACCCAAAGTGAAATTTACGCGACCCATTATTTGTTGTTACCATCCTATTTTCTGAACGTTTGGTTTGAGAATTTCAACATGAGAATTTCTCAAAATTTTCACAACTCCCAACAATTTTTCTGCTACTCCTTGAGTGGTTGCGACTCACAGATTGTATACCACTAGTGTAGAAGAAAATATGTGTATAGTTTCTTTTGCTTCTTTTTAATAAGACATAAATCTAGAAGTCACATTTGGATGACCTTATATATATAACCACAAAATAATTCAAAAATTTAGTATCAATCAAAAGCTTTAAAACCGAAACAAGTGTCGAAAAAATAAAAAAGCAATAACAAAACGATTGATTATTATTATAATATATATATATATATATATATATATTCTACTTTCACATATTTTAGAACATATTGTTCTATTAATGATAACATATTCATTTAAATCCCTACCAGTAAATTCAGTGAATAATCACTGATTTTTGAACACATAAAATCCTATGATGTTGTAGTAAATTATTTAATTTTGCAATAACTACCTAACTGTACACAATAAAACATTTAATAAAAATAATTTTCTAACAATACTTATAATTTATAAATTTTATGAATAATATAATGGTTACTTTTAAGTAATAAGACAATAATTGGTTTGAATGCAAATGAATAACTTAACAACTAGCATTAGTAAATTAAAATATTTAATTATTTTAACAGAAAATTTCACTGCTATTCTTTAAATTATCAATCATCTTAATAATTATTTCATGAAATTTTGCAATAGAAGCAACGGGTATAATCAACAATGTATTAACAATGAGTCTTCCAAGAAAATGTTTTTTATTGTTCATAAGTCAATAATATAATACGTAACTAGTTCAGCAATGGTCATGAAAGTACTTTAAAATGTTTATATATATATATATATATATATATATATATATATACATATATAATGTATGTATAAGTATGTTTATATATGATGTGTAATTTTCATCATCGGGAAGACTAATTGCGGTAGAACCATAGACAAGGTCTAGTTATAATCATCACCCTTGGTCAGTATGGGTTGATGAGGATATAATGTTATTATACATCTAAAATTAATTAGTTTTAAATCCGTATAGTACTTCGACAATGTTTAATTATATATATACTTCTTTGTTTAACACTACACTACATCTCATCACTTTTAGTTAAGTAAAATACAATAATTAAGCATACACATATATTTTATGCAAAATTAGTATGTATATATATATATATATATATATATATATATATATATATATATATATATATATGTATAATAAGAACAATTGGAAATGTAATGAAAAAATGTTTGCATTGACAATACTGGAAATTAATCTTGCACGTTATTCACAAATTCTATGTAACGTTTTCTTTAATATATTATAAGCTGTGTGTGTTAATTAAAATTTGAGTGTAAATGCTGCAAAATTGTAAACATATTTTGAAAGAAGACATTTTGTTGGTTTACATTGTACTGAATTATTATTTTTGTTTGATATCTATCAGTATCATTTACATTCATAGTAGTATTTATTGGAAATTAACTAAAAATTATTGAAGCATTCAATAAATTCATACCTGTTTTTTTTTTACCAAATTCTATAATTGTAATCAAACAGAAAGAAATTATAAAATTTATATACAAAGAATGTAAAAAATTATACAATTTTTTTATTAATTTTATTATTCTGAAATTTCCTATGAAATATTTTTATAGAAAAAAATGATACAAGTATTCTATTCTACTGTCATATTTGCTGCAGTAGTTTATGATTTTTAGATACAATTCGTTTTAATATACACGATAGTCTTTATCATTTATTTTCGATTTATCGTTATGCATATCGTTTATAAAATAATGTTTATATATATATATATATATATATATATATATAATTTGTATGGATTATTATAATTTAAGATACTGTTTCTTCAAACACTTCTAATTATGTGGCAGTTTTAGTTATTGATGTAACAGCTAAATGCTATACTCTATTTATTAGAGTATACCATTTATAGCACTCTACATATTAGAGTCTAATATATAGGGTCATCCAAATATGACGCCTATATTTGTGTTTTATTGAAAATAAACATGTATATAGGATGGTGTACAGAGGAGCTGTGTATAGTTTGTTTTGTTTCTTTTTAATAAAACACAAATCTAGGCGTCACATTTGGATGGCTCTATATATCTACCTTCTAAAAACGGACGTTGTTTGAAATTATCAATTTTACAGCAATTGCACGCGAACTTTTAGTTAACACATTTTAAAGTGCACTAAAAATAATACTACATAATATACATAAACATATTAAATAAAACCAATGAAATTTTTATATAAATTTTTTTTAGATTTACCAATGCAATCTAATTTATTGCATAGTTTCCTAGTGTTTCTATTTTTTATTCATCATATATATATATATATATATATATATATATATATATATATATATATATATATATATATATATATATATATCATCATCATCATCATCATCATCATAACGCCCACATCAGTCCACTACTGGACGAAAGCCACAATGAATATATATATATACACACACACGTGTGTACGTGTTTTTTTAAGTGCAGCTCATATAAATATATTCATATTTCTGCAACAAGAATTCTCTCATACATCCCTAATGCAAAAACGTACTTGCTATAAAGATAGACGCATCACACTTTACACTATGCACAAACAATACCGCAACTTTGCACCCAGAGAGACTCTCACGCTCGCCACAATAGCATTCACAAGTTGAACATTCACTGCTCGTGGATGTTGTTGAAATGCTAGCAACGACCTATCGTCGACATCAAACGACGTAGGTGTATGCTCATAAATGAAAATGCATCCCGTTTTCATAATGTTGACATTTACATTACGACTACATGGTTTCTGTTTCACATATGCAAGCCCATGGTAATGTTGTAGTTTATTTTTTTCACATTTGCAATTTAATTAAACAATTATGTTTTCATTTTCAAGTTAGAAATTAGATGTATGTTATTATATTCGCGAAATTGTTATTTTTTAATGAATAAAATACATTTTGTAATTATATTCTGTGTATATACAGATTTAGAAATAAACAGAATTATATTACTCGTACAATTTTTTGTATAGAAAATAAAATACATTTTAAATGACTTTCGTAGCGATGATAAATATTTAAATATACAAATGTTAATTATTCAGTTCAATGAGTTTGAATAGTATTTATGATTGTATAATATTTTTTAATAATTTTTAATATAAAATTTATATTTAATTATTTTTAACTATCTGGAATATAATCGAAAATAATAATTTTATACAATTTTACACAAATAAACCAATCCTTCAATATAACAAAACTTAATAAAAATGTTCAATGATCTATTATTTTTCATTTCATTCTATTATTTAATTCATTACATGTATTTAAATAGCCATACAATTATCATCAAGAAAGTTGCATTAAAATAACAACTTTGAATAAAATAAATCTTCTATTTTCACAGATCAAAAAAAATAATAATTCGAATTCAAATGATTTACTACATGCGTTTTAATATGTTATTATGGATCAAAAATTTGTTCAATTAAATGTTAGTTAACATTAAATAATACTTCATATATCAGATATTTTTAAAACTAAAGAACATTTTTACTCCATATTGGTTTTTAAACATATATATATATATATAAAATTTCAAAAATATCTATCGAAAAAAGTCTATTTATATATCATTTAGAAAAAAAAACAGGATAAAGAAAGTATAATACTCGAACTTGATTTATGTTTTAACTATAAATTTGTAGTGAATTTTCTACATCTGATTCCCTCTTGGCAAAGTTTATAGTCAATTGGTCACCGCCTATCATTAAATTCATAGTGCTGAAGGCGAATCTCTACTCCTAAGCTTCATATGCTATTTCCTCCTAACATTTTTTGTAACATGAAATTAATCTGAAGTATAAATCAAAAATAACAGCACAACTTATATATAAATGATTATAAAAGAAAGTATGGTTCTTCAGTCTAAAATAGTTGTTTTGATATTTTGAAAATATCTGTAAGCCATATTTAAATGTATTTTTAAAATAAATTTTTATTAATATACTTAAACTAAATATCTTTATACAAAACTGTAATAATTTTAATAGACAATATTCTGTTAATCGATATTTATTATTTTAAACATTTTCCAGAGTTTTATTGCTACATATTCTTTACAGAACATATAGTTTTTTAAACAATTTATAAATTTATTAATTAGTATTAAAATATCAAGTATAGTTTTTACAACATTGGTCTTTAGTGTTTCATATGGCATAATGATCTGTTTTTCAAACTCTTTTATTTTCGAAATTAAATCCTCTAGGCACCAAACGTTTTAAAATTCTAATGTTTTTAAAAAATTATCTAAAATAACTTTTATAAAATAAAATTTTCATTTTTTATTTAATATTAATCAAAACAATAATTTCTTTAAAAATAAATTTTATAAGAATATATGTCTATATTCAACAATAGCAACTTCTCTCTATTCAATGCTGAATAAAAACCTTTTCCAAAAAATTCTAGTTTTTCTAATCCAATACTTTTATCTTCCAGTTCATTCCTATAGATTTCTTATGTCTTTGTCCCATCTTTGTGGAGGTTTCTTTCTAGATCTTTTTATATATCCAAATTTCCAATCAATAATTTCTCTTATCAATCGATAGTCTTCTCTTCTTGCTATAAGACTAACCCATTTGCATTTAATACTTCTCACTTTTATTTTTTCATTTTTATCTTTTTCCTTTTATTTTCTTTATAATTCACTCAGTTTTCTCTTTTTCTCTTTACGTATTGTTCCATAAATCTTTTCATTTTTACTTCTGTTATTTGGATCTGCTGAATTATTCTCAAATTTAAAACCAATCTTTCACTGTAATAAATAATAACAGATATATTGATTAAATATTTTTTCTTTGAATGTAAACGAATATCCAACTTCATAATACAAGAATTTCTTTCGATTTGACAATTTCATTTTTATTCTCTTGTTCGCTTCATCTATATATGTTATTTTATTATAACTTTTGTTCTAGATACACATGGTTTGGAACTTCTGTCTTACTTTTTAGTTTATTTTTCTCTAATCTGAAAATTACATTAATTTTTTAATACTAATATTCGTTATAAGACTAATCTTTGTTTTTTTTAATCTAATTTTTCTATTTTTTAGTTCATCCAGACTTACTGAAAAAATAATAATACTATCAGCAAATCTTAAGCATTTAAGCATGTTTGTCAAATTTAGCATTTTTAATATTTCTTCTAATTTTCCTGTAAATATTTTTGATAATATTTCATGATCTAATTTCACTCCTATCATAATTTTAAGCCCCTGTTTCTTCGTACAATTTTACTGAAAATGTCATATTTCATAAATTAAAGACAGAGTGGTATTTAATATTTATTTAAAAGGCTAATGATATTTGAATGTGATTCATTGAATTAAATTCACTTCGAAATCCTACTTGTTCTTATGATGATTAAAAATTTAGGCGACTTTATAGACATCTTAAAATAATACATATATATATATATATATATATATATATATATATATATATATATATATATATATATATATATACTATAAAACATGTTTAAAATATTTCAAACACAAAACATACATTTTCCAAAGAAAATATTTAGAAATATAAACTAAAAATTACAGTACTTGAAACTTTTGCCTGACATTCGACTAACATTGTTCTTCATTAAAACTAACTAGAACAAACTACCTCCTGCTTATCAACCATTCAAGACTTAAGTACAGAATGACATTAAGTTCGAAATCTTCGAGTTCAAACATAGTTATACTTCGTATACTGATACAGAACTGTACACACATATCCACTGACCGGGTGGATCTAATGGAGCTATCTGACTCGAATCCCACTCGTTTCCACTACATTAAAACATTACCACACATTGAAACCTTACATGAACTCAATTGTTTGTATCGTTACAATACTCCACGTTTGTTGCTTGAACATTAACAATTCTATATCCATATGTCTGAATCCAGTATCCGTGATGCATTAGTTTGTTGCTTCTGTGAACGGAAAACTATCAGGAAACCCATTGATAATTGACGTATTGCTTACATTGTGTATTTGTTTAATTACATCCATGTATATATATATATATATATATATATATATATATATATATATATATATACACGCATAACGAATAGTTTCGTACAACGGTTCGTTACTAATTCGTTAGTGAAAAGCAAACATACCAGATATGTGGTAGCTAATGAAGGTCGCTGGAAACTTATTTTCGAAAGCTACATATTGTACATTGTATCACGTTAATTCTCTCTCGTTCTTTTTCATTTTAACTCTATATATGGTAAACATATTAGTGTCTTTATCTTCACTTTGTTCTTTTATACGAGAATTAACTTTCAGTTCGCGTGTAACTCTTATTTTAGTCTCTTTATATGTCTAAATTAATGTCTACGATATTTGTTTTAGTCTAAATTATATATTACTTTTCCACAAAGACAATTTGTATGAGAGAATATATATGTAAGTTTATATGTACATTCACTATATATATATATATATATATATATGTATGTATGTATGTATGTATGTATGTATGTATGTATGTATGTATGTATGTATGTATGTTTGTATGTATATATGTACATGAGCCTAAATTAAAACGAACGATATTGTGGTGACAAAGATTACGTGTAAAACTTTGGATAAAGAAAATTGTACACGATATCCATTTTAATATTTTAAACCTTTTATCACTTACTTGTGACTAACGGTCAATTATTTTGTTAAGTCTGTTCAGACACTGGTGACTGACAATTTATATATTAACTAGGCCCACATCAGTCACTAATGTCTGACAAATATTTGTCTTCATTAGCAGTAGCACAAGTTTCTGTTTGTATGCGTGTACAGTTTAATTATGTCCTTTATTTCAATATATTATGAAGGTAACTAGTGTTAATCACCTGAATATGTTAAAATATTCAATAAATGAAAGTATAGTTTTAGTGGTTTCATTCGTTTACGGAAATTAGGATTTTATTTTATAAACACAAAATGTTTTCAAATAAACGAAATCGTTTTAATTCTAATTCCAAAAATTGTATTTCTTACTTTTATATTGAAATATCTACAAATTAAAAATAATTTGATTTTATATTTTGAAAATTATACAAAATATTTTTAATGAAAAATTATATAAAATATACATGGCCTGTTAAACTATCTAAACTTTTATTATATAATATATCTCAATAGGGGGATATATTTTAGAATAATACATTTTTTCATTAACACTTTATTTATAACTATGTTCAACTTGATTGAAATTTAATGTACTTACAATTAGTTATGACTTTTTGACATTGACCGGAATATCGGTATAGAATAAAGAGAAAATTTCTAAATAACAATTATTGATAATTGAAATTGATCATTGAAAAAATCAAGACAATGATCGTATATTAACGAAGTTCAAAAACAAATGCTTAAACGAGCTTTCATCAAAAAAATGACTCAAAAAATTAAAATAATATACTAAAAATATTCCAGAAATACCTACATTTTATACAAAGATCTTTAATTTTATATAACAATATTCAACCACATCTCCAATAATAATAAAAAAATTCATAACTAAAATATGAAATTTTGCCGCGTTAAATATATTTTCCCAACTTATCACTGATTTCCACGTATTTTGAAATTCCAAGTCTTTTTTCACAATAAACAGTTCAAAAAATACGAAGCTATTATTAGTACATTTTACCAATTTGTCGCTTCAAAATATCATTTTTATATAAAATTTTGATATTTTAATATTTTATATTGTAGCTATAAAAACTTTTTTTATATCAAACAGCCTAATATTTGTAAAAACTCAATAAAATAAGTTTTAATATTTTATATTCCAATTTTTTTATATTTACGTATCCTTTATACCGTAAAAATACATTTTTTTAATTATCATTACGTATTTATAGACATTTATAAATAAGAAAATACATATTCATGATATAAATCATTTGTATATATTTATAAATTTCCTTTCAAATGCTAAAAGTAAAAATTGTGATAAATTTATTACCAGTTGTAATTGTATGTGATAAATTTAATTGAAATATTACAAACGGAAAAAAATTGAATAAAATTTGATATATTTATAACTATATTTGATATTATAATAATTTCATAAAACGTAAAATTTTAAATATATTCATATTTTATTCAGAGATATAAATAACTGAAATTTATTACAACAAAATAAATATAAACATATTATTTTTGTACACTTCATTACAAGTAAAACATGTATCTCATTTCTGATATTTATAACAAAAGAGTACTTATTCTAAGAAACCTCAGAATGAGGTATACGTAATCCTATTATCATAATAAGCAAACGTATATATCCTTATACGTACATATATCAGTATGTAGTTGTTTATATATATATATATATATATATATATATATATATAACGAAGTGGAATATTTCGAGTAAAAGCACCACAGGGAAATCTACTAAGAGCTGGTACTTTTAATTATCTAAACAAACCATAACTGTTTATGTATCTGATCTTTTCTAGATTGTAATACTACAAATTAAAATATCCTTAAATAAAAACAATAACAATATAATATCATTATATATATATATATAATATGCGTTTGTATGTTTCACACACTCATAATATATGTATGTATAGTGAAGTTCACAGTCCACAAAGCAATTATTCTATGTTATTTGAAATTCACATCGAGACTAAAATAAATTTCAACAGCTTTTTTTTGGAAAAATGTCATATAGTTACTACCTATTATTTGAACATATACTTTAATTAAAAGCTTAACATTTCTTTAATTCTATATTCAAAATTAATTTTAGTTAAAAAACTCTTGCTATTTACAAAAATACTTGTAAATAGAATTTACCTTTTATTCATTTAAACTTTTTTTTAGTTCTTATAATTTTAAACGATTTCATTTAAAAGATGGCAATAATTAATAAAAATTGGCTTTTCTCATAAAATAATTCTTATAATTATTAACTATTTACTTACAGTCACCAATTTTCTTATGTTCTGCAATAAAAAAATAATATTAATTTATAATAATAGAATATTTCAATAACTCGTGAGAAAATTTAAAAATAAATATGCATATTATTTTTAAAAGTATGTCTGAAGAGAATTGACATTTATTTTAACAGTTTTTTTATTATTTTAATTGAAATGTTTTTCCATTGGTTCCTTGAGAACTGAATCAAAAATTCCATAATTATTATAATTTTTAATTTCTTATTATTGTTTGAATTTTTCACCAATTTTTAAAATAATAAAAATATAAATTATTATATAATTAGTTATTTTCTTTTAAATTTTTACAAATAATTTCGATAGAAGTATTGTCTTTTGAAATTTAATATTGAAATGACAATAACAATCCGAATTAATATATCCGAACAACTGTTTATGTTGAAACCGAATGTGTTTGTTTCTTTCATAAGTACAATTTCCAATTTCGGAAAAAAATATTTGAATATTTTCGCTTCTTCTATAAAAAAATAATTTAGTAACATGTGATAAATACATATGTCGCCATTTATAACCTTCAAAGATCTAGTGCATAGTAAAAAAAATAAAATTTTTTCTAGCTTTTTCATGAATTTCTAATAATTTCGTTGTACTATAAGAATTCATAAATATATATATATATATATATATATATATATATATATATATATATATATATATAATGTAAACAGATTAAAGTAAATTAACTACTTAAATATTATTTGTTGTTTTTAATTCAGTTTAACACAAATTAATTTCAACTCCAACACCACAATGGTTTAACAGAAAGTCTCTGACGATGATGGCATCGCCATCGAGAGGCATCAGCCGATATAATTATAAATAATAAGTGAACAATGAGTGATTATTGAACACTTTAAATCATTATGGTGTTGCGATTAAAATTCATTTGTGTTATACTTAAATATTTATTTATAATTGAAATTCTATTATTATAAATGTTTGTATTATATATATTATAAATAATAAGTTATCAAATAAAAGAATAACAATACTATATACATTACATTTTCTCACACACACTCATATATATATATATATATATATGTATGTATGTATGAGTGTGTCTGTATGTATGTGAAAATAAAATGACTATTATTTCCAGGATATATAAAATATATATTAATAATTTAAATAATTAACAAAGTGATTTATGATGAACTAGTCCTGAATAATAATGAAATTCTAAAGAACAGCCAATCTAATTCATACTAATAATGTGTCAAATATGTTATCTGAATATTATAATCCTAAATCTCTTATCTGAAATTTTATGTCAAGTGCATGCGTTTTGTTAGGTGATATATCTTTTTCACTTTGATCTTTATTCCTTGTAATTAATATTAAAAATTTAATTTACTTGAAATTTGTTTAAATTATATATCATGCATGTATTTATAAAGTCTTTTAAATTTGTAAATTATATTTAAAATTTCACACATACTTTTATATATATACTTTGCTGTAATATATATATATATATATATATATATATATATATATATATATATATATATATATATATATTATAGTGAAACATTTTCTTGATTTTTTAAAAAATATGAAAATGGATTAGAAGTCACTCATGAATAATTCGGGATAAAAAATTAAAAAAGTTAATAAGCATCGAATCTCTGAAATTAGAATGATTCAGAAGAAACCTTCATCTATAGTGAGTATAAGAAACTTACAGCTCCATAGGTTAATGTAAACACTGTTTTAAAAAGTTGTATTTTAGTTTATTTATCCCTTAGAAATTACCTTTTTTTGTAGTTGATAGTATATACTATCAGTTTTATTAATTAGATTAAAATTTTTTGGACTTCAAAATATTTTTTGGATTTTAACTCTGTCGATACTTTTCTATCTATAATTTTCTACTATTGATTTTGATTTTCTCTCTTCTACACTTATAAAGAGAGAGAGAAAGGATAATATTACATATAAACAATCTGAAGAAAATATATTTAAAAATATCGAGAAAATATTCAAGAAAAATCAGTGACATTCAATGATTATTTTTCTCAGCATGATGACTGAGCTAATATAAGCTATTATGATTATTTGCATACATTAAATTTATATATATATATATATATATATATATATATATATATATATATATATATAATATTATAAATAAAAAAAATTTAAACTATGCCATTTTAGTTGAATTTTTGAATACAAATATCATTAATACTGAGATAAACTTACAGACTTGCAGATGATAATACATGAAAAACTGTTGAAGTTTAATTTAAATATCCTACATTTATACAATGCCATTCTTTACATTATGATTATTTAAATAAAAATATAAAGAAATATTTCTGTTAAAAACCCAATATCCAGTTTAATATCTTTCAAATAGAAATCTGAAAAAAAAATGAATATAAAATTCATGACTGCATAATAAATGCCAAATAGTTCTCCACGGCCAAAAAAAAATAACCATGAACTATATATATATATATATATATATATATATATATATATATATATATATATATATATATATATATATATATATGTATATATATATATATATATATATATATATATATATTGTTAAGTAGAGCATTTTAAACATTACATCTTTTTGTTAATAATGAATTTGATAGATGTCATCAACTTCATAGATTTATCTTTTTGACCTGTTTTAACGTCGCCCTTTGACTATTATATTAGCCTCCTCTGACAATATCAGAGATCTGTGACGAATATATTTTTTCCAAAATAAGATTATCAACCTCATGTCCAACCCCCAACTTTGTGACGAATTTGGTAAGTTTATAAATATTATAAATTATATGTTACTCAATAATATATTAACTCTTAACTCAGAAAACTTTGCACGTATACAATCTACACTGAGTAAAAATCGTTAGAAAATAAATTTAAATATCACCATAATCCATTTCTTCAAGAAACGCGTTTAATAATATTATTTGTTGAATTTTGTATTTAAAAATTATATCATTAAAATAATGTAGTATATATCGATTTATTTTTATGAATTTTCTTTAATTTGTTTTTCGTTTCTTATTAGTTTAATTTTTAAAACCGATGATTGGAAAGATGTTATTTATAAGACATCAAATATTATAAAGTTAATTTTATACATTTTATAAAAATAACTTATGTTTAAAAATTTTTTTTGTGTTTCAATTTATATTACAATATTTAATCTATTTAAAACGAATTTCATTACACTAAATTAATTGAAAGGGATCGTATTAAACTTTACGATTATTACGATAGCATAAGCTTGTATTATCTTCAATAATACAGTTAAATAAATTGTAATAGAGATAATAACACAATTGATATTATATATATATATATATATATATATATATATATATATATATATAATTACTTTTTTAATAATGTTACTTTATAAAATATATATATATATATATATATATATATATATATATATATAATATACATAAATAAAACATATGTCACCTATTATTTACATTTCTATAGAATTTTTATTGAAAAGTACAAGAATAACATTAACTAACATTACCTGACACGTGTCTATTCATTAAAACCAAAACATTGTTCGTGTGTAAATAAATTTTAAGAGAACAATGAAATCAGATGTTGAATAAGAAAGAGTACAAAATGTAAATATTGTATAAACACGTTATCAAAACAACAAACTCTACTATTATTAATAAACACGTGTATTTCATTTCTTGAATACAAAATCTATTCGCTTCAAACAAGATTTTGTGATTTTAATTAGAGTGCGTGTAGAGCTAAGAATTAAATTTCGTGTTACACATTTTATGATATTCAGTTAGGTTGATCAAATATTGAAATTTATGATATGTATTCAAAATTTAACATTTAATTATATAAAAATGAATACAACGAAATACTGAACTAATTAAAAAAGAATAATCATTTACACATCGTCTCCCATTAAAAAAATAATTCTTAATTTTGGTCGAAACGTATATTTAATATATATTATGCATTAATCACGCATGTCACTCAAAGCAAAAATATACTCCCCAAAAAATGTTTGTCTGGATGGACCGTTATGTACAATGGACATTCTCGAATAATGTGACGCAAATGTGTCAGTTCGAATTACAAAGCCTGCCAGTGTGCTTTTTCGTCACAATATACAAGTCCATTAATAATGAATTGTATTTAGTCTTCGAATAACCTAATTTGACAGATTTTTCATGGTATTTTTTTCATACTGTAAAAGAAATATATGTTTTTGTTTGATACGAACAGCGGTTTGTTATGATAAAGAAAGAGAAAGTGAATGTTTCTCATAAATATGTATGCGGATTATGTAACTTAATAAAACATATGGAAAGATAAAGGGAGCTACGTTGGTGAATTTAAATAATACCTGATAGATATACATTTGCACAAAATAAAGTAAAAAAAAATAAGATAAAGCACACTCTACGGATGGTTTTAGATTTGGAGTAGAAATACATGTACACACAAACGTTTATCCTTCCACACGAGGAATTATATATATATATATATATATATATATATATATATATATATATATATATATATATCCAAGCGTATTGACCTAAATATTTTCCTTTTTATTATATCTTACTGTATTTTTAAAATAATAAAAAAAAATTGTCAAGTAATAGACTACATAAAAAGAAGTTAACAATGCCTTTCTAATATTTTATAATACTTTAAAAATACTTGTATTGAATGATAATTTCATTTTATTTTGTTTAAATAATTATTTTTAAACATAGCAATAAAAACGTAATATTTAAAATATGGAAATAATTTTGTTAATATTTCCCACCTTTTTCTAAATATTGTCATTAATTTGAAAATGGAGCAAAATAAACTTACATCATTTAATGGTTATTAACAGTCACTTTTCGTCCAATAACGGTTTTCATTTGTATGATTATTAACTTTTTTATCAGCTGTCACTCTTAATAATAAAGAACTTCATCCTAATTCCATCAATTACACAATAAAGTTTTCAAATTGTAAATGATTTGTTTGATGTTATGATGATGTTGATGTGAATAATTGTTTCTGTATGGCTATATTCACGTTTAATTGTGTTAAAATATATCCAATTTTCCATCATCAGTGATAATTTAAAACAAAAAAAATCTTTCGTTTTTGGGGAACAGAAAAATGCAGATCAGGAAAGACTCAATATAATCTCTCTTCTTAATTCGTTTGGAGCCCATTTTCCTTCTTTGTGTATTTTTTTCAAAGTTTGATAACGTCACGAAATGATAAATTGATTAACTGCTCGTATTCTTGCAAGATTAGTAGTCAATAAAATTAAATTTTCATTCAATAACACTTCCAATTTTATATCTTCGAATTTTATTCTCGTATAAAATATTTTATGCTTTCCACATCAAAATCATAGATACAGATGTACAGATACTAATAGATACATATTTTCCTATAAATCTAAAAAATTCTATTATATACTTCTACAATACTTTTCTTTTGAAAAAAAAATAAAATTAAGAAATATCTAATACACTCTGTAGTATACGACATGTTTCATCACACTAAAGAACACAATCAACAAAAATAGCATCAAATTTTGATTTTATTATACAAAATAGCCAATCTTAACAAAAAAAATATTTATAAAAAGAAAATAAATTTTACTGCATAAAAATTTCATTTATTTGTAAGGCTTTATTTCTAATACATACTCCTTATAATACCCATTTTTCAATTACTTTTAGTAAGTGTTATTTTATTTTTGCAATAAATTTCAATATTTAAAGTTGCATGCAATAGTTTCAGTAGAAAATATAACTGTAATATATGATATATTCTCGATATTAAATTTCCTTTCCTTAAAAATAAAAAAAGTAACGTATTATCTGTCTCTCTCTTTCACACACACACACACACACACACACACACACACATATATATATATATATATATATATATATATATATATAAATATTTATTAAAATATAAATCTTTATTATTTATGTAATTAGATTTTTTAAAAAATGACTACATTCTTTAAGTATATTTTTTTACTTCAAATGAAGAAAACATAAAAATAATTGTTTTTGTTTATAAAAGAAATGTTACGTTTAAAATATACAAATGTATACATACTTAAAAGGGAAAATATTTCAAATAAATATAAAATATCAAAAAAGTAATTGAATAACAACCAAATATTTATTTATGTTTAATATTTATAATACATACATTTCAAATTCAGTATTTCATGATTTATTTTTTAGATTATTTAATATCAAGACTATATTCACATATTTAACAGCGTGACTTGATTTTACATGACATAAATAATTTTTCAGTGATTTTTTTTATTTCTTACAATTTTTATATAAAAATAAAAATAACTTTTTTAAATTATTATTAAAATAATTGATTTTTTATAAAATTATAATTTAATTATATTTGTATTAAAAAAAATATATTGATAATGATTTTTGAATTATTTAGAATTATTTCATATATATATATATATATATATATATGATGAAAAACATCATCATAAACTTCGTTCTTTCTATCGCTAAATTAGGTCCTCGACGACTTTTTAAGCATCTCTTAATTCAATCTCCACTTTACTTCAAACTGATGTCATTTGTTGCTCTTATGTAATATTCGATCTCACTTGGATATTTATATTTTTATGTCAAAAACGTAATCTTCAGCGCTCTCTTTATCTTTAAACAATATAAATAAGAAAAAATTAATGATGCTGAAACGGAAACAGTAATATACAATATTAAATATATTTTGTAGATTACTTTTATATCAATAAAAATTGAATTAAAATATAAATTTAAAGAGGGAGATATATTTCAAATTCTTTTTAAATATATATTTTCATAAGTTTTTTTTATATAAATAACTGATATAATTTATACATTTGTATAATATATATATATATATATATATATATATATATATATATATATATATATATATATTTTAATTGATTTATAAAAAATATATATGTTAACTATTTTACAATTTATTTTTGGTGCCTAGACCATTTTTTCTGTTTTGAAAAAGTTATTTCTTGATTAAAAGTAGACGTATTTTTTAAAAAAAAGGGAAATATATATTTTGGAAGTAGTGTGTAAGACACTCATTAATATATCCCAAGAAAAAGGATAAGTGAAATAAAATAATATACTTCAGTATTACATATTATTATTTTATTCTTATTATTTTTAAAATAAAATTTATTTAAACAATCAAAAATATTCTTGCTTCTAGATTAGTCTCTAAAAAATGGTTAAATTTAAGGAAAATATATTAAAATATTTTACCTATCTACACACATCCATACATCTATGTTTACATACATACATACATATATATATATATATATATATATATATATATATATCTGTGTGTGTGTGTATATATATGTGTGTGTGTATTAATTTTCTTAATACCAATTAAAATGCTATTTTTTAACAAACTTCGTTTGAAATTTATTTACATATTTATTAAGTTTTTAATTTTTTTATTATTAATTTTTTTATTGTCATTTAATTTTATTAATATTAGCTGATAAAATGTAACAAAAAATTAATCATTTTATTTATTAATTTAATAAAATCTTATACATATATATATATATATATATATATATATATGTATGTATGTGTGTGTGTGTGTGTGTGTCTTAGATTCGTTTATAAAACTAGTTCTTTCCTAATATAACATTTATTTTCTAATGAAATATTGTTAATTAAAGTAATAAAGAATTAATTTAACACAAATAATTTACTCACCCTTAATACCAGAGTTTAAATAAAATAAAATAAAATAAATTTAAATAAATAAAATAAAATAAATTTTAATAAAATAAGTTTAAATAAATTTAAATAAAAACGTTTAATAAGCACTTATTGTTCACTTTATTTTCTTGTGTATATTTCGAGTATTTATTATTATAGAGCTCTGCATTACAAAATGTATTCATTTTATAGTCAAAAATCTTAAAAATCTTTTAATATAATATTTTGACGATGATAGATCGGACCTCTAAATACATATTAATAAATAAAGTGACTAACAGATGATCATTGAATATTCTTATAAAATTTTGTGGTATGGAGTACGAGTAGTCCAATACTATTAAATTAAATTATTATAAAATAAAAACAATAAAATTAATTCCAAATTTTTAGACACTTAAGTCGATTTTTTCAAACTAAAAAACTAAATGGAACAAAACAACTGTTTATTATTTTTTATTTCAGAATACAATTTTTTAAATTCATTTTAATTTTAAATAAATAAAAATATATTTCAAGTGGACAAAATTTTAAATATACAATTATCCTTCTTAGTTTTTTTACAATTTAAAAAAATACTCTTTTAAATAATCGTTCACATATTTTGTACCAAAAATTGATTTTTAAAGACGAAATATTACTATTATTTTTGTTGACGTACTTTTGTCTAGTTTTACTTAAATATTATTTTTTACTTTAATTAATCGTACAAAATATAAATTGTAAACATTTAATGTTATTCTTAATTTGCATTTAATATAAATAAATAAATAAAGCTTTATAATTTGAACATTTGAAAATATTTTTTAGAGTAGACTATTATAGGTTTATATATATTTTGTACAGCTATTCACATATATTGCTAATATATATATATATATATATATATATATATATATATATATATATATATATATATATATATATATATATATATATATATATATATATATATATATATATATGTATATATATATATATATATATATATATATTTATATATATATATATATATGTATATATATATATATATATATATATATATATATATATATATATATATATATATATATATATATATATATATATATATATATATATATATATATATATATATATATATATATATATATATATATATATATATATATATATATATATTTATATATATATAAATGTTTGTGTACACAAGTGTCTATATATAATTAATGATCAAAGTGAAACGTGAAAATTACTTTTTAGGACACATTTTCATTTTAAGTACGTTATTTGTTTGTATTTTGAATGCTTTGTCAACTACAGTGTTTTCATTTCATCAGAAATTGAAACTTTACTTTGAATTGACTTCACTCTATTTGGTTAATATATAATCACACATTGCTGTTTACGAAATAAACATACATCTGTCTATCAGCACCGAGCACTTAATTAAATTCTATGTACGTTTTGGTTACCTTAATACTAAAATGGTTGTGATTTCTCAGTAGTTGATACTTTAGCAAATGTATTTGCATATTATATTTGTTTATATATGAGATTAGATTGGTTAGTGGAATGATTTTTCTAATCAATATTATATACCTAATAACTAATCATTATTCAATGCCTTACCTAAATTTCAAATTAACAATTTTTAAATTCATTTATATATATATATATATATATATATATATATATAAT
Source organism: Neoneuromus ignobilis (assembly GCA_029203775.1). Taxonomy (NCBI): domain Eukaryota; kingdom Metazoa; phylum Arthropoda; class Insecta; order Megaloptera; family Corydalidae; genus Neoneuromus; species Neoneuromus ignobilis. The sequence goes on along the minus strand of CP092091.1, from coordinate 32,893,813 downwards.
ATGCAATAATGAGGTACTTAATCACTTTCTGACAACATTATTATTTTCTTCATAAGATCAAATGAACGTAAAAAATAAAATAAACATTAAACAAATAAAATAATAAGTTCAAATATTATTCTTATGTTGGAACATGGTGAAACAAAAGTAATGTATAATGTATTTGTAGATCAGAAAGAAAGAAATAGAAAAAAGGAGAAATAAGGAATTTTAAAAACTATGTCTTGAAAACAATTCATTAATACAAAAAGAACATTTATGGAATTGATAAATACAAAAATATATAAATAATATAATGAAAATTTGAAAGAAATTCTTATATTTTGAGTTAAATATTCCTCAATGATTAAAGAAAAAAGTTTTTGTTAAATACATTCTCCTTTTTCTCTTTTAGAGAAATATGAATGTTAAATTTCAGAATAATAAGCGACTTCGACCAATAAAAAGAAATGCGAAAAAATACGTGTTTGGAATAATAAATAGAGACAAAAAGAGAAACGGTGGATCAAAAATTATAACAATAGTAAAAAGTTTTTTAAAAAATAGGTCAATTATATTACAAGAAGAAGAGATCATCAATGGATATTATTAATTGAGAATTTAAAAATATAACAAGACCCAAAAATAAATCTATGAATATTTGGAACAGAGATATAAAACAATTTGTCAATGTGAAATGGAAGGAAAAGGCGTTATACCAGTCGATGTGAAAAGTTTTGCAAGAGCAGTAGTCGTAAAAAAGTAGTTCTCTTTCATAGTCAAATTTTCTAACCCTAATTTCAAAAATGCTAAACTAAAATATCTTCTTCGAAAACAAAATTAATATTTCTCTTTGTCTCTGCTGTAGTAGTCTCTTAATTTTTGCAAATAAATTGTTCTTATTTTCTTGCAATTAACCATTTTCTCTTATACGCAGTAATTACATTAAGATTTGTCTGACATTTTTCTATAAAAATAAATTTATGAACCATCACTTGAACATTTTTTAATCAGAGCAAAACATTCGTCTAGTAAATTAAAACGGCAGTTTTATATAAAACGATTTAATATAATTTATAAATTGTATTTCATCGATTTTTTTATTTCTTATCATTAAACATCAGCAACCACTTAATCATAAATTCAACAATGAACATTCACAATTGAAGATTAAACGATTTAATGTATTAACAAACATAACAATTCATATTCACAGAAGAAAATCGATTTTATTTCAAAAGTATAAAGACAATGTCCGATTTGTTACCATCTAAATAACAATAATTCATCACATTTTAACTGACAATAATTTTTATTGTCAATAACGACTTTTTCATACCAAATAAGATAAAATCGAATAGGAATTATTATTGGATTTTGTTTCAAATATAGAACAAATACATTTATTATCTTTATCCGACAAATAATGTCAAATATTGAACTTGAATACATGAAATGAATCAAGTAAATTCGACAGAGAATTGTGTTATTCATATATATATTATATATATATATATATATATATATATATATATATATATATATATATATATATATACATATACATCAATATATTCAGTACCACAGTGACTATTCCTGAATCACGTAAATTCGGATGTTGCAAAGATAACAGATAATAAAGTTTAATATAATACTATGATGCAAATTTGATCGATTCGAAATGGTATTTCTGATAACATACATTTCATATATATATATATATATATATATATATATATATATATATATATATATATATATCCTTATATTTAGGAAGAAATATATATTTAAAAATTTTCAAACTAGTAATAATACACCTACATAGAATTACAAGTTCGGTTGTAAATATTCAAATATATACTTAGCTTGTTAATCTAATTTTTAAAAGCTTTATTTAAGGACGAAAATATTTAAAAAATACTAAAATTCCGAACTCGAGTAAAAAGTATTCCAATTTTAAATATTCCAAACTCTATGAAAGATTGATTTTCCAATTTGTTTATTTTATATTTTCTCAATTTAATTATTATCATGTGATCATTCCTTCCATATAAAAAACTTTTTTTTTTGGTTAAAATTCTCCTTGGTCGAATATTTCACGAAAATTTTAAACATACAACCTAAAGTTGCTTGTCTATGTCTATTTTTCGAATTCTTTTGCCTGGACTGTTTAATCATTTCACTGGGACTATCTATTCTGATTGTCTGTTTAATACGAAACGAACAACGCTTCTTTCAATTCTTTCCATGTTTCCTATTTTTGTTAATAAATGTAGATCCTATATTCTCTCATAATACTTAATTTGAGATTTTACAAAATCATATATGCTTTTTCTTTAACATCTATACTATGATATATCACATAATTGTTTTTTAAATAGGTTTCAATAAACCTTTTTCAAAAATATCTGAAATACCACAATAAAAATGACTGTAATGCATATTTTAAATATTTATTTTAATTAAATGTAATAATTTTTAATTTTTTGACAAAATATGATGCATAGATAAAATTTTATCTTTTAGTAAATCATACATAGATACTTTTTGAGGTATTAAATTCCATACCGTAACATTTAGTCTAATTAATAAGTTTGTAGTCATCATTAAAAAGTAAGTTTTGAATTTTTAATTGCATCTAGAACATCATTTATAAAAATAATGAACAAAAAATACCAATTACATTAACTTAAAGTACTCTTGAAGTTACTGTAATTTCATATGATAGATTAACTAAATTTAATATTTTTTTAAAATAAAAAATAATAAATTTATTACTTTTAAATATTATTTATAAAATGAATGATAGATCAACTCGTAATCATGTCAAAATATCAATTTCATATTGTTTATAATTATTGTGGAATCAAAACAAAATATTAAAAAGTAGTTTGATTCTCTTGAAATTCCTAACAAAGAAAGATATATTTTATTATTTTCAAATTAAATTAAATTTCTATAATTTGATAAATATGTCTCACATAATATTTTTTTACAATTAATATGGTAAAAATTAAATTAATATTTTTTTAAAAAAAAAACATATTACAATATTTCGAAGTTATATTACATTTATATATTAGAACAATCAGCAGTATCCAAAAAGCATGTCAAATATTAACAAAGAAAACATTATATAACTAAATATATATGTATGTATATAAACAATAATTATTCCAAAAAAACATATTAACAATAAAAAACATGTCAATAATTTTATTCTTTTTTAATAATAAATTTGTTTTTTTATATATAATACAAAAAAAATATTTTTTAAATGTTATATTAATTAAATAATTATCAAAATTATGTGAAAAAAATGAAACGTTTTTTTAATTTTTAAAAATATTTAAATATATATAAAGTTTTTCTTGTAAATAAGTCCATTGTTTATTATTTTTGTTCTCTTTTTATGGATATATCATATTATTGAGGTTTTATTTTGTGACAAAATGTATATATATATATATATATATATATATATATGTGTGTGTGTGTGTGTGTGTGTGTGTGTTAATTTAATACTGAGATGCTCTAATCGAAAATAATTATATTTATTGTCAATTTTTGAGTATTAATTTCAATGCGATTAAATTCTCATATCAAATATATGTATTTTTTAAAAATATATATCCACCATTTGCTTGTTCGGAATCTCAGTATTAAGACATTACTGAAATTTTTAAGTGCATACTTAGACTAAAAAGAATTTGGAATCATTACCGTTTGTACGATCCACAGGTTCGAGTCTAGTTCGAGTAGGTATGTCATGCATCTCGGTACATTCTCGTGTCTTTTCATTCACACACAGTTCTCGGTTCGAATTCACATTCCATTCTAGAAACATATTTATTATATTGGCACGGTTAGTCAGTGGTGTTTCATAAATATTATTGTCTAATTTGTTTTTTTTTCTTTTACTATGAATATTATTGATTACATATACAATGTATGAATTAATTTAAAATAACTTATTTATATATATATATATATATATATATATATATATATATATATATATATATATATATATATATATATATATATATATATATATATATATATGTATGTATGTATGTATGTATGTATAAATATATATATATATGTGTATATATTATTCGATTTCATATAAAAACATAACATTTAACTCCTTTAAGTAGCCGTTTTCAGAATATTTTGTTACAATAACGATATTCTATTAGATTCATATTTTTCATGATGAGTTTTTATTCAAATTTAATAGATATATATATATATATATATATATATATATATATATATATATATATATATATATATATATATATATATATATATATATATATATATATATATATATATATATATATATATATATATATATATATATATATATATATATATATATATATAAAGAGAGAGAGAATCAGAAAGAGTCATCCAAATGCGAATATAGGGTCATCCAAATGTGACGCCTAGATTTGTGTTTTATTAGTTTCTTTTGTTTACTTTTAATAACACAAATCTAGGCGACACATTTGGATGACCCTATATATATATATATATATATATATATATATATATATATATATATTGTTTTTTTTAGAAAAAAATCAGTAGAATTTCATAACAATAATTAGATATGTTTATAAATTAAAAAATACTTATTGCTATTGGTATGAGTTAGACAATATTTGTCGTTAAAAAAATAATAGAAAATAAATAAATATTTTCATAACAAAGTTCTTTATTTTCGTTTCATTTATAACCATTTTATTTTTGGTAAATTCTTTAAAAAATAATTTCTTTCTTTCTGAATAAATAAATAATTTATTAGGTGTATTTATAAACAATAGAGTTTATAAATTAAACAGCTTAATATCAATTTTAAAAATATATATTTTTAGGTCTCAAATATATCGAATTAGTATTGAATATCCCTTACAAAATATAGTCTCGTTTTCAATAAACAGACAAATATTGATTGAGTGAAATAAACTATTAAATTACACTAAAGATATTTATTACTATATTTATTTTTTATCTAAATTTCCTTCAAATATTCAATTAAATATAAATATATATTTATATATATATAGATATAATAAAAATATATATTTTTAATTAGAGCAGATTAAAAATTAGAAATGTATTTAAGGTAAGATAAATTAGAAATATAACATTCTCTAAATACAAAAGAAATCTTTTTTCTTTTCTCATTTCGATTAATAACTAATGTTTTTTAATATATATATATATATATATATATATATATATATATATATATATATATATATATATATATATATATATATATATATTATATATATATATATATATATTTAAGGTAAGATAAATTATAAATATAACATATATATATATCTTTTTTCTTATGTAAATATATAATATATATATATATATATATATATATATATATATATATATATATTGTATATATATATATATATATATATATAATATATATATATATATATATATATATATATATATATATATATATATATATATATATATATGTATATATAATGTTAAATTTCATATATTTTTACAGAAGAATAGAAAAGATTTTTTTTGTATTATGAAAATCTACATTTACAATTTATGTCCTTGTAAGATAAACTTTGTAAAAATGAAATGATGTGATTTAAGTTTAAAAAATAATTTGCATATACATATATATATATATATATATATATATATATATAAAGATGTTCATATTATAAAAGTTTTCAGCCATTAAAAACGCACGCCTTTTGTTTTATACACATAGACTAAGCACTAACACCAAACACTGCATATCACACTCACTAGGGTGATAATGAAAAATAACTCAGTTCTTGTTTTCTGTTTTTCGTTCCCGACCTATCCTGTCAAAGACAGCGCAATATATCCTCACCGTATTTTTTCAATCATTTATTTATTTATTTATTACGCTTTCTGCAACTTCTTTGTGAGTATTTTTTATTCTAAATTCCATGTGCATATTATCAATTTACTTGTGAATTATTAAAAAATGAACAATTATATTGTATACTATAAATTTTAGTATTATTCCATTAAATTATATTATACTATGTTCTGTTTTTATTTTATATAATATTATACTATTGTGGTATAGATTCCATTTTTCATTTCTTATCACTACTTTGCTCAAAAACAGCTTGTTTCTGTTACGAGTTAGTAAAAAACTGCAAACTCTTCCACTCGATTCGCCATGTGAGAAATAATATTTTTTTGAAAATATAGTAATCTATTTAAGATTAATTAAAATTATTGTTTCTATTAAAGTTTTATATATAATTATTTAAACAATTTTAATACAGTAAACTTCAATAACATTATTTTTTTATATAAATTCATTTACAAAAACGATGCTAATATTGGTTAGTTTTTAATTATTACATAGTGTCTTTTTTATACAAATGAATTTTTCATCTCAACACTATGAAATTTAAAAAAATATTCAATGATCAATTACTGTAGAGTAGATATTAAGATGACTAATTCAATTATATAAAAAAATAACGAAAATTCCAAAAAAAAATTGTATCACATATTTATTTTTTTTACAAATAATTTTACTCATTTTTGATATATTATTATTAACTCTCTTTTATATTAATAATTTTTTGTAATTTGTTTTAAAATTATGTACGAAAACACATTTAATAAATACATCCAAATAAAAAAAAATATATATTTTAAGAAAAATACAAATATATATTTCACTATTACTACTACATAAAAATACGTTTTATACAAATTATGTTTTCAGTATATTGACAAAATTATCTAATACTTCCAAGAACGCTTCTCGTAAAATATCTATATAATATTACACCAATATGCACATAAATCTTAATTCGATCATAAATATACGGTATTGGTATAAAATATATAACATTTTTATTTTAAAGAAACATTATGACACCATAAGCTTAAAAGCTCATTTAATGTAACAACTGATATAACGTAAATGTATCAATATTGTTTTATATAAGTAATTATTTGCTTAACATATCATTGATTTTTTTAACTTTGATGTTATCTCTTTAAGAAAATAATACATACAGATGACCCAAATGAAACTGAAAGATAGTAAAACATAGTAAACAACTAAATATGTCTAAACCCTTCACTCTCATTTGAACTACCATATATATATATAATTATATATATATATATATATATATATATATATATATATATATATATATTTATATATGTGTATAAAAATATACATACATCATTAATATCCTCTTTGAATTCAGTACTGGTTAAAAACCTATTCCACTGACAAATTTCTGTATTTCTTCGTCCTATCTATTCATGGGTCTTTTATTGGGCCTTTTTATATATACATTTTCAATCAATAATTTATCTTCATTAGTTATCTTTTCTTTTTGTTATATAACCGACCACTTCTATTTCTAACTCCTAACTTTTATTGCAATGTTTATAATTTTGTTGTCTTTTTAATATTATTGTTGTTTACTTATATTTTCCAAAAAAAATAGGATCTAAAATATAATTAGTCTATACATTAAAATTTTTAACTTGTAAATAAAATTTATTTATTTTATTACAGTCGCTGTTACCATTTCAACCCAACCATTTTCTGTCCATGGAAATACAAGAGAAGGTAAGATCATAAAAATTATTGCTCATTACTCAAGTCTATATAAATTTAAAAGACATAATTGAATAAATTCTTAAAAAATCTACTTGTATTCGAAAAATTAATTAAAAATATAATTCAATTTTTATTCAATTTAAAATATGTATTTGTGAAAATATTATTAAAAAATTATAAAAAAAATAATCAAGTTTATAGATTATATTATAAATTTTCCTGACCTGATGTGGCATAACTTGGCCTAAGATAATTTTATTGGATCTGGTTTTGACGTATCTTGACTTATTCTAATCTAGTATAATCTAATTTGACAGTTGATTCATCTGCAACTTTATTTTTTTTTAATTGTATTACCTATGAAGAAAATAATATTTTTTCTCTTAATTTTTTTGAAAAAAACTTTCTTAAATTAATTTGAAATAATAAAAGAAAATTAATTTAAAAATAATAATTGTAAATTGTAAACAGATACCACTAATTTTATGTTATAATATATAAATAATTCAAAAAACATTTTAAGAAATTAAAACTTCAGTTCCAAATATTTGAAATAAAAAAAACTATAAATAATATGTGAATTTTTAATTACATGAAGTTTTCTACAATTTAGTTTATACTTCGGGTATTAATTCTAAGATTAATATTATTTTTAAGGATTTTAAATAATTTATTATCAAGAAACTATTTTAAATTATTAGTAATTTATTATTTTTTATAATATATTTTTTAAAAAACAAAATACCATTTTAATAAAAGCAAATAAAAATAATGATATAGATTTTAATATATATATTTTCAATGAGATATTTTATAAACAGTTTTCAGTTATTTTAAATTGTTGTAAATCATATTTTTATTATTTAAATTTCAATACTTATGAAACTAAATATTTATTTTTATTCTAGGTAGCACCGATGGAGATTCTAGGAATATAACAAAAATAGATCCTTTAGAAATGTTCATTCCCGATGAAAGTACATCATCAGAGAAGGAAAATTTCGACGTAATAAATTCACGCCAAATTTATAGTAAAATAACTGAAAACAAATTCAATTCACATATAAATCAATATCAAATAGAAAATGTTCTCAAATTTATAAGACGAAATGATACTATTTTAAACGAGGACCATAAATTAAATAAAAATGACAGAAAAAGTACGTTAGAAAGTAATCAAGTTCAATCATCTTCACCATCCAGTTATAAATTAGATAATGAAATTTTTGATAAATATTTACAAAAGAGAATTAGTAATGATTATTCGCAATCTTCAACGTTCAATAATGAAGATAAATTAGAAAATTATTCAATATCGTTCTCATCATCGTTCGGACATATGCGTTCGTTTTATCCGATTGTTGATGATCCCAGCTCGAATATTTTAAACGACGACTTCATTGAAGATCCGTCATCTAATACATATGAAGAGACGTCTTCACCTGTACAGTTTTCTTTACTCGAATCGATGTCTTCCAGTAACAGTTCTTTTAAAAAATCGCCTTCTTTATCAGAATCTATTGCGAATAGAACGCACGCAACTTTAAATAAAATGCCGAACAAAGGTAATTTCGAAAATAGTAATAATGAACAAGGGAATCATTTCAGAAGGAAAGAAATATCTCGAGTACATAATTTCGTTCAATTTCCGTTACGTAATAATAGAGCTTCGACCGAAGAACTCACTGCGCCCATTACGAAACGGTTGTTTTTATCGAATTCAATGCGTAGGGTCATTAATGATCGCGTGACATCTATATCTCCGCCAAACACTTCATTTATTCGATCCAACGTAAAGTTTATAAGACCAACGGGCAAAACACCGTCTAGTTCAAATGGTCACTATTACACCAATAACAATAACAGAACTAAATCAACGTCTTCAATTTCATTGAATATGGCGGAACGCGTCGAGCTTAGAAACAAAAGAGGAAGAGTTAAAATATCGTCTTCGGACTCCGTACCGGACGAAAACACAAAAGAACAAGTTCGAGACGGAACGGGCGTCATGTCGACAACTCTCACTACCCCATCACAAATGTCTTCATTTATACGCAATGAATTTTTCAACGACACTGCGTTCACAAAAGTAGACGTCAAACGACGACGAATGACAAATGACGGTCGTGCGACGTCTCAACCATCATCGTCGTCATCGTCATCGACGTCGTCCGTATCTTGGCCGTCGGCTGACGGCGCAGCTGCCGCCGCCCTCGCAATCGGTACTACGATGCCGTTAAAAACAAACAAAAGGCTGCACCCGCCTCGGCGGTTACCGGAAAATGATCAAAACGACAACGGACTGCTGAACAGCCTCTCGAATAATACTTTTGCACGCGTGTCTCTCCGTTCGAGCGAGAATTCATTTCGTTCAACGCAGAACAACAAGAGTCAGAAGAATGAGACTGGTACGACGACTTCATTTCCCATTTCCGGTAACGTGCAGACAGTTAAGCCGACTGCGAAATCAACTTTTCGTAGCCGATCGATTGACGCCGAGTCACGACCGACACGTGTTTTATTCCGTAGCCACACGGGCTCACCCCCACAATCGTCTGTTATTTTCACGGATAAATCTCAATATGGCCGACGGACACTTGACGACGGTGCAGAAATGAAAAAATCCATCGGACAGTCACCTGCATTCGATCACGTTTCATTCCCAGTTGCGATGGCGAATTCTTCTTCTATTTATTTTCGTGACCGATTCGGAACTGAGACATTCGGGAATGGTGGCATTTCGACGTTTGTTAGTGATACTTTCGCTAGTGTTGGAAAGAATAATAATAGATTCTCAAGACAGTCTAATCCTACGGACGATGAAGAAATTGAAAAGTGTAGGCAGTTCATAGAAGGCGATACTGAAAATAAAATGTTCTTCAGTCCGGGATTTCCTGGTAATTACACTAAGAACACCAACTGTATACGTGTACTCGAAGGTAAGTTATATTCATTTCTTTTCAAATATTCTTCGATTCAATTATTTCATTAACTTTTTAATTACCATATTTCTAAATTGCTTATATTATTTTCTTTGTAATAATATATATATATATATATATATATATATATATATATATATATATATGTGTGTGTGTGTGTGTGTGTGTGTGCGTGTGGGTGTGTGTATGCGTTTTAATGATGAAACATATAATTTAATTATACAATCAATAATTTTTATGAATTTCATATCTTATATTTAATTCTATCA
>CP092091.1:32715490-32880490 GCA_029203775.1 Neoneuromus ignobilis | reverse complement strand
GTTATTTTGAAAAAACAAAAAAATCTTAATATTTATAATTGTATAGTTTTTCTGAATCTAATATTGATGATATATTGTAACAAATCTTAATACTCGTTTTTAGGTCGCAATACACAAGAATATAGAAAATTATTTATTAATTTTAATAAGAAGTAAACTTTTATTTTTACCTCATTAGTCTATTATTAAAGGTTTATACAAATTAATGCAGTTGTTTTAATTACAAAAAATGAAAAAAATAGTTCATGCATTATTATCTAAAAAAAAAAATTATTTAAAGAATAGCAATTCATATGGCAGGTTTTTTTAAATATTTTAATAGTTTTTAGTTCATAATCACGGTTCCGTCAAAAAAAATAGTTATTTTTTGATTAAATTTCTCCTTTTGTGTACAACACTGAATGATTCAAATATAAGATTCCCCAAATGAGACTGAAGGGTTTAAACATACATTTACTTGCTTGATATCATTTACTACACTTCAGTTTTATTTGGGGCACCCTACAAAAAATCAAGTAATTTAAAGTTACAAACATCCTTTTTCATTTTAATTTTTTTATCTTTATATATTCGTCTAAGTTCTCTCTCTCTTTCTCTCTCTCTCTCTCTCTCTCTCTCTCTCTATATATATATATATATATATATATATATATATATATACAAACCCCTTAAATTCATTCCAAAATAATCTGTTTTTGGAATTTCGAACACGAGAAAAAAATAAAAAAAAAACCTTTGTTCATACTGATGGTCACTGCAGATGCATATAAATTTTCATATACATACATCCTTACAGATTAGTAGAAACACACTCGTAATATGAGTAAAATCCAGTTCATTAACGCTTAATGAGCCATTTCCCCTCTTGTAATTGTTAATGGCCTCCGGAAGTTTAACCGTGAAAATATTTGCTATTCGTATGATTATGTTTTTATGTCTATTCCGATAAAATGCATTATTTGTAATTATTGTCACAATTTTATTACTTTCTATAGTAAAATTATATATCGGAATTGTCAATACAATATAATTAAATGTGAACGTGCATAAATGGATTATTTATGCAAATGAAATAATAACACAAGTTTTGAATACAAATGAAATCTGTTTTATATAAATTCATTTATATAATTTCTTTATTATTTATATATATATATATATATATATATATATATATATATATATATATATATATATATATACATTCGTTTAAAAAATAATTCATGGGAATGCTTTAATTTCTGGAGATATTTTTGACATATATAATTATTAGATATGAAATCTCAAAATAAAAATTGAAATGAAAACAACATTATAAAAACAAAAACAGGGAATTCAGAAACCACAATGCAGTGATAAGTTGTTAGAATTATTTTATTAGGAAATTAAAAAAAAATAAAGTAATTTCTATTTTCAAAATAATGAAATAAAAATATAAGTGTAGATAAAAATTCATATATATATATATATATATATATATATATATATATATATATATATATATATATATATATATATATATATATGTATACACGAAGTCTATTCAAAAAATAACCGAACCTCTTATAGTAACATTTATTTAAAATACTTAAAATTAATTCGCTCTTGTTCCCTTAAAATTAACTTCCTTTACTATTTATACAACGCTTCAAACGTTTTTCCCACTTCTAGAACGTATTCTGTGAAGTGGTGCTCAGATTTCATAGCAAGTATTTTTTGATCTGCTCTATTGATTTTTATCTCCTCTATCGATAGTCATATTATACTTTACCAAAAACTCACGGATAAAGAACGATGTGTAGCAGGAGCGTTGTTATAGTATAGCATTGTTATAGTTTTGTTTCTCCTTAATGTCTTAGTAAAAATTTTCTCAAATTTTCAATAAAATTTTATCAAATACGTTATTGTTCTTCAACATCTTGTATTTTCAAAAATTTCTTAAAAAATCACTCTACGATTAAAAGACTTATTCACTTAATCGCATATAAAACCTAAGGTTTTCTCTACTTAAGCCTATTGTCGTAAGTCATCTGAGTTGACTCTTTGGTGCTCTATTTTAAGATTTCATTTTTTTGGACAAACCTCTTATATTATCAAATTTATATTACCAGATAATAATAATAATAATTTTGATATAATGATTTATTGTGGCTGAGTACTTACATATACATTGGTGTATACAGAGTTTTTGACTTAACTTAGCTTATTATTATTTATATTATGCTATATGGGTTGGGATGGAGGAGTGGTGAGGTTTTAAGGTTGGTGAATGTTTTGAGGTAGTTGCAGGAAGTTTCAAAAACCTACGTTTTGTATGTGTTTTTTTTCTTAACTAACTTGTCTAACTTATACTATACTTAGACTAGGCTTAACTAACTTATCTAGGTTATTTGTTTATGTTTCGTTACTTAGTATGTTGTGTCTCGATCGCATTTTGTACTGATGGCACTTATATTACCAGAAAATATAAGTAAATATTTAAACAATTATTATAATAATAAAAACTAAATGAACAAATCTTCTTTTTTGTGTGTATTTTTGACTTTGTTAATCTCTGAATGAAATTATTTTTATATTTTTAACGTGTAAAAAAAAATTCAGTAGAAAAAATTAAAAGAATCCTTGCCTATATAAAGATTTGCATATAGTAAATATTATTGTAATTTTTCTTTTTACTATTTATTTTCCTTTTCTTATGTATGGGTTTATCCAAATGTGACGCCTAGATTTGTGTTTTATTCAAAAGAAACATCTATAGGGAAACATGTGTATAGTTTCTTTTTAATAAAACACAAAAATGGCATCTCTTAGAAAACAAACTTAAAATTATACCAGTAAACATTTTAATACACTACTCGATAATATTTAAAATTTTTAATAAGTTTACATATATTTTGATATAATTATTACAATTTTAACCTGTTTTATGTTTCTATTATTTAACCCATTTGCATCACAGCTCTAAAATCGCTACTAGCGTTACACAGCCGAGTCGTACAAATGACAGCCGGCCGTGTCACCGCGCATTACTGCACAACGATAGTTCTTGTATTTTTGTTTATTATTGATTTTACATAGAAATTACGTGTAATGATTAGACAAAAAATAGTATTATACATTTGTACAATAAATAAACTGAGATAGTTCGTAGATTTTTTAAATTAATATAGTAATTTTTAAAATGGTCTATATAACTGTACATTGCAAATATCGCATATAAAAACAGTTTCTCTTCTGAGGGACTTAAATAAATATACATTGCATAGCTTTGATGTTTTTCTTCCCTTTGCTTCTATTGGAAATGTTCTTGTGGGAAACTGTCGGCCAGTATACCTTATTATTGAATCATTTATAAATGATGTCTTCTTTATCCTTTTATTTTTTAAATATTTGGCAATAATTTCTTCCGCTAGTTTTTGCTTGTAAATGTGGAAAATTCGATCCTTTTTATTTTTCTTAAGAAGGATATAATTACTTAACTGCATCATATCCACAAAATAAAAAAAAATATTTTTTTATATGCTTTGCTACATCTTTGCATTGTGTGAAATTTACACAATGCGGAGAATGAGGGGTCGTCTATATCAATTACACTCATATTTTTATTATAATCTATTATTTCTGTTGGTTTCGAAATTTTTTCTCTACTATATCGGTTTACTTTTCCCGTCTTGATAAAATCTAAAGAATGTATTGTTGTTAATTTAACCACATCGTTCTTATCTTTCCATTTTACTGCAGATATATCTTCTGTTGAAAATATAGTAGCTTCTCCCGTTTCTAATCTAACAGATTTTAGTTCCTTAGGCATCTCTTTTCTATTTACTCTTGCAATACCACCAACATTTGTTTGCAATTATACAGTTCACGATATAAAGTCGGTGAACTGTACCAGCTATCTATATAAAAGCAATACCCTTGATGCAATAGTTCACTCTCTTTCATTAAATTCATTACAACATTTTTACTAGCAGATCTAGAATCAGTCTTGTCTTTCTCAATGTATATTTTGAAGTTATGAATACATCTTGTTTGAGAATCACATAATTTATAAAAATGTAATCACTGTGTGGAAAATACACACACACTTTCGACTTGTTCCTATTTACACGCTGGACTCCGAATAGAAAAAATGGTTGCCATTCATTGTGCAAATAAAATTTTATTTCAATTTAAGTTATGAAATTAAATTGTTTTTAAAATTTATATTTAGATTAGAAATACCTACTATGTTAACAGCAGTCAAAGAGGTCTGAAGAACAATGAATAAGGAAAAACCTGAGGGTAATGAACTATATGTTCCGAAATTTTTAAGCCTTAAAATCTTTCTATACTGCTCATAAGACACTCACAAAATGTTTTAGGGCGACAAGAGAGCGGAATAGTCCGCGACTGGTGATAAACAACAGTCGTTGTGCGCGGAATGTTCCGCTCGCCGATGCAAATGGGTTAATTTGATTAATATTGTGGAACATTCATTTTTAATACAAATAAATGATTGCTGCAACACCAACAGATATCATAATAATATTAAATTACTTATTAATATTAATTATTTATTCAATATTAATTACTTATTCATCACTTGTTTATAAACTGATGAACATTTCGATGTAAATACTACAATATAACATTTAGAATAGTTTTTGGTTATAACTTTTACATGTTGCTTTCTTTATTCAACGCATATCTACTACTGTTGTTTCTTCTTTTTTCATTACGTATATGCGTATCATGTATATTTTTATTTATCTACATATAAATATGCTGTCACTTTTAATCCAAGAAATGTTATTTATTATTCTTTACAACGTATTTATTGTTTTTTTAGTACGTTCAATATACAAACTATATTATAAACAGTAAGAAATGACATCTCTTGACTTGAAAGTGGCAGAATATCTAAATAAAGATAAATAAACATATATGTATATACATTAAATAAATTGAGACTACTGTTAGTTTGGATGCGTCGAGTCAAAATAATAAAATATTTAAATAAGTTGTAATCAAAAACTAGTCTAGATTCTGACGATGATGGAATGAGTATCTAAATGCACATTATCTTATAAACAAATAAAGTGAACAATAAGTAATTATTAAACAATTTTGAAATATTACACTGATGATGAATATATGATAAACTGTCTTTTTCAAACTATCGTTTTATTCAAGAAATAATGAATGAATTTTAAATTTTACATATTTTTAAATAAATTATTTTTTTCTATTGTAATATAACATAACATCACACATATATATTATTAAAATGCTATTTAAATGCATATTTTTAATATTTATTTTCAATTATGACTCACATTCATGTGAAAATAGGTAATGTCTTAAACTTAACATATGTGTATACTTATCTCAGCTTATCTATATAAATTATAGTTGGAAGGAAAATATTTGTTATATGTATGTTTGGATATATATATATATGTATGTATGTATGTATGTATGTATGTATGTATGTGTATATGTATATATAATGAATGATGAGAATAAGTATATATGAATAATGACAATTTAATGTTTGAAAAGATTTAATTCATTTCATATCACATAATTTATCATTGAATTAAACACTAAACCCCGGTTTTAAATTTGTTTCATATGTCATAAATTTAAACTGTAAATGACATTGATAGAATAAATAATTAATTTACATTTATTTCTTAACGAGATATGTAAATAAATATAAACGTATTTCCACATTTAGAAAATTATTTAATGTTTATATTTAATATTTCCCAATTAAAATTCCATCTAATGAGATATAAAACAAAATTCTTTTGTCTTTTCCATTATGTCTGAATTATTTTTATGTAAATATTTAGATTAAGATTCTTCAATTAGATTTTTTTATTACTTTCTTCTCGACGCTATTACATACAGTACTTCATTTATATCCTTTTGAAGTTTAATGACTCTATTTTAATTACATCGAGTCTTAAATATCTGAAGTACTTTTTATATTCAAATTCACATTTTATATATTAAAACGATATATTAGAGATACGTTTTTATCATGCTTGTTTTTACAGTCCATTAAATTGTACTTCATTTACTGCTTTATTGATTTATATTTTCATATTTGTATTTACTCGCTCAAAGAAATATAAACAAGAATACCTATAATTTCATGTGCACACAAATAAACAAATAAAACATGTGTTTATACAAAGTGATTTTATTTTCTTTTTTAATTCCTTTTACGGATTCATTATACATTATTTATATATATATATATATATATATATATATATATATATATATATATATATATATATATATATATATATATATATATATATATATATATATATAAATAATGCATATAGATAATTATAAGTGTATGTTAGGTTTATTTGAAAATGCTTTTTTTTTTGAAAAAAACAATATTTTTATACATAATGTGCATTATTTATTTATATATTTTGTATATTTAAGAGCATATTTTATTTTACAAATTAACTTCTTCTTTCACACCTCGTAAAAATTTTATTATACAAGAAGTTCTCAAATTTTTTTATATAAAAATATTCGATGATTTTCTAAATTGTTTTTCATATATATATATATATATATATATATATATATATATATATATATATATATATAATCAGCAGAAATAGCAAATTATTTCTATCCACTACTAGATAAATTAAAACTTTCCACTCCTAGTGGACCAATGCTTTTAATTACCATTTGACATCTTTATCTCATATATCTATGCGCGTTTTTTATTTCCCTAACTTTCTAATCAATAATTTCTCTTGTCCATCGATGGTATTTTATTTTTCCTACATGACTGGTCGACATCCATTTTAAACATATCATTGTTTTTATAATTTCTATGACTTTTTTTTCGAATCCACTCATTTCTCTTATCTCTATATTTTATTCCTAATATGATTTTTTCCATTCTTCTCTGTGTTGTTTAAAGTCGTTGAATTATTCCGGAGTTTAAGATCTATCTATCATTTCCATAAATGTGAATGGACTAGATGCATTAACTAAAAACTTTTTTTCTTAAAACAGACATATGTTTTCCTCATTGACATTATCTAATTTTTATTCTCTTAATTCCTTCATCTATACATATTTCTTTAATTTTAATGAACTATCTTATATACGCACAATTTTTAGCTCCTGTTTTAATTCAGTTTTTCTCTGATCTGAAAATTTATTTTACAATATTTTTATCTTACTGAGGTTTATAAAAAGCAAATTTTTAACTTTCTTTGTCTGATTTTTTATCCTTTTTTCAAGTTTTTCGGACCTGATGAGGAAATAACAATATAATCAGTAAATCATAAGTGACTTAATAATTCTCCCTTGACTTTCATTTTTTTAGATTTCTAGTTTAATGTCTTAATTACTTCCTCTAGAGTCCCGTTATTGTAATATTAAATCGCCTTGTCTTACTTCTTTCACAATTTAAATTCCCCTATTTTTAATTTCATTTTTCATTTTTTTTAGTACATATGTAAATAGTTTTGATGATATATGTGTGTGTGTGTATATATGTGTTTAATTTATAATTTCATTTTCATTTTGTTGATTAAAAATTTTTATTACCATGTAAATAAAAATATTTTCCATAAAATTTTATAAAGAAATTCTATATAGAGATAAAAAAAAAACTGTAAAAAATCTGCTTATCAATACAGATATTTCAATAGAAATATTTGTATTTTATATCGAATTTCTACACAAAACAAATTCAACTGATCGTTCAACAGCAACGATCGAAAACAGGGATGAAAATACGATACGTTCTATATGAAAAACGCGAACAAATTTATGAACTTTATCCGAATATTATTTTCCGATTTTCGAATTTTCACATTTTGATAACAGTATCACATTTAAATAAGAAAAACGTGATCCTCAGACTTTTTTCGTAGTTGATGTCTATAATGGAGTGATAGTTCAAATCAATATGGCATGACATGTCACATGCCTGCTGTTCACATTCGATTCTCGCTCGCGTCATCGATGCGTAGTAGACACTACGTGACGCGTGTAACAGATCTGTCTTTCCTCAAGCTTCCATCCCACTTTCGCTTTCAAATGTTTACTTTATCTGTGCGCGTTTGTTTGATTCTACGTTTACTTCTTGAAATTTCCATTTTGGTCGACTTTTCTAATTCCGTTAGAATGATTTTCCGTAATATATTAGTACAGATATATATATATATATATATATATATATATATATATATATATATATATATATATATATACACTTCTAAAAATTAAAAAGACGTAGAATACATATAAAACATATTTAAAATTTAATGTATAATGTTTTATAAATTTTCATTTTCAATTTTCTTTTCAATTCTCGAACTTGAAAATTTCACCAAACTAGTTACATATATCAAATTTTTTTATACGAAAAAGATAATCTAATTTTATATTGTCTGTTTTTAATAAGAATATTCTTATTAGATTATTATCATGAAAACCATTTATCAAAAAAGTTCCATTTCGAATCGAGCATTTGACATAAATAAAAACTGCTCGTCCATATATTTTTTATTCTTTGCACGTCCGGTACAATTTACGAGCCGCTGATATCGAACGTATGTGATTGTCATTTATCCGACTTTTTCCATCCATTCAGTCGATATGCTTGAAAATGTCTTACTAACTGAACTATTATCACAAATTCGTATAATGTTACAAACGCGATGAAACTGATTTATTTTAATGATTGTTCATTGTAACCTTTTCTAACCTCTAACTAAAAAAAAATATTACTTTCTTGGTAGTCATTTTAATTCATCTCGTATTATCTTCAAATCGTTACACTGAATTTTATATATCATATAATAAATAAGAAGAATATCATAGTAACTATACAAAATATTTGTCAATATATACACTATAAAAACATAAAGTTACAAACAAATCATTCAATAGTACACATTTTTATAAAAATATTCAATAATGTCTTTTTGTTCATTTTATCAGCTGATCCGCAATTCCTCTATCAAATTGTTATCATATGTTTATATTAAAAAGATACATCTTAATAAAATAAAAAATTATATTTTATAATGC
This sequence comes from Neoneuromus ignobilis, assembly GCA_029203775.1. Classification (NCBI taxonomy): domain Eukaryota; kingdom Metazoa; phylum Arthropoda; class Insecta; order Megaloptera; family Corydalidae; genus Neoneuromus; species Neoneuromus ignobilis. The sequence continues at coordinate 32,871,415 of CP092091.1, read as the reverse complement.
ATCACTGTAATGCTGATGTCATATCCATCTAAATACATATCAGTAAATGAAGTAAACAATATATGATTATTGAATATTTTTAAAATATTTTATTATGTTAAGATGAATAATTCATTTTTATAAAAGTTAATTGATTACAAGCCACAATTTCTAAAGATGACCCAAATAAAACTAAAAAGTTTACACTTACATTTATTTCCTATCATTTACTATCCTTCAATCACCTTTAGGTCACCCTATAGAAAAATAATTGTAAATATTTAAATTATGATAAAAAAAAACTATATGCCAAATTTCTTTGAATCAGTTATTAAACTTATTTATTACTATTTTATTAAAAAATATAATTTATTTTCAAATTACACTAATGTGAGTAATTTTTAGTTTTACTGAATATTTTTCTTTAAAATAGGACTTTAATTATAAATATATTCTATCATGATAACAAATAATGATTAAAAAAACGGTATATTTTTTTATGTTAAATGATGTATAAAGTACTTCAATATCAGTAAAAATACTGAAATACAGACTATCTTACTTGCCTGAGGATAAATGTCGAATTAAATAAAAACATTTTCAATTTCAAAAACGCTGCAATAATTTCCAATACAAAGAAGTATATCAAAATTAAGAATTATATCTCTCTTGGAAGAATTATTACATTCGAGATATTTTTGAATAATAAAATATAAACGCTTAAAATGTTCTTTATATAGATTTCTTATAATTAATAAACGAAAGCTTTTATTGTAAATCGATTATTATATAAATTGAATACTTTTTTCATAATTAAACGTTAGTAAGATTTCTTTTTCTAGAATAAAATGGTAATATTTTTTTTTTCGTTTGTTAAATATAATATACATAAATAGTTACATGTAAGAAAAAATACTTATTACCACAGATCTAAATCGAAATAGAAATATTTGTTCATAATTATACATATTTCTTTGAATCATCTATAATTTTATATAGAAATTCTCTTGTATTATTTTTGCCAAAAAAAAGTTTGTAGTTAAATAAAATATATACATAAAATGTAACAATGCTAAAAAAAGATTATCTATATATAATATTGTATATTTTTTGTTTATTTGACGTTATGACTAATTCACTTTTACTTAAATAAAAATGAAACTAATTTTTGAAATAAAATATATATTTCTTAGATTATACTAGAAATAGTAAACTTATTTTTAAATGTCACAGTTTATAATTTTTGTAATAATTCACAACTTTATTAAAATAAAAATATTTTCCTATTCTTTTTTTTAAAAAAATATATAATTACATACGTTTAATACACGAAAAATCAGAAATTCTAAGAAGTAATTCCCTACTTATAATTATTTTTTATTATTCGTTTGATACTATAAATAACTCCCTTTTACATAAATTAAACTGAAAAAATGACTTCGGATATTTACCTTAATATCATATTTTAAATACATATTCATATATAAAAACATAAAATCAACTATATTGGAAATTTAATTATTAATTATATACTATAATACGTTAAGGTTGTCCTCTATTTATGAACCAGAATAAAAATATGCCTCGTTATAATTCTAGAACTCAAATATATAAATAGGTCACAAATATCGATTAAATAAATGATTTTCCTCCAAGTCACGTAGACAAAACAAACTTGTTATTCTTTACGTGAAAGAAAAAAATCATAAGTGAAATATAAAATAAATATGAGAAACGAATCAATTTGGTTTTCAAAACTTAAAAATTGAATGAAAAGAATTCGTAGATTTATATTATTATTGATGGAATATTTTTTAAAAAATATTATATTTGAAAATAAAACTAAAAATAAGTTTGTGTTTAATCTTTGATATGAATATTTTCTTTTTAAATTTTATTTATTGTTCATATATATATATATATATATATATATATATATATATATATATATATATATATATATATATATATGTATGTATGTATGTATGTATGTATGTATGTATTTATGTATATATGTTATACAATCGACCATCACATCTAGTATTGTGTGACTTGTGAGGTACTGAATTAATAATATTGCCAAATCACCGGTGGTTAGATTAGCACATAAAGTTTACCTAACAATTAACCCAAAATTTCTAAAAATAAATTACGTTTAATGAACTCAGGCAACGTCACAAGAATTTTGAATTTGTTTAGCTATTTTCACTGCCGTTATTAATGTTTTAAAAAATGTAATTATAAAATATGTGCATAATACTAGTATTTAAGGAAAAATGTATAAAATAAACTTACTATACTAGCAACACAAAAACGTAACACATGTAGATATTCAATCTATCTCAGATTTCAGAAACTATTAAATCTCAAATACTTTTAATCTAAAGAAATATGCAATGGCAGTATGACATTTTATTTATTTTTTTTAAAGGGATACAAATTCAATATACAATTTTTATTATAAAAACAATAAATAATATTTTTTCACTTGAAAGTAATATTTTTCTTAGATACAGATAAATAAAAACATGCAAATACGCGTTGTATTACACTTCAGGAAATTGTTTGAGTTAACTGTGGAACCGGATTACTAACAGCCGGATTATTAATAGTCAGTTGTATGTATATATGAGTATTCTTATAAGATGAAACATTATTAAAAAATGTAGAATAAAAGTTATACACTAAAGATAATTATATTTATAGCAGGTTTTTCAAAAGATAAAATATTTTTTTAATAAAAAATTTATATTAAATGTAAATATAAACAATTTTCATATTCATGCATATTATTCTTCATTTTCACAATCTACAAATTTAAATGTTTCAAACATCATTTTAATTCTGTTAACTAATTTTGTATAAATGAAGTTAAGTAAATTTAATATTGTACATATATTTACTTCTGTAATATATATTTTTTGCAGAAAATAAAAGCACTTATTTATTTAAAAAATAAAATATTAATTATCGAAATTTGTTTAATACTTGGAAATATTTTTCCTTTTTTGAACCATATTTTTCAAATTAAGAATAATTACATTTTTAGTCTTATCTTAATTATATATACATATATATATATATATATATATATATATATATATATATATATATATATATATAATATCGTCTGCCATGCGAGAGACTACATTAGATCACCAGTCGGAAAATCTCCCAAGTTGGAGATTGGGCGTGAAGATGACAACTTCATGTCGAAAAAAATATAACCGTCACATTACTCTGATAAAAAAAGCCCTACTGAACTAAAATTGTCACAAAGGTCAAGGTCCTACAAGAGCTATAGCGCCGTAGTAAATTATGATGATAATCCTATATATATATATATATATATATATATATATATATATATATATATATATATATATATATATATAAAGTAAACCATAATAAATGTCTATTTTTTGCGCAATCATAAACTTATCATCATTGTTAAATAATTTTTTTCTGTGCCTTTTTGTGTGAATTAAATTTAATATTTTTATCTACATTGGTGATTATCAAAATTACTTTTTGATTAAATGTCTTATTCTTCTTTTTTGTTCGGTGTTTATATTTTGTTATTTTAGAGAAAAAAGAAACAAATATTTTTTACTGGACATAATTTAAATAGATGCTATTGAATCTTAAACATCTTGCAATATTAACATTATAGTCAGTAGGGACAAAGTTTAGACATTCAAATAAACTTCTCAAAAAAACAAGCACTGTCATTATTAATGATCATTTAAAATATATTTTCAAACTTACTAGCCATATCTATGATATCTATCTCTAAAAATCTAGGTGTGACTATTATGGCTGTAAATCATGATTCTATATTTTATAATACAATGCTCTAACGATGATGACATTGTTATCGAAATACATAGCACTTTATAAAAAAAGTGAATAATAAATAATTATATAGAACACTTCTATTATATCTTGAAGTATTGAGGTGATAATTTTTTTCTGTGAAAGTGAATTCACAAGAGTTTAAAAATAAATAAGATCTTATTTATAAAAGAGATTAAAAAATAAATATATGTACACCACACAAATTAAATGAAACTCAAAAATTGTAACGTTTTGTAATACGCACTTTATTCTTAATCATAAAAAATGTTTTTTAAAGCAAATCATTAACAAAAATGAATTGAAATGAATTTTTATATATTAAAAATGTAAAATGATATATACGAGGGTCGTTTGATAAGTATGGTAAATTTATATATTGCTTAATTTATTTAATTAATTGATTTAATTAAATTTTTCAATTTAGTTTTTCATACTTTTTACCATACTTATCAAACAACTCTCGTATGTATAATAATGATACACAATAAAAATGAATTCTTTATAATAATAATTAAGCAATTGTTAATTATAAAAACATTTCAAAATTTAAATCTTAATTACCATACAGCTTCAGACGATTTTGGTAATCGTTTGGTGGTCCATGAAAAGAATCATTCATTATTCTTTTCTTAATGTGAGTAAAATCATCAATGCGAAAAACTATTATTAAAAAATCAAAAAAATAATACAAAACTAAATAGACACCAACCAGAATTAGTAAACAGATGTATAGTATTATAATTTTTATAACATAAGATCTTATGTTTGACAAATATCGATAAAGGAACATTTTCGGTTAGAATAATAAATTCTACCAATCCACTCTAAACTCCGAACATTTTGCCTTTTCGAAAGCTTAAATTTACTTTTGTTCGATAAGTACTACTTAAATCGATCCAACGTCACTCTAACTTGAAGAGTTCATCTCATCTAAAATCGAAATTTCTTCAATAATGATTTATTTATTTTCAAATCCAATTATACAATATATTATAATACACATAAATAAAATTGAATATTATTTTTTATTTTGTTTAATTAAATATCATTACTGTGTGCATTGGGTTTAACTTTTTAAAGAAATAATCTGAATATTTGCATATTACAACCTAATATATATATATATATATATATATATATATATATATATATATATATATATATATATATTAAATTCAGATTTATAAAAAATATTATTTCTATATATTTACTATAAAAAAAATGTAAAATCATTTAATGTATAATAAATTAATAAAATAAATTAAAACACATGTGCACACACACACACACACACACACATATATATATATATATATATATATATATGTGTGTGTGTGTGTGTGTGTATGTGTGTGTATGTGTGTAAATTCCAAATAATATAAAAAAGTAAATAAAATGTAATTGGCTTTACAATAAATAACTTTTTATATTTATTAAAATACGAAGGTCGTTTGATAAGTATAGTAAAAAAGTGAGGAAAACTAAATTGCAAAATTTAATTTAATTAATTAGTTAATTAAATTAAACAATAAATAAATTTACCATACTTATCAAACGACTCTCGTAGACTAAAAATGAAAAAAATATGTCAAATAAATGTGTTTTAACCACATTAATATTTAATTTTCAAAAACATCCCTTAACTATATACACAGATTTCATCAACAATTTAAAATAAACAATAAATTGTTTATTTTTCAACGTTAAATATTTGAATTCGAGTTTGTTATGACAGCCAACAATAAACAATGGACTTGGAGCTCTTCATTTCGAACGAATTTAGAGAACGGTTTTAAACAAAGTCGAATATTTGTTGTTAGACTATGTCCGTATGCATAATTAAACACTTGGAATATTTTATGTGCCACATAATGAATTTGCTTCAATTAATTTTATTCCCTAGATTTTCACAAATATTAACAAAATGGTCAACTAAAATACACCATCTATTTCTTATTATTTTTATTAGATCTGAAATAGGTATAAAATTTGATACGATTTTTTAAAATTAATAAATTTTTAAGTTTGTTATTTTTTTACACATATTTATTTTTTTTACCTTTCAACAATAGTTCTTATTTTTTTTCTACAACATATTTACATATATATATATATATATATATATATATATATATATATATACATACATACATACATACATACATACATACATACATACATACATACATACATACATACATACATACATACATACATACATACATGCATACATGCATACATACATACATACATATATGCATACATGCATGCATGCATGCATACATAGATACATACATACATACATAAATACTTACGAGGGTCGTTTGATAAGTATGGTATATTTATTTATTGTTCAATTTAATTAATTAATTAAATTTTTCAGTTTAGTTTTTCTTATTTTTTACCATACTTATCAAACGACCCTCGTACATTTACGTATTATTATTCTATCCACACATTGAATTGGTAATATTACAGATAATTAACTATTAAACCGAAACCTCTCTATAAAATCGTTAACGTAACGTTTTATTAAACTAAATAATATAATAGTAAAACAATATTATAATTTTTTGCATTTGATTTAAATTAAATTAATAAACATGATCTAATGTTTCCAATTATAAAGTGTTTTGACAGCATCAGTTCGAAGTATAATTTTACACACATTTATAATTTCAACTACAAAATTTTTAAGTTATGAAAACGTAATTTAACGTTTATTCTTTTAGTATAACTAACGAAAATTAAACGATTTATATTCAGTGACTTGTTCATAAGAATAAATGGAAAATGGAAAGAAAAATGTTTACATAAAACGAAATTTACTACAACGAATTAAACCTACTATTCATTTGGAAATAATAAACGTTTTGTGAAACTTTCAATGTTTTCGGTACAATTAGCAAACCATAAAATAAATAAGGTCTACTATTTATTCTTCATTAATTCTCATTATTATTCAAGGTTTGAATTTCTTAATTGAAGTTAAATTATGAAACTTAGATATATCTTTCTCGAAACAAATTGAAAAACAACTATTTTAAAATATATTTATTTATATATTATATATGCATATATAATTATCTAAAAAATCATTCGTTATCTTTATTGAAATATATATTTTTATCTGAAATAAAATATTTTAAAAAATACTTTATAACTTCAGTTATTACTTTTCACGTATGCTCTATCAATGTACCTGAGGAATATAAAATGGTTAACTACAATGGAAAGCAGATTTGCAAACATTTCAGAAATCTGTAGCTCTTTCGTGCTTTTAAAAATATGATACCGTTTGAATATTTTTATGGTATATTTCCGACTTATGACTAGAATGTGGGTTCACTAAATCTGATATAGAGATCATTTTTATTTTGACCAATAAATTCTTACACTTATTGCTCTCAACTTATTTTCTTTACACAATTTAAACAAAATTTAAATTTGATATATTTTTTCTTCATAATTGAATCTTTATTCCATAAACTGTTGTTTTTGATGTAACCAATCTATAGGTGAATTTCTAAAAAGTAATATTTTAAAATGAATTTTTAAAAAATAATATCTTATTTTATCAATTTCTCTGTTTGTTTTATGGAGTTAGTCGGTTTAGCTAATGAGCATATTATATATAGACATATATATATATATATATATATATATATATATATATATATATAGAGAGAGAATAGTATATATATATAAATAGAAGGTTTTAGACATGCAATTACTTACTATCATGTATATTCTTTACTATCCTTCAGTCTTATTTGGATCACCCTCTATATATATATATATATATATATATATATATAGAGAGAGAGAGAGAGAGAGAGAGAATAGTTCATATAAAACTGAAGGTTTTAGACATGCAATTACTTACTAGTTGTATAAATATCTATTTATGACTTATGTACTTATATATATATATATATATATATAAGTACATAAGTCATAAAAGCCTATATTTACCAACTTTTAGGCGAAAGCCTCATTAAATATCGTTAGATTTTCTTTAATATTTTTCCAAGATTCTTTCAATCCACTGATAATCTCATAAAATCCTCACCTCCACTGTACTTGACAATTTCATCCTTTCATCTTTAATAAATTATCTTCCTTAGTCTCTTTTTGTCTTTTGGAATCATTAAATAATTATTTTTCTTAATCTGTTGTTTTCTATTGTTGCTCTATGTTCTTTCTATTCCCATTTTATCGATTTTATTTATTTTATTAGTCACTCTTATCTGTTTTCGTATCAATTTACAGATTATCCTATCATATTTAGAAATTCTTAATATTGTCATTTCTGTGCTTTACTAAATTATCAAAAATTTTTGTTTAATTTTTGGATTCATTGTTTAAGTGTATATCCATTATTTCAATCAGATAGTAAAGTTTGGTTATATGCTTCCATTTTTGAATTCAATGATATTGTAATTTTCATTATATTAATTATTATTCTATATTATACCCATGTTCTAATTATTTATCTAATCTCTGGCTATAGATTACCATCATATTTAATTATTTTTTTCAGGTATTTTATTTCATCCACTTGTTCAAAATATTGGTTCTTTAAATATATATATATATATATATATATATATATATATATATATTCACAATGTATATAAGTGGTTTTTTCATATACAATTTCGTTGTATATAAAGAAAAATACTTTAAAAAATCGTACTTTAATGTATGCATTAATAAACTAACATCGATAATTTTATCGATGTTAGTCGTCTTTAATTTTAAAGACGACTAGATGGTGATTTTTGACACAGAGAAAAAAATCACATTGCCATTTTCACGCCATATTACGTGCAACCTCCATCTCTTAAATTGAATCCCGCACCTGTTCGATAGGCGGAACGTATTTGCTCTCGTACTTCATTCTCATCTCTCCCAATTTAATCTAATTCTCGATATTCAATAATAGTCAGGAATATTGAAAGAGTAATCAGAACATATTCTGTACTCTCTTCAATCTATTATATGTCATATCGTTGTATCTCTATTTTCGTTGATCTAATTTTCGTCTGAAATTCAAATCGGACATATCGAGATCGAGGATTTTGTACGACCTCTTACAATATGAACATATTAAAGCATATGTATTCATTAAATTAATGTATACTACTGCAGTTGTACTGCTTGTGTATATTATAATTATGCAGTTGAAAATGGTGACTGTAGATATAGTCGTACGTGTTCACATTATTGCACAAATATTGTAATAGAGTGGAAGTTACTTTTATGTATATGCGAACTTCAAGTGAAGAATACATAATGCAATAGAAACCTTTATAATTTCTAAAGTTCATATATAACTATTGCACACAACTTATAGCAATCATAAATAACTTGTACGTGTGCTTTTGATACACATTTCTGTATAAACTTTAGAATAAATTTCATTTTAAAATAAATTAAAAAAATTGAATATCAAATATTTTATTTCATTCAAAATAAATTATAATCTATAACTATTCGCATATATTTACAAAAATTAAAATTATTGTATATTGAATTTTTGTTTACGAAAATATTATTTTTGAATTGATAAATAATAATAAAAATTATAGTATTAAAAATCTTATCACTAGTAACAGCTCTACGTGTCGAGTATATAAATCCTTGACAGATATCTCATAAAATATAGAAAAAGTAGTCAAAACTATCCATTAATTAAATATTTGAGAAATCTAGGGAATTAAAGTGTCCAACATGTAATTTATTTTATGCTCTTACCGATTTTATAATACATCCTTGATAATCTTTCTAATATATTACAGTTATATTATCCACTGCTGGATAAAAGCAGGCCCGCCCCAAGGGGATCGGCCGCCCACATTCCCAAATTGCATTTTTTCCATGACAGGCTATTGAATGATATTTATTAACTTCAAGGGAAAGGATAATCGAAACTTTCAGAGAAATGTGTTAGAAATACAATGATAGTATGTATATGTATACGAAAATGGTCTCTCAGTAAAATATAATTAAACGCTATAATCAAGTAACGCCGAACAGGTCAAAATATTACATAAAGGCTGATGTAGCTAGAGAAACTTAAAGAATATGTTGTTTCGCATATTTAAAAATTAAAAGTAACTGAGTGTTTTTCTTGGAATCGGCCGCCCTTAAAACTCAACTCAACTGCATTGCACACAATGCACATATGGAAGGGGCGGGCCTGGATGAAAGCATGTCTTAGAAATTTCCAATTCTAGCAATGCAAAATCTTCCTTTTGTATTTGTTGTTTTGGAACTGATTCACTTTACACAAATGAATTTTAACCCTTTACGCAAATGAATTTTTACAAATTAGTATATGTATATATAAAAAAATTAATCTAGATTTTAACAGGAAAGCTCTGACGATGATGGCGTCGCCATCGAAATACATCAACCGATATAATTATAAATTATATAATTATAAATAATAAGTGAACAAGAAGTGATTATTGAACACTTTAAAATCTCCCTTTTGTATTTCATACTAATGAATTTTTCTGTCTCATATCTCTTTTTGAATATTTTTATATTTCCGAATTAAAAATTAATAATTTTTTTTATTTATTGATGGTCTTTTCTACTTACTATATGATAAGCCCATTTTTATCTTAAACTTTTCATTCTTAATATGACGTTCATAACATTATTTTTTCGAATTTTGATCAATACTCTTTTTGTTCCGTCATATTATTAATATTATGCATAGTTTCATCTTTTTGATTGTATTGTATAGAGTCACTATATAAATATATAAATATATATATATATATATATATATATATATATATATATATATATATATATGTCGACCGTTGGCACAATAATATGTATTTCCACCTGTCAAAAGGGAAATTACGTTTGATCTTCGACCGGATAATCCCATAAATTAGTTGAAAGTTAGACATAGGGATAATAACCATCACAAAACTCTTGCAAAAAAAATCCTACTGAGCCAACAATGTCATATAGACCAAAACTCTACAAGGGCTACACGTACATATTCTTTTTTATACTTTGTACAAATATAAATAACATATCTCTAAAAACAACACAATGTAGAACAACAAATTACTATCCAGTGAATTTAATTTAAAACAGTTTAAATTAAAAAAATTGATTCAGTCAATTTATTGAATTGAAACACAATTTATAATTCTTTTTAATTTTCGTAAAAAAAATAATTATATTTTATAAGAAATAAACAACATGATTGTTTTTATTAATTAAATTTTGTATATAGAAATATGTAATTGTGTAGACGTATATTTGTATGTATTTGTACCTAAAATTATAAGAAGAAAAAAAAGTAATTAAGATCATAATTGAATAATTATAATTAAAAATATTAATTAAACATTTTGAATTGTTTTTTCGATTATCAATAAATCGTTTTTAATAATAAATTTAAATTTAAAAAAATCCAATTATCGATTCAATTAATATTTTAACAAATTCATTTCTCGGAATTAGTATTTCGTCAAACAATAAATTCGAATAAATAAATATTTGTATTGGTAAATGATAATACGTACTATATATAAAATTGTATTAAAATGATTACATTTTCATCACCATCATTCTTTTTTATTGCTTACGTGTCAGTTCATTTTATAAAAACGATGTTGATATTTAATGAACTTTGACAATAATAATTCATATTCAATGTACTTCATGAAAAATGTTTATAATCAAAATAATAAATTCAATGAAGGTGAATATAAAACTCTTTTTACAGATGTCACCAACTAAACAAAAACTCTTTGGTGTATAAAAAGTAATCACTTTAAACCGAATTATATTTTATTCAGTTGAACGATATGCATTCATCTTTCTTAAATGTACTAAGGCATTGTTCTTTATCTAAAAATAATAATAAAACGCCGTTAATGTTAATAGCGTCATTACACTAACCTGGAATACTTCTGATATAACGACTCTGTTAGTGATATTTTGTTACCAAACATAGTATTCGTGACCTGTTGAGTAAAACCAATTCAAAAGCTCTTACTGTTGAATCAATAAAGATAGAATAGCGTTCATTGAAGATTACATTATGAGGTACTTTATCTAAGCTTTTCAAAAGAGTCCTTTTGTCAAGTAACAATAACATTCAGTAATTTAAATTGAATGCAAAGTTGAAAGAATTTCTCGTTCTGTTACCTTTTTTATAAAACAAAGCCAAATATCTTTACAGAGAACAATAAAAACAGATTTACATTTTATTATTGTTATTACATAAAATTCATTGTATTTTCTCCTAATTATTACAATAAAATTGTACTTAAAATTAAATTGTCTTTGTTAACCATGCACGCCTAAATTATTTACTTTATATTTAATCTACTTAATTATTCCCTTTCAAATTTGATCATTTTTAGGTATTTATATCAATTGAAGTGCTTTTGAAGATACTTAAAGCAATATAAATTAATTTAATATAAAATTCTTTTCTGACAAATTTGTGAAAAATGTGTTTAAAATAAATTATATATATATATATATATATATATATATATATATACACTATTATTTCAATGGGGAAAAAAGTAATAAAAAATTAAACATAATTTAAAGTAAAAAAATACAAATATAAGTTTATAGTAAATAATTTTAAATAATTTCGATGGGTGATAATTATGCTCTAAAAAAAGACCAAAATTACCTCTCATTATAAGACCCTTAGCTGTTTAGAACCCGATAAGATAGAGAAAAATCTATTCACGTAGAAAAATTTAAAAAAACCTAAAAGAGATATTTAAATCCATATTGGAATTTACAGCTTTTACTGTTAATTACTTCTTGAAAACAATGATATATAAAGTCTATAATTCTAAAGTTCTTTTTCTTCCATCAAGGTATAAATTTCACAACACTTCTATATAATTATTTAAATTCGCTTCTCTTTATAATATCGTAGTATTGAATATATTTACCAATTAAAACCTACTCACATTTTATTACCTTTTTATAAAATTTATACGTTTATAAAAAGGTGATATTCATGAAATATTTATTACATTTTTTTAAAACAATTCATTTAAAAACGAATTAAAGATTATACTTCATATCAATTCTCAATAAATTCATCAATAATGTTTATATCTGAATAAATTAAAAATATATACGATTGGAATAAACGAAACGTCATTTCTCTTATATACATTATTCATAACGAATGACCTAAATATGGTTAAAATTTAATTCAGCTATGAGGATTAAACGATTGCCATCAACAGGTTTTGTCGGCCTTGCTAGCTAACAGAAAATTGACAGAGTAATTATAAATAAACTCTTTGACCATTATTCAATATATGATGATCAATTTTCAATTCATCATTTTACAATTGATATTAATATATTATTTTAATTTTAATCTAAATAATACCATAAATAGTTTTTTTAGTCAAATGTGATTATGGTTAAAAATATTTAATTACCGTTTATAAATTTAATGTATATTTAATTCCATAAATTATATCTTAATTCAATTATAATCCGTAATAATTATTTACTTCAATTATAAAATATTTTTAGATTAACATAATTATGATAAATTATATATATATATATATATATATATATATATATATATATATATATATATATATTGACTAATTATGTTCTACAATAACACAAAAAATCAATTTTATTAAATTCAATAAAAAAAATATATTTTATTTCAATTAATACAATAAGCCTTTATTGTACTCTGAAGATTTTCTTAGAATATAAAACTGACTCATTAAATAACCTTCTATAGAACAAAACCGAATACATAGTTCAAAAAATATAATAAAATTCACTCTATTTAATAATAGAGATAAGTAATATAAATATTTTTTTAATAAAATCTAATTTCTTTGCACAAATCAGTGAATATTTAATTTTAGAAAAAAAAATCTTAAAAAGATACTTATTATAATATATTGTTAACAAAAGTACTATTCTTATATTTAATTCAATGAGTTAATAATAATTCTTAAATTAAATCCAGAAATAAGAATTTTAAAACATAAACCTTAATATGCTATTTCCATCGTTTCATTAAAACTACATTTTTTATTTAATTCTATCTTCTACCAGTATTCTTCTTCTTTTTCCGTTTTTTTCTCGTTATTAATCATTGTCTTTAAGTGTGTCTAAAAAGAGTTCCAAAACCTGTCTATCTTTTTTGCTCTATTGTATGCTAATTCCCTTTTCTCATCTACCAAAATACATGAGATGGATTGCCTCGAGATATGTTATTTTTTTCTTGCATAATCTTTCTTTTTCCCATTTTATTTTTTTGGTATGATATATTACTTCCGATTATCAGATTTTTTAACAAATATTAAGTCATTCTTTTTTTAATTCAGATTAGACAATTGGATTAAATTCGTATTACCATTATTTGTTTTCATACTCTGGCAAATTCACTTTATCAAAAATGCATTATCATCCCAACTCCACAAGATTTTATAAAAATATTTAGTTATTGTTTTCTTTATTCACTTAGAATCTGATAGACATTTCATTGTCCATACCATTATCATCAGAGCTCTATATCTCTTGTATTCATTTGTATTCCCAGATTTTATAATACAATACATTGCTTTAGTGTTGATGACATGGTAATCGAAATGTGCATCAGCTTCGCTGGAAATAAAGTGAAAAATAGATGATGATTTGACTCTTCAATATAATATTTTGATAGTGAAGTAATAATTCTTGTTAAAATGCATATCGTTATATTTAAAATAGCATAGGACAATGAAATCTTTTTTAATTAGTTACTTAATAATTTAATCAATACAATTATTAATATGCATTATATATATATATATATATATATATATATATATATATATATATATATATTACTAAAAAAATCATTTTAACCTAAATAATTGACTCATCTAAATTTTTATAAGTGTTTAATAATTAATCATTATTCACTTTATTCGATAATATGCATTTCGATCGTCATGTTGTCTTATCGAAAAGGCTGTATTATAAAATTATATATTAAGCAATTAAATAGTATAGTAATATATTTAAAGAGAAAGTATGTTTTACTTTAGTGAATTTTTTTGTTGAGTTCTGTGGAATTATATAAGTTTCATATTTGGTATTAAAAATAAAAATTGATAAAATTCAGAATATATCTATTGATTTTATACGAAATAAATATTTCAATAAAGGTGATGCTATTGAAATGATAGAACACTTTGAAGAATTTAAAATAATATACATTCACGATTCTAAAACTTTTATAGAATATCTAACCTGAATAGATTTTAATCCAAAAATAACTCTACTTTCTTTCTATAATACAAATGATCATTCATTATAAACTAAAATAGAAAACTACAAAAGTCATGCTTGGGAATATTTCATTTATCATGAAAATAATCAATTTTAAATGTTCTTCATTTCAATATTTTCAAATTACCTTCACCTTCTTGAGTGAATGTTTTTAAAAATTATATTAAAAAAGAACATAACATTTTAATTAATTGTTTTAAAATTAAACCTCCTTCACTGCACTTAAAATTCTATGCGAACGTATTATTATAATTTATATATATATATATATATATATATATATATATATATATATATATATATATATATAGTAAAAAAGAATAAAATTTATATGTATATTTTAAAATAAATATCAATTTTTCTTTTTGAATTATCAAAATTTACACCTTATATATTTTTCAAATAATGTAAATAGTTTAAAAAAAATTCAGTATACTATAAATGAGTTTTATTTATCAGAAATAAAAATTTATATTATTTTAATATATTTTGTTACCGTTATATTGATTTCTGTAGCATCGTTACTAATATAACGTGATTACTTTTGTCTTTAATATGCAATAACTGAATAATGGTACATAAATAGTTATCTTGTTGCATAGTATTAATTTATTCTGTCACTAATTTAACAGTTCAAATGTACATACAAACAACAACAACAATAATAATAATAATAGCAATGTAGACTTAGAACAATACTAATTCATACTCTTTGTATGATAACAAATCTGACATAAACCATGCTATAATATTTGACGGACAGACAACCGCACTAACCGCAACGGTGTCTGTGGTGGCATTCGAACTCGGGAACTTTGTTGTGAAACTTGTCAAACAATTCTCATGGTAGCGATAGAAGTCAAGTCTCCCTCTAACCTTAAGAAGATTTCATCTTGGCTATGCATATATTTGGTTTTCGTTACGCGAACAAAATAAAGTCATGCTCACATGATAAAACCTTACGTCGACTTTTATAAAAAGTTTGTGTTAGTCAACTCGTATGCATATTGTAAACACATATTTTAAATTATACACGGCGGAGAAACGAAAACAGTTCGTGTAAGGTAGATGCCGAGAGACGAGATACTTTTTTGTTCTTGTTTCGTGATGACACTTCAGTTAATGTCTTTCAAGAATAACATTCATAATTTAAAATTATAATTTCCTAAATGCCGGAACAGTATTTTATACTGTTTACTTTATATTGTTCAAAAGTGCAAAAATGTTGTCTCTAAAAACAAATTCTGTAACTTTTTAAATATATTTGTTTCGGTAATCTCAAATAAAATTTATATTCACAAACTTATTTTAAAAAAAATATTTATCCATTGATTTTCAACGTTAGTTTCAGTTTAGTTCATTCTATAAATCTTTTTTTTCTTATATTTCAATATAAAAAAAGGTAATTAGTTTGGAACTATACCTAATTTATTTTCACATAAATAAATCTTTCTTTTTCCTACTGTGAATTCCGCTATCAATAGCATTATCATCTACACAAGGTATTATAAAATCTAATTTAAATTATTATAAAAAAAATACTCGAAATAAAAGAAAAAATTCTAAATGTTGATTTAGTGTTAGGAAATCTACAATAAAATAAAAAATAATAATTTAATTATATATTTTTTCTGTCAGTTCTGATATTGTAGAAAAATCATTTAAACACAAATTAATCTCTCATATCAACTTTAACAAGTTTTATTAGAGTTCAATAGTCACTTACTGTTCACATTATTCACAAATATACATTTAGATAACTACGTCATTAATGGAAAAGTATTATATTATAAAATAATTTATATGAGATTTTATAATAAAACGATTTGCAGAACACAGTATCACCATTAAAATGCATATTAAAAATAAAGTAAACCATAAATGATTAATGAACTCTTTTTAATATCTTGTAATATTAGAAAGATCAATTTGCGTCAAATACTTATTTTTGATATTTAATAATTATTAAATAAGTCTAAATAACATTTTCAGTAATATATTTATTCCAATTAACTTATGAACTTAATTCTATTTGCATATTGTGTATACTTCAAGTAAAACTAAATTTTGTTCTATATTGTTAACTTGATCTGACATTATTTTAAAAGTACAAAATTTAATAAACTAATTTGATAAATTAAATTTATCAACACATAATTTATGTTGTTGATAATCAAATGAATTTTTGGTTATCTTATAACAAAAAACAATATTTATTTTAAATTAAAATCTGTTTATAAAATTTTAAGTTAGATAAATAAACCATAAAAATAATCTTTATAACACAAATGAATAAATTACTCTAATACCATAAGATTTTCACGATTTTATAACACAGATCTCTGACTATGACGATATGGCCATCTAAATATTATACATATCAGTAAATAAAGTAAACAATGAGTAATTAATAAACACTTTTATAAAAAAAGTTACAGTTTTGATACGAATGGATTATTTTTATTAAAATACAAAAACACATAGAAACTTTTTTTTTAATAATTTATAATATTGTATTTAATAATAAAGATACCAAAGAAAAATCTTTAACAAAATAATCACTTATTTCCAAGGTCATAATATTTTGTAAAAGTAGTCGAACAGAGTTTTGAACAAATTTTCAGACAAAATAAATTTTAAATGTTTTATTATAGTAAACATCGTCTATACGGAAAAATTACCATAAGCTTTATAAACGTTTTATTTTTTATAACTTATTTACATTGTAAAATAGAAGCAAATTCGGAGATCGATGAACAAAGCGAGTAAGGTGCGGAGTCCCCTTATAATTAAAAAAATAATTATTTATTGTACTTTATATCTATTCATTTAATTATCTGATGATATTTTAATTGAAAATTAAATTATAATTAATAAGAAACTCAAATCACTTGAATCAAATAAAATGAAAATTTAGAAACTAACGAATGCGAAAAATAAATGCTTATTTAAATGTTTTAACTGTTTTTGTTATTTATTTAGTAACTTTTTTCAAACTGCCACTTAAAACTTCTGTTTCTTAAGAATAGTTTAACGACTTGAAAAATAGTTGAAAAGAGTTGTATTTAGTTACTTTTTAAGTAACTCTAACTTGATTAAGAAGAGAATGATTGGAGATTTAATTTTAAATGGTAGTTTTATTAAGTTAAAACTTTAATTTTTTTGTATGAAGCAATTATTTTATTTAGTAAGGAATTGTTGTTAGAAATATTAATTTATATATTTAATAAATTGAAATATGATAATCCACATTTTTAATCAATAAAATTTAAAATCTTTTTAAATTGAAATAGTTATTAAAATATATAAAACATATTATAAAAAACTTAATTGGTGATAAATTTAAAAATGCTTTTTAAAGTTATAAGCATATTTTAACGTTATAAGCATATTTGTTATATGCTTATATTTGTTATACGTTATATGCTTATAACTTTTTAAAGTTATAAGCATATTTTAACCACATGCATAAATAAATGAAAAAAGTGTTTTTCTTTAATATAATTCTTATCAGCTCTAAGCATTTGTGTTCACTTGTAAACAATATTATTTTGTTTACGAAAGCATTTTATCTCACATAATAGCAAGCAATAAAACGTTGACTAATAAGAAATTCAATTTTGTTCGTAATTCAGCAATTTGTTTTTTGAAACATCGTACTTTCAAAAATAATGGTAAAATTTATTCTGCTGATTATACTACTTGAACTTTTTACTGTATATCATTATATGAGTTTTTTACTCCGGTATAAAATTTTAAGAATACAAATATATATATATATATATATATATATATATATATATATATATATATATATATATATACAATATATACCAAATAAAGATAGAGATTTCATTTCAAATATATATAATTAATATTCCGATAAGAAATAAATTAAAAACTTTTTAATAAAAATATAAATCGTATTTTTTATCTCAACCACTAGATTTAATTTTGCATTTGTATCCAGATATGTACATCTATATAAGATTATTAAAGTACAGACAATATTTCTGAATTTGAATATTTTAGGAAAATAAAATGAAACAATTGGAAATTTTAAAAATTACATTGAATTTTTTCATTATTTACTTATAAATTGATATTTTGTTATCAATATTTTGTTTAACTTTTTATATAGAGATATTAAAAATAGAACAAAAAAATTAAATACAAACATTTTCGTAATAAATATTTAATCTTTATATTCTTGGTTATAAATAAAAATGAAAAATATAATGAATAGTTTAAAACATATGAAATATTTTATATATTTTTTATTTTTTTGCATATTATATATATATATATATATATATATATATATATATATATATATATATAACAAACAATACACATTTTGTATAAAGTATATTAAAAATGATATCTAAATAATAAACATGTATTGGACATAGAACATAATATAAATAATATAATATAAAAAATAAAAATGCATACTAAAGATAAAATTTAATTCGATGGAAAAATGGATGAACAAGAGAAATGCTTAAAAAAATAATAAAACTCTGTTTTTAATCCTTTTTAGATTGTAAATTAAATAATTTTTTAAAATACTTTTAAT
The DNA here is from genome assembly GCA_029203775.1 of Neoneuromus ignobilis. Lineage (NCBI taxonomy): Eukaryota > Metazoa > Arthropoda > Insecta > Megaloptera > Corydalidae > Neoneuromus > Neoneuromus ignobilis. Next base: position 32,851,668 of record CP092091.1, on the reverse strand, counting down.
ATTTTATATCCTTTAAATAAAATTGTAAAAATAATTTTATTTAAATTTGTTGAATATGAATTTTCTTCTTGAAAGTATATTTTTCAAAGAATAATTTTAATTTAAATATTTTAATAACAGTTTTAATTATACATATATATATATATATATATATATATATATATATATATATATATATATAATCTACTTAGGAAGAAAAATCTGATGACAAATATTTCAATTTTTTGAACAATATTACTGTAATTAATTTTTACTTCCTCTAATCTAATTATTAAAAATGTTAATTAATTTTAAAATATTCGAATCCAAAAAAGTCCAAATCTTGGCACCTCTATGGAAAATTAAATTTTCAACAATTTGTGGAAAAATGAAGCTATTCTTGATTAAAATCTTACCAAGCCGAATAAATCCTAAAACTTTAAACATAATTAAGTCAATTCACGAACCTCTGTCTACTTGCTAAACTCTCCTATCTAAGTCACTATAACATTTTACATCCTATCTATCCTGAAATATCTTCTTCTGTACTTCTCAATCATTAGTTTCATTGAAACTAATGGCTCACCAAAGTTTCTTTCAATGTCTTTAGGAACCACCACAACCGAGAGATCTGAAAATCAGATGTTGATATAATAAAATTTCTATTTAATTCAAAACGAAAAACCTTCATTTTATTTCTTTCCATGTTTTCCATTTTTATTACAGAATATGGATTCAATGCACTACCGTTGTATTCCAAGAAATATCTTGCAAAGTATGTTTTTTCTTTAATAACTAATCTGCATTTCTTAATTACCAAATAAAATCAAAATAAAATAATTTATTAATAACTAATTATAGAAAAAAATATCAAAAATAAAAAAATTCAGAAAAAAAACATCTCTTCGATCTATCCTATCTATAGGAAGCCAAATGAGACTGAAGGATACTAAAAAATAGTAAATAATAATAAAGAAGTAAATGTATATCTAAACCCAGTCTCATTTGGACCATCTATAGAATGATATTAAATATTCATATAAAATTTATATTATTAGAATGAATGATTTATTTATGTCAGAGAGTCGAATATTATCTGAATTATAATTATAATTTATAAACAGGAATATTTTTCATTATTTAGATTTTTATAAATTATTGGAGAATCGTGTTCGTATCCAAAATTCATAAAGTTACATTTTTAAATGTTTAATTGTTAAAGACATTATATGAAATATATAGATATATATATATATATATATATATATATATATATATATATATATATATATATATATACATGTTGGTTTTATTAAATAACGATGGATAAAATATTTATTAATAATAATATTATTAAACCTTAAAATTTTCAATAATTTCTTTTATATAGGGTCATCCAAATGTGACACCTAGATTTGTGTTTTTATTAAAAAGAAACTATACACATGTTAATTTTTAATAATATACAAATTTAGGCGTCACATTGGATGATCCTATATATACACTAATATAAAATTAAAAAATCTGATAAAATATTTTAAATTAACGAAGTAAAAAATTTTATTCCTGAAAATGTTAACTATCAATATTTTTTTCGTTCTTTTTCTCTCTCTTATATATATATATATATATATATATATATATATATATATATATATATATATATATATATATATGTGTGTGTGTGTGTATGTATGTAAAAAGAGCACGTGTGAAAGAGAGAATGCAATTTAGTTTATTAGTTAATATTGTTAATAAAATATCAATTTATAAGTAAACGATGAAAACATACAATATAATTGATATCCCATAAATATTCATACTTAATTAGAAATCAATTCTACGATTTGAACGTACAATTGTATAAATTTGTAATTCAAATCAGTACGTTAGATGCAATTAATCATTACGCTTACTTTTAATAATTTAATATTGAATATATTTTTTGTGTAATTTTATTTATGGATCTGACGTTACCTAACACAAAATCATTTACCAAAAATAACGATAACACAACGACTTCATTACGTAAACACGTGGATAATCGAATTCGCTGGTTTCCACAAAAATAAATTGACGGGATGTGTTGAGTATCTGACGAGATATGTCAATAAACCATTCGCTCGTTGGATAAAATTGGATTTTGACCACGGTAAACTTTATCCTCTATCGTGTCCAACATGCCATACTCAAACATGCGAACGACTATATTCACATAATCCAGCAAACACGTGGAAAATCGAATTCGCCGATACCGACCGCGCACACAACAACAGCAACAAAAAAATACATATATAACTTGACAGCGAGATGTGTTGAGGTGTTAAAGAGATCCTCTGAATTGCAACAAAGCCATACCAGCCATCCACTTGCTCTAAATAAAATGGAATATTGATCACTGTAAACACTGGCGTCTATCATGGGCCAGCATGTCACCGACCGTGCCGTTTCTGGTCGATTTATTAGAAGTGTGGTTGTTCATTCTCTCGGCGACTGATTGTTATGGTTTACTCAATGGTCGATCTACTACTGTTCTTGTTCACTCTAACGTACTGATTTTAATGATTCATTAAAAGCCATTATTCTTGCTTGACATTATTCAATTAAAATTTAACATAAGTTTATTTCGATAGAAAACTACGCCACATTATCTTCAATAATTTCTTAACAAACTTTTCATTTTTCATTACATAATTTATTAAATAAGCTCATATTAGGAGAATAGTCAAATTATAGATATATTTTTTGTAAAATAAAAAAATAATATCTTCTTCTAAGTATATTTTGTAATATTTTATGTGTTTAATTTTCAAATATTTTTATATTTATTTATATTACCATTCATCAACAATTTCATCTTTTCTTTTCTTCAACAGTTGAAAATATATTTAATTATATCTTTGAGTATTAACTGTAATTTTTTTAAAATATCTAATAATAATAAGATTTAATTATATCCAGAAAATATTATATTTGATCATTGGAATATTCTAAAATAGCTACAAAAAATTAAAAAAGAAATTATTATTTGATTATTACAAAAAAAATATTATTTGATTGAGAGCTTAATATCACCAAAACTGTTGTTTTTTATATTAACGGAATAGCCTCACAAATAGTATTTATCAAAAAATTCAAAATTATTCACTGCATTATAATTTCATACCAAAAAAATATAATTAGATGAAATTTTAATGACCTGAAAAACTTGTCTCTCTTCATAAAACATTTTCTTTGTTCAAATCATAGCAATAGATTGTGCAGGTGTTCTATATTTGAAAATAATGTATAATAATTGAAGAAAAAATAGAAATATTTGTTGAGCATTAGATTAAGGAAATAAATCAGAATGAACGTTTTGATTAAAGTCTATTCGATAAATAAAAAGAATAATCAAAAATATTCTTTTAAGTATTTTTAAAAAATATTAAGCAGTTGAACCATGTATAGTAAAAATTTTATCAAATCACATAGAGATATAAACTTCAATATATCTTTGAAAATTTATTCCTTTTTCATTCCCATTTATAAATCATTTATCAAAATCTAGATTATATCAATTTTAACTATTGATAAAAGTTAATCTATTAAATGATTTCATAGCATAGTCCAAATTTTATTGAAGAATAATAAATGATAGTAAACAAGTAAATGTAGTCTAAATCCTTCAATCTCATTTGAACCACCTATATAAACTATTTGAATTTTTATTTTTTACGTAAATAGATAAATCTAATATTTTTTTATAATTTTTTAACTGATTAAAAGTTTTGTATCATTTTTAAAATAAATTAATGTTACAAAAATTATTAAAATATTACAGTGTTCAAATATTAGTTATATGATGATAAAGTAAAATAAGTGAAAGTATGTTTCATTGACAAGAATTAAACTTTTATTTATAAATGTCGCCCTGTTAGTTAAATTATAGGAATAAATTTATTGAATACGGTAAAGTAATGAACCAAATCGATTTTGTACCTCAGTAAAAGAGTCAAAGTAATCCATCCGTGTATGATTTACTTATATAAGTGATGTTTTTCATGTCGCCTTATCGAATCATAATAAATGCGAATAGTTTTACTCCATTTAACAATATGATTTGATTTGTAAGTTATTATTCACTTCTCGAACATTAAAGAATTTATTTGAATAAAGTGTCATCAACAAAAGATTAATTTCACTTGATCTGCGAATCTTATATGTAACTTAATAAAATATTCATTTAGTACGTGGTAGAATTATTTGTTATTTAAATAGAAATAAAAAATTAGCATACTTAAATACAATTAAAAAATATAGTATTAATTAAAATATATTAATTTTAAAAAGTAGTATATTAAAAAAATCTATCTCTGTGCATAAATATAATTTTAAGTTTTGATTGAATTCATTTTTACTATCATTTGCTTAACTATAAATTGTAATAACAGGACAATAAATATTTGTTGTTGTATGTAACTTAATATGTAATTTTAATTAAAAACACGTTATTTCTAAAACATTACAATATTAGATATTATCGATTTTAAATATTTTGTTCGCCTAAAATGATCTAATTTTTATTATTTTTTTCAAATTATCATTCATTTATATCAAAAATGCAATTTACAAATATTTATTTACGATATTATACATTTAAATTATAATAGAAATTCATTAATCTAAATGTAAATAATTTATTATATAGCTTAACAAAAGTTATGATAAAATTATTAAAAATTGAAATTTTTTTAATTCCAATTTAATAATATTTGGTATTAATTATAAATTTTTAACAAAATAAAAATAACAATCTTTTGATATTCGTGCATCATTACAATTAAATACATGATTTTGATAACGACTGTACTATTTGTTTTTTTTTTAATGAAATTTAATAAAAATTATTATGAGAATATTAACAAATTCTATCCTTTATATGATATTGAAAATAAAAATAGAAATCGTAGAACTATTTAAATTTTTAATTATGAAAAATATATTTTTTTTAATTATCTTAATACTATGAATAATTAAACCGTTACTTTTATCGAAAATATATTTATAATTTTAATTTGATTCTTAGAAAAATATTTAATTCTTAGTCTTACTAAATCTATCCAATTACTAGATTCCTTTCAACTAAAAAAATATCATGAATAGTACAAATAATACATTAATTCTACCTACTCAATTTAATAAACACACTGAAATACATATTTGAGTACATACAAATCATATTAGAAACTTCCAGTTTTTCTATTTATATATATATATATATATATATATATATATATATATATATATATATATATATATATAGACACACACACAATTATCGCAATCACCTCTTTATATCTATTGCTTGATGAAACTGTCTTCCAAAACTTTCCACATTCAGTAATTCAATGCCTTTCTCTTTCATCCCACATAAACAAATGTTTTCATGTCTCATCACATTTATTCATAAATCTCTTCTTATAACTTTTTATACTTCTGTATATTCAATCAATAATTTCTGTCGTCCATCAATTATATATATATATATATATATATATATATATATATATATAAACAAAATAATAAGTAATATTTCAACCCATATGTATATATAAATAACAAATTTCCTAACTCACATTTCTAGTTACATTTTGTAAACAAAAAATTTAACATGACAAGCACTGAAACCGAGACATTTTTGTCCATTATATAGTATTTATAATTACTACGCGTTATTGAGAGATAATATTTGTAGGTGACAGGACTTTTGTGTTCGCTAAAAGCTATTATATGTTCTTTGTTGACGAAGCGTTCAGATATTTGAGTGATTCGTATTAAATGTATACACAAAAAGTGTTTTCCTCTTACAAAAAATAACCTTTAAACTTTTTATAATATATATATATATATATATATATGTATACACACACACACACACACACATATATATATATATATATATATATATATATGTATGTACACACACACACACACACACATATATATATATATATATGTATATATATATATATATATATATATATATATATGTATGTATGTATGTATGTACTTTTATATATGAACAAATATTATATGAAGTAAATGATACAGAGTTAAAAAAATTTAAATATTATACATGAAATAAAATAATAATTATAATAATATCAATAATTAAATATTTAAAAACATCTGTTAGTATATTTTTTAAATGCTTACTAGATTATGAGAATATATAATTTTAAAAATATTTTTGGTTTATTTTTCCTATTTAACATAATTTTTTGACAAGTAGAAAAATATTTGATACTTTTTAAAAAAATAAGAAAATCTTTTTACCAAAAGTACACATTTCTGAAACTTATACAAGTAAATTTAAACGTATTGAAATATTTTTATTTTAACCATCTTGTCATTTGTATCTTGTATTGTATTGTTGATAGTTGTAAATTAATATTTGACATTGAAATTAGTTAATGAATTTTTTTTTATTTCTGATGTATTAAAAACACCTACATTAACACTAAACCTACCACGAGGGGTCAAATGACCCTTTTTAAACTTTTTTTCAAAATTTCTCACATAAAGCGTTATCACATCGCTAGTTGACTTTATGACTTTTAATATAATTTACATACAATGCATTTTTCAATATTTACTCCTCTCTTGTTATTTTTTTTTACCGAGATATATATGTAATCTGCCTTAACTACCGCAACGGGTCATTTGACCCCTGCAAAGATTCATATGATATCATGAAGATTTGTATGTGTGGTTGTGATACAAAACCATTGCATTAGACATTTTTGCTATTCCATCATATATTTTGCTGTATTGCGTTATATTTGTTGTTGGCTGACGAATGAATAGCGAATTTCACTCTACTCCAAGCGAGCGATAAAAAAGTCAACGAAGCCAGCGTTTACAAACAGATAAATTGGATTTAATCTCTGAAGTATGGTACAAATTCATCGAGAATAGCCAAAATTGTTACAAGCCTGGGGAACATGTAACTATCGATGAACAGCTTTTCCCAACCAAAGAGAGGTGTAGGTTTACGCAATATATGCCGAACAAACCGGATAAGTTTGGTATCAAATTCTGGCTAGCATCTGGCGTCAGCACCAAATACATTATAAATGGATTTCCATATTTGAGAAAGGATGAAAACAGAGGAGCTTCATTTCCGCTTGGGGAATTCGTTAGCCAAACAAAAAAGTGCTTCTACTAAACTCAAAGCATAAATCTATAAGCATCGAAAAAAACGGTAAGCGTATACCTGAACCGATCAGATTCTACAATAATACTAAATACGATAAAATGTCTACACATGACGGATCAAATGGTAAGAAAATACTCCGTGAAATCGAAATCGCAAAGATGGCCTGCGCAGATTTTCTTCAATATTCTTGACCTGGCTGGAATCAACTCGTGGGTTTTATACAGAGAAACAACCGGCGAAAAAATTTCTAGACAATAATTTTTATTCCAATTAGTTGAAGAACTTACCGAAGATTTTCAACATAAGCAACAGGAAGAAAAAGAAATTATACAGAAAACGTCAACAAATTCAAGTTCGGATTCTCGTGTGCAAATGCGAAAAAGGTGCCAAATAGGTTTTATAAATAAATAAATAAACAATTTTGAATCGTTATTTGAAAAAAATTGTTTTTTTCATGTACCAAATTGTGCTAAATGATATATTTTTCGCTATACATAGTAATATATATATAACATTTTAAAGACGGGTTATTTGACCCGCTGTGGTAGGAATAGGTATACATGAAGTATCGGTAGGTTTAGTGTTAATAATAAACAAATTTACTCGAACAATATTTTAATTTGAAATTCTCAATATGTAAATAATATTGATTTAAATTATTTTAATACACTGCAGTGTGTAGCAAATTCTAAATATGTAAACATATATTTTTTGTAGCATATGTACACAAACGTATATGTATATTTATTTTTTTATGTACATAATAAAAAAATTAACGATGTCATTGAAGAGAATACAAATACTATGTGCGTAAATCAATATATTGAATAATCGACGTATTGTCAATTAAAATTAATAATACAACAGAAACACATGCTAATATGTTTGTTTTGTTACTCGTTGTAACAAGCTTGAAGGCATACATATGTACATATGTGTACAAGAATGTATATGTATATATAAATATGTATATATAATTTGTATCTACATATTTTCAAATCGTTTTGTACTTAAAAGCACTTACTTTACAAAAAAATCGAAGAAAAAATTAATTATAAAATATATCTTATAGTAAAAAAAAACACTCAACATAAATATTTTACAAAACTTCATTGTGGTTTATATTTAATATTTAACAACTACTACGACTTAGATAAAATTTATTCAACTGGCACAAATTATTTTGAAACTTAATGCATATACTGAATAGTTAAAATAATTAACAAATTTATTAAAATAAATTGATAAAGAATATCTAATGTATATAAATTGTGTTCAGTATTTTTGTACAACATAAAAATATTTCTAATTATATTTAGATTTTACCTTATTCTAATTAAAATATATAACTACAAAATATACCAATAGATTTAAATTCATCCATGTACATATGTAAATAATACTGCAGATTAATGAAATTATTACATATTACTTTAATCAAATATTTAATTTATTTAAATGGAATGAAATTATTCATTTAAATATTTGTAAATGAAATATTCATTAATTTATTCGATTTCTTACTTTTATACATTTATGAATACAGTTATTTTCTTTTTATGTTTACTATTCTGGAAAATAATTTGTTAAAGTTTAATTACTTTAAATACAATACATCGTTCTTATAAAAAAAATACCACAAAAATATGAACATGTTGAAATTGGTTTTATTACAAACAAAGTTTGTCATTTTTAACAGAAAATTTATTGCTGTTATTTATTAAGAACTATTCAACTGTAGTTATACTATATTTATTTCTACGAGAATATTCATTTTATACAAAACCTGAATACATATATAAATGAAACAATTCAAATTGTGTTTATGAAAAAAAAGTGTTCGATATAACACGATAGTTTCCAATTTTACAAACTATTAAGCTTATGTATCGAACACAGACGTATTACATTACAACGAACCTTCACAGTTCCTTCGAATTTGACACCAAAATGAAATATCTAGAGAGAGAGTGTTTTTTTCGCGTTCAACTTCATTACGTCCTGTATGTCAATTTATGGAACTATGCAATACTGTATAAATTTAAACATGTCATTTCCAAATACCACGAGATGTAGCTTTGAAAATATTTCATAAATAGCGCTTTATCCGAAATACGTATTTTATAGTATGAAATATAGCTTAAATCTGAATTAAACAGACTGAATATATATGAAAATATTAGATGCCGTTTTTGTGCCGAAGGGCAACATTTCTGACAGATTATAAATGTTGCACAAGTATAATGTATATAAATACCATAACAAAGAAAAGAGAATATTTTGAATATTATTCAGTACGTTTTTTTTTTGCTTCGCTATTGTGTAATTTATTATTTAATTTCATTATTTATTGTTTCATATTTGCTACACAATCAAAATTTTTGTATAGTAAATGAGTTAAGTATTTATGTTTACAAAGGAATAATTATCATTAATTATACTAATTACGGGAGTTTTGTGCATTACTCAAATATTTATAAAATTTAATAAACATTTTTTACTTAATTTAATATATATATATATATATATATATATATATATATATATATATATATATATATACATATAAAAATTCTTTTTGAGAGCAATATTATTCATAACATTTTACAAAATTTTAGTTCGATATCTAACATTAAATAGATTTTTTGATATGATGCAATTTTAATTAGATTTCACAAAATAAAAATATGAAACATAAATTTATTGACAAATTCATTTTAATTTCGTTCAGATTTTCCCAATAGATTTAAAAGTGATAAGTTTTAAAAACGATTTGTGTTTGCATACAATATTCATAACTTATAAATTTTTACGATCTCAACAGTTGACATTTTTGACAAAGTTCGTACATGATACGTAGGTAATTCTGATATGAATAAAATGTACCAAAAGTAATTTTATAAGTTTCGAGTGGGAGATTTTTCTTTTAAAAACACCGTTTGATTAAGAAAACCATCTAAAAGGGATAGTTGAGGGTAAGTGACAAAATAACTATATAAACTAAAAATAGCCTATATGATAAAAACATTGTCACATTTAATATATCTCATATCTACTGAAAGATGTAATTTATATGTGTTTAAATCTTTAATCTTATTTCAATTATTCCTGTATAAGATAATATAATATAATGTTAATAATTATATATATATATATATATATATATATATAAAGTACTTTTTTTTTGACAATTAAAAAAAAATCTATATTTTTATTATAATCACACAAACTGTTCATATTTATTTAAAACATCATTAAAAAAATATAAATGCTTGCCAGTGAAATAAAATCCTTATTTAATTATAAATGCTTAAAACATTTACAATCGAAACTTATGAAAGTTGTAGTTATTTGCTGCTAAATAATTTTTATATTTATTGATTTATTATCTGTATATATATATATATATATATATATATATATATATATATATATATATATATATGTATGTATCTTTATATATATATTTATTATCTGTATATATATATATATATATATATATATATATATATATATATCTTATTATTATAATAATTAGTTTGCAGTAATAATTATTGTATATTAAAATATTTATTAGTTTTATATTTATATACAAAACTAAATATTACTTTATTTTGATATTATTAATATTCCAATAAAATTAAAAATAACAATATAATTTATTTAGTTTCAATATTTCAAAATAAATTCGATTAGATTTAATTTTCAACTATTAACTTTACGAGTATATGATTTTAATTAAAATTTCTTGTAAATTATTTAAACAAATTGTAATGAATTAAGAAGGATATCTGTTTTAGAAGCAAGCTTCGTCTATCTTGAAATTCTCAATTAGTATAAATTAATAAAGCACTAATGTAAATTATATTGGCGCAATATAAAAGGCGAATGTTGTTATATGTTACTGAAATTAATTGTATTTCGCAAAAGTTCTACAAGCAGGTAACGGATTTGTAACGTTTTAAGTACATTGAGATTTTCATCAAAAACGAAATTTCATTTCAAGTTGATATATATTAATCTCTTTTATGTATATTTCACAGTTATTGTCAAAATATACACTATGTATAGACCTACATATTGCAAATTATGTGTCATATATATAAAACTTTTAGCTCGTTTTATTTTCATTGAAATATGTATTCAGGAGCTATTCTGTTAAGCAAAATTATTTTCAAAATTTATATATATTTATGTCAAAAACATTCATTAGAATACAAATATTTCATATTTGAGAAACGTTGATAAATTTTCAATTAAGTTATATTGAAAAATATTTTTAAATTCTTGCGGTTTGAACTTTTTTTATTAAAATATATTCTGTCTATATTTTATGTTATATAAAGCAATTAAGTTTGTGTGTTTTTTCAGTATTTCTTAAAAATAAGTTTAATCTATGTATCTTATATATATATATATATATATATATATATATATATATATATATATATATATATATATATTGTATATAAAAAGAAGAAAAACATTGTACAAAATTATAAGAAAAACGTTTCATTTTATATTTAAAAATATATTTTAATTATTAAACTTTACAACATTGAACGTATTGAATGTTGAATGGTTAAAAAATTTGTTAATAAATACAAAAATGTTTCATTCTTTACATAATTACAAAAAGAGTTCAAAGCATAATGTTACTTATAAGTACAACAAAAAAGTAATTTAGAAAATCATGCAAACTGAAATTTCATAACTTTCAACAAACTTGACCGAAAACTTCAAATATGAGCGAAAAAAGTCGGTAACTTTATATAAGATTGCATAAAAAATTTTCTTCGTAAACTTGAAACAAGTAGGCAACTTTTACAAATTTAAGTTAAATTGTGATGTGCGCATATTTTCGCAACGATCTTACATTTTTAAATAAAATATTACTGTTCATTGATTTCATCTTTATTACTTGTTTTAATTTATATACATGTATATATATATATATATTCTATTATTATTCACAACTTTTTTTCATCTCAAACAAATTTTCAATACCCTGGCATTGGAACTCTTTTTATTTTGCTCTAAAAAATAAATCTCTCTTCCTTCGAACATCAGTCTCTGTGTTAAACTATTACTTACTGATTTGGTTTTAACTACTTTGGAATAGATGATAATCTGATGGTGCCAGGTTGAAGAGGATATGAGATTTTTAATAATTTTCCATTTGAATTACGTCAGTTTTTGGAACATTTCTCGTGTCATATGAAACCAGATGTTGTCTTGGGGAAAAATTAGGTCTTTTCTGTTGACTAGTACTGACGTTTTTCGTTGATAGATTGCTTTATTCGGTCTAAATGTTCATAATACAATGTTTTTGTGATGAATTGATTAACTGATAGAAACTCATAGTTGATGATTCCATCCATATTCCATCAAACTGACTACATAATCTTCCTTGAATGAAACTCTTCTGTCGGTTGTGAAAATAATGCCTCATTACGGTTAATCCATTTTCTTAAATGTTTAATATTGTTATAAACAATTCATTTTCCGTTACCAGTAACACAGCAATAATTTGGTTCAGGTATGGCTCTTGTTCTAATCTATAGAGATAAAAAGTGCAAATGTTCATTCGTTACTTCAGATTAAACTTCGATAATTCATAAGGAACCTACTGACCCAGTTTAGAAGCTTTATCAATCATATGCACATTTTAATAGCATATATATCTCTATCTATTTCCATCATTGTAAAATATTGCATAATTCATTTAAATCTAGACATAGATATTGCATTACTTATTGAATGACCCAATATTTTATGTTGAACGAAAAGTTCATTCAGATTTTTCCAATACGTGGATTTAGAATTAGTTTATACCTACATATATTATTTCTAACATATAAATATTGTACAATTTCATCATTTATCAGTTTTATAATAAATTTCGTGAAAACTCATCTGAATTGATAAATAAAAATTGTGTTGTATAAATTAAAAAAAAATAAAAACCAGTTATATTTTTATTTCTGGAAAGCAAAAATGTAACGAAAAAATTTTGTTGTATATAAAAAAGATAATATAATATATAACATGCTAAAATGGTTTTATAAATTGCAAACTGACATTTTTCTTTAGAAAGCATTTACGATTAAAACAATTTTCTACTGTTAATAGTGAACAAATTTCTGGAATAATTGCAAATAACTAGTTCAACATGCAACAGACATTATTAATACACCTACACATCTCACACGTCAGTTTTAATGCATTTAAAAAATATAGGTTATGTGAATCAATTTGATGTGTGAATATAACAGTAACTAAATAAAAAGAAAACAGATTATGAGCCACATTTTCTTACTATTCTATTCTCAAATGCAGCATGCTATCTATTTTTATATAATTAGTAAAGAGCAGTAAAAAATGAATTGGACATCGATAACCAAAGAAAAATTACAAAAAAGAAAGCAATATTCTGATATTTCAATCAAAACTAGAGTTCTATTTAAAAAAAGTATGCCCTGCGTTTGATAAAGTTAAAAAGGGAATTATCTACCAAACAATTCAACAATTAATTTTGAAAAATATAGTTTGCTATTGGATCATCTGAAGCTACTATTCAATAGAAAACGTATGGAGTTATCAAATCGTAAAAATTTTATATTTTGCATAGACATAATAATGTGAAACCAAATATGTCTTTAATTATCTAAAATAATTTTTATATTTGAGTTGATATATCTTATACCATCCACTATATTTACTGTATATTGCACTTTAGTATTATTAATTATTCCAATCATTTTCAAATAATTTATTATTTTAATTTAAAATGATAATATCGCTATTTTTCTAAAATTACACTTTTGTATAAAGGATTATTTATTTATTTTTCAAAGATTAATGATTTTTATACATATACGTATGTTGTAAAAGAATTTTATTTAATTTTTGAGATATATTTATTAAATATTATTGCATAAGATAATTAAACAATTAAAAGTTAATTAAACATACATGTATTACTTTATATATATATATATATATATATATATATATATATGTGTGTGTGTGTGTGTGTGTATTATAAATAAAAAAATCGAGTTGAACAGAGAAAAGATCGATCGCAAAAATATAATAAAAAAATTCCGTCGTCTTTTTGTGTCCTCTACGAACTTTGTCGAAAATGTGACGAACTTTAGTAAAATGAACAGTATGTCACGTAGCTGATATAAATTTGTACCACATGACAAATTAAGAATACCGCGGCGGTGAACAAATTAACGATTCACAAAGCGTCCGTGCGTGTGGAACGTCGTAACCGTAGAGGGAACAAACCCTTAAACATAATTATGAATGTAGTGTCATTGTTGAACTTGCAGTCAGAGGCCGAAGACATACTTATTTGTCATGTCAAACTTTTGCACTGCTGCATTCCTTTTTTTAACTAAATTATAATCGTCTTATCTACTTTATATGCTCTCGTCTAAAAAGTTCTATATGTCCCATTTAAATTATTACACTTGATGTTATTCTAACTGCTTCACACATTAACGAAACATGAGCGTAATCTTAAACACATACAATGGTTTTATTGCATACATTTTATACTCAACTTAAATGGAAATTTATATGGTCTTTTTGAAATATATATATATATATATATATATATATATATAAGTAAAAAATTATATTAAAATATTTTTTAAGTAAACGTTAATAATATTATTGAATAATATAAAATCAATTTGTTTGAATTATTCATTTATTCGTCATTATAAAAATTTATTATTTTTATTTTATTGATATATAATTCAATTTAATTATGTAATGTTTTAAATAATATTGATTATAATTTTTATTTACACCATAAAAATTAATTGTATGTTATTTGTTGTTTTGTAATTGCGGCTAATTCACTTTAACACAAATGAATTTTAACTCCAACTCCACAATAGTTATAAAGTGTTCAATAATTATTTATTGTTAATAAATATGTCGTCTGATGCATTTCGATGGCGACGCCATCATCGTCAGAGCCTTTCTGTTAAAATCGAACTTACTTCTTAGATTAAAAACTTGTAAAAAAAAGAATGTTAAAATTAATGAAATTTATGATAAATTAATAATTAAAATTGTTTTTGATGAAATCAACAGATATTTTGAAAAATAGCATGTTTTAAAAATCCGTTTCTATCTTATTACCAAAAATTTAATTGGCTTATATATAATAAATAATTACTACTTTCATAAAAGAAAAAACGTAATACTACATTTCTTAAAAACAACTCTACTCGAAGAAACAATGCAAGATATTTTGGAAATACTTGAAAAATCCAATAAATTGTGATATACAAAAATATACGAACTTCATGTCTCAAAAATATATTAATTTTGATTTTGATTGGAAAATACATTATCAATTTGAGATTTCTTATTTTATTAAAATATATGAATCTTTTGAAGAAATACAATTTCCGGAATGTCTATACAACTTTTGAAAACATGTCTGGTATTCGTATTTCGAAATGACTGCTGTGGACTAAGTAAAATATTTTTAAATCTCTAAAATGTTATTGAATAACTCTCTTGCTTGATTCATATTAAGTTTTAACTTAAGCTATTCATATTAACACATAGTATGCGGGAAACGTCTAAACACGTCTTTCGCGTACTATCACTAGAGCGCGGGAGCCGACAAAACACGATTTTTACAAATTAACGGTATGGTATGGAGAATGTGTAAACACGGGTATTTTGCGAAATAAAAATTATTCATCTTCTATTTTTAATTTTATTTTTATTATTTTGAAAGCATATTTGAAAAATCTCCCGCTTTTCGGTTGGGATTGGCGAAAAACGCCCTACAAACAATGTGTTAAGTTAAAACAGTAAGATGTCACGGGATGGCTCCAGACAACACAAAGAATCATGGAAAGAAACATATTAAGAATAACATGTATAAACAAAGAAAAAACAGAATGAATCAGAAAGAAAACAAATATTATTGATGTTATACTAAAAGTGGAAATTTTAAAATGAAATGGGCTAGTCATAGTAAGAAGAAAAAATCACCGCTGAACAAGATTGTTATTATTTGGGAAACTAGATATATGAAAAGGCTCATGAAAAGACACATGAATAGATAGGAGATAGATCTAAAAAATCTTAAAAATGGGTTAGAAAAATATTGGATGGGTTAAAATTTTAAGAGAGGTCTTCATCCAGCACTGGATGCAAAAAAGTTACATATATATATATATATATATATATTCATATATATATATATATGCATATATGCATATATGTATGTATACAATGTATCAACGAGTATTACAACACATTTTTGTGTTAACAGTTGTAAAAAATATGATACTATTGTAATTTGTTTTGCACCATTTAAACTATTTGTTTTATCTAACACAATGCAGTTCGTTGGATTAACTGTTTGGATTGAAAGTTTCTGTACATATATATTTGTGCATTTGAGGGAGATTTACTAGTGATTGATTCTAGTGAGTGTATGTATCTATGTTTGATGTTGTTAAACAATAGTTTTCAATAGAATCACAAAATACTATTGTCACTAATGAATTGCTAGTCTCCACACTCATTGAGTGTTAATTGGATTCGAATTTAAATTTGAAATTGATTTAAACTTTCACAGTTCTTTTTTCTTTCTAAAATTTTAAATATTTTTTCAACTTTTTATATATATTATACATTTCTGTATATTACTTTTCTCTGTTTTTAAAATTAATTTTTATAACATTTTGAATATAATTGGTGTTTGTTATATCATATCAAATTTTAAATTGTATTTATGGTATGAAATTCTATTTTTTTTCAAAAATTTCAAATTTGCTTATATCATATATAATTTTTTTAATTAATTAGAATTTTAATAAAATAAGTTTGAGAGCATATGATATATTGATATTTTTATGGTGTTTATATTTTTTTTAAAAATATGATATGAATCATAAATAGCATATCATTATAGAAATAATATATTATTTCAATAATAATCTATAGTAAAAAATATTATATTTTTTATTAAATGTTCACAAAATGATGAAAAACTATGTCACTCAAACTCCAAATATGTTCTGATTTGTGATATCTTTTTTAATTTCGTTATTTTAACGATGCACCATTTTTCCAGTCCGTCATATTATTTCACATAAAGACTAAAGACAAGTGATAAAATTCTTTGTCACATCCAGTAAAACTGTGAAAAGGAATGTTAGAAATGATAACATCACGCATTCAAACGATGTTTTATCACTCTGTAAGGTATTAAGCTGCATAATAAAACTTGCTGACCATCATTCTATCGAGATAAGTTGAATGGTAGACGATTCGTTGTACAAAATCGCTGTCGATTTCGTACAACCTAATCTAAATGTTCGACGTTTACTTTTTTCTAGAAAGAATTGACGTAGATCGAATAAATAAACTGTAAGAAAAAATTATCATCTCATTGCATGTGACATTTCAGTTAGCATTTCGACATGAAATTTTCGTTCGTGACAGTGCGTCTGCACGTCGTTTTCGTATTTTTTAACGTGAATTTTGAAATTCATGAATTGGAGAATATAAATTGATGAAGTAGTTCAACATAATCAAATTTTAGTATAATTTTATTTATAAGGGATTTGGATATTAAATCATTTTAATTTATTGATTATTTTTCAACCCTTATTGGTCACAAAAACGCCACAGAAAACTATTATATCAAAATTCATTTGTTTTTCTTTATTATTTTCAAATATTAATTACTTTTTTGTAATAAATAAAAATATTTTTAATTTTAATTACATTTGTTACTTTCTAGAAATATTTATGCAAGGAAATTAACAAAACATAATATAAATAACAATTAATATATACATATGTATGTAATTAATTAAATTCATTGTTATTATATAGGGTTTTCCAATAAGCCGATTAACACACAAATACTCACACACACTGATTATTCACTGAAATCAAAATCACTTTAATTTTAAAAAATTGAAATATTTTTTGTATTTTTCATTATATTTTCAATTTTTGGTTTAAAAAATGAAAAATGTCTTCATATATTTAAATTTTGAATTAATTGCTAATGGACCAAAATATAAAAGTAAAAAAAAACTGTATACTTATTTAAAATATAAAATTTTATTTAAGTGTACAAAATATAATATAATTAATGTTGAATTTTATTGAATAACCCTCTCTTTTTGTTTTCAGCTCCGAAAGGTTTTTTATTGAAACTTGATTTTCGGGACGTTTTCGATCTGGAGCCATCGATCGATTGTAAATACGACTTTTTAGAAGTACGAGACGGGATGCATGGTTATTCTAAACCGTTTGGTAATTTCTGTTCGACCACCGTCCCGCCTTTTCCGCCAGTAATTATAAGTTCAGATAGATACTTGTGGCTGCGTTTTCATTCAGATGAAAATATCGAATATCAAGGCTTTAAGGCGATCTTCGAGTTTATACCAAGACCTACAAAAAGTGAGTAATCATTTACATTTTCAATAATTTATACATTCAAAAAAAAATAATTATTTTTTTATCTTATGATTAAATGTGGATACTTTTAGTGATTGAAAAAAAAATTATAAATATTATATTATTACCATATATTTGATACAAAAATTAAACATTTTTATAAAAACGTTTATTTAAATTACGTTACTTTTATGTAAATATTTATTTTCGATATTACTATGATATTTTTATTCAATTTTGTAATATTGTTTTTAATAGCATCAAAAAAATTTCAATTAATTAAAATATTCTGATTGGGATTGAATAATTTAAATTTCTAATAAACTTTTGTTAATAAATTTTATTTCACATTTTTTTATGAAAGTATTACTAGTATTAAATTTTGTTTTCGTAAATATGTCTGATTTTCCTCCATTATTATTTATTACATTTTAATATATTATCATATTTCCTTTTGTATATAACTGTAAGTTACAAACAAACACTTTTTACAATTTAATTTTTTTGTAGTAATAAATACTCCTCAATTTGTACGCCGCATATTGATGTCTTAATTATTCGACTTTTTGTTATCCAATTATAATTTTATTCATATTGTATGGATTTATATATGCTATCTATCTATACACACACACACACACACACACACACACACACACATATATATATATATATATATATATATATATATAATTATTCAATTTTAAATATGTGTAATTGTTCACTTCATATATAGAAGTTTGTCCAAAAATAAACATAAATTTTCATAGTAACATTTATTTACAATACTTGAAAGTTATTAAAGCCTTGTTTCCTTCAAGATAATCTACGTTCTTATTTATACATCGCTCTAAACGTTTTCCCAGCTTTGAAACGCGTTCTATAAGATATCATACAGGTCCCGTAGAGAATTGTCTTTGATCTCCTCTATCGTCTGAAATTGGAGACTTTTCATGGTGAATTTCAACTTTGTAAATAAAAAAAGTGTACTGAAATCAAATCTGGAGATAGATCGACTAAGGTTGAGTCATATTGTGCTTTTCACATTACACGAATCAGTTTTTGTTCTTGTGTCAAAATACATAGTACACCTGGTTTTGTTTTTATGCGGTAGATACGTTCCCCAGAAAACCGCATTAAAAAAATCGCACAAAAAAAGACTTAACTTACATTGAAAAATTAGGGATACGTTCCGTAATTTTCGAAAACCGCATAAAACCAAAGCTACAAAGTGAAATTACTCTAAAATTCGCATAAAAAATCAGGAAGTAAAGAATGATTAAATAATTCAAATATCTGCAGAAAATTGATACAAAACATAGCTTTTTTACTTTCTTTTTTTAACAACTATTTAATTTTATTCAAAGCAATATGTACATATGTGTAATTTATTTTAGAATTTTTCATACATATTTTAATCATCATCGCAATAATAGTTGCACTGTTTAGAATAAAAAAAAGAAACTAAATAGCTGCACTGTTTTCAAGACATGTAGGCCAAGCCCTTTTCCAACAGGCACTTAAAGTGTGTGGTTTTATTTGAGTAATACCAAAAACAACATGATTATAAAGTCAAAGATAGAAAAATTTTTCCAAGCGTCAGTTACTGTTATTGACTCATCTTCTAGTTTATCCAATATAAATTGAAAAGTGCGTTTAACGTAATATTGTTAAAAGTTGCAATTATGCCTTGATCTAATAGCTGCATAATGCTTGTTGAATCGGGTGGAAAAAACATCATGTTTACATTTGGATGTTTTAAACATGGATGACTTGGTGCGTTGTCAACAAAAAATTTGGCAGCTTCTTTGTCTGCCGATGCAATCGGGCCCGTAATCTTTACCTTATGCAGTGAATTCCTTTTTTAAAACCCGGTTAACCACCCTTTGCTAGCCGAAAATTTCTCATCAGTTTGAGAAGTGGAAGTAAATGGCTCTGATTCCTTCATTTGTTCATAAAACTGAAGAGCTTTTCGTTGAATTAAATAACCGATTAAAAAAATTCTTAAAAAAAATCATATAAAAAGATACTAAGAAGAAATATGAATCGCATAACTTGAAAATCGCATTAAAATAATCCACATAAAAACAAACCCAGCTGTACAAATTTTGTAGCAACATAAACAAGTTCAACTTTTCTATTAGAATTATATGTCTTTAACATTTATTAATGATTATTAATGCCTAACTCTTCACAAACTTCACCGATTGTTAGAGGACAGTTTTCATGAATCGTATCACGCATTTTCTTAACATGATCTTCAAACTTTGACATAAAAAATCATTCATATTTGGGATTGACTTTAGTTGACATTCTGCCTAATTTGAAACGATTTTTACTTATAACACTCTGTATGACTTAAACAATTCTCCTCTTAAACTTTTTTTAAGATCTATAATGCCTCAATATAAATGTTCCTTAATTTGAAACAAAATTTCACGCAAAAACGTTCTCTCTCATGTGTCAACTCTCAAAAAAAATCACCGAACATACGGAAAAATTGATCAATCAACCACTTGTAATTTAATGGAGGAATAATATGGTGTGATCGACCAAGCGTGAGGTTAAAACTAAAGGTTTCTTCTATACAGTGCTATTATCACAAGTCAGCTAAGATGGCTCGTTGACGCCCCTATTTTAAAAGTTCGGTTTCTTTTTGTGCAAACTTTGTAAATAATTCGTTTTTCATTGATTTCCTCAAGTAATAGAATTGTTTGAAATTTATATACATTCTATTATTTCTGAAAATATAAAAAAAAATATTGATGAAAGTTCTATGAAAAGTGATTGATCGATTTTTAGTTCTGCCAGAAACAAAAAAAAACTATTTTATTATTGAAGATTATTAAATATTACATTTATATTTAATTTTAAAACTTTAATTTATATCATTCTTTCCTTTAAAAAAACATCATTGTGAATATTTAGTAATTTTTAATGTTACGAGAGTTTTAAAATAATCTATAAAAAAAATTATACAAATATATATATATATATATATATATATATACATAAATATATATATATATATATATATATATATATATATATATCTTCAAAAAATACTTTATTTTATATTTTTTCGTTTGTAAGATTAAAATTTTGAATGCTTATTTTTACCTAATAAAGTATTTGATTGTATGTACTATTTTTTTTAAAAAAAATGAAAATATTTTTTGAAGAAAACATTTCATTTAAGAATTTACCATTAAATTTATGTTTAATAATTACTTTTCAAATGCAACATTTATCGAAACGTCGATGTTTCCAAATATGGCATTTTGAAAAACAAAGAAAATTTGATATGACAGATGTTACATAGAATGATTGGTTTGTTTTGTTGGATCATATCATTCATATGTAATATTTTCGACATTATTGTCCGAATATTTGCTTGTAGGGCATTGATTCTCAACTACATTTGAATTTTTCTATAAAATTCAATTTTACAAAAAAAAATGCTTATTATACTAATAACATGATATATTTTTAATTTACTCGATTTACTTTCATTTCTTTTCTATGAAACTAAAAAAAATTAATGATATAGTTGATAACATTTTTTCTGAAATTTCTATTAAATATCAAATATAATTTTTATTACTCCTTATATAATTTTCATTAAATAGTTATATTTCATTTTGTTCGCAAAAATTTAATTTAAACTCGTGCTAATCAAAATCAAAAAATATTTCTGAGAATGAAAATATTTTCAATCAGAGATTATTTTCACATATTAGAAAACTCTAAGCCTAATTTTCCAATTAATATAGGATCATCCAAATGTGATGCCTATATTTGTATTTTATTAAAAAGAAACATGTATATAGAGTGGTGTATAGGGAAACATGTATATTGTTTCTTTTGTTCTTTTTAATAAAACACAAATCTAGGGGTTACATTTGGATGACCCTATATAACTAGTTAAAATTTAAGTGTAACAGGAACTAAAACTCTAATGCAAATAAATCATTTACCTGCAACACCCCAAGATTTAATATGTTCAATCCTATAATCAAATATTGTTCACTTTATTCGCTGATGAACATTTCTATGACATCTCATTATCTTCAGAGTAGCACATTTTAAAATTCTATAATAATAATAGTGATATGATATAATCCTCTGATAATAGTGATATGATAGAGAATAAAGTGAACAGTAATTGATTTATTTAAATATTTTACAACATTTATTTGTTGTTTTGGAACTGTGGCTGATTCGCTTTACACAAATGAAGTTTAACCCCAACACCTCAATAATTTAAAGTGTTCAATAATCACTTATTGTTCACTTATTATTTATAATTATATAGTCTATAGTTATATTGGCTGATGCATTTCGATGGCAACGCCATCATCGTCATTTTTTTCTAACAGAAAGGCTCTGACGATGATGGCGTCGCCATCGAAATGCATCAGCCAATATAATTATAAACTATATAATTATAAATAATAAGTGAACAATAAGTGATTATGGAACACTAAATTATTGTGGTGTTAGGGTTAAAATTCATTTTACAACATCTTGCACTGTTACAAGTAAGTGAGTAATTTCCACAACGCCAGCACAAATAGTAACAAAACTTTCAAAAATAAATTTAATTTTTGATTTATATTTTTCAACGATACATAAAAAAATAAAATGATATTAAGTGATGTAAATATGTGATTTGTAACTCTATAAGATCATAAATAAATATGTAAACAATTTATTTAATATTTGCTTGTTAAAGTATGTTTATATATATATATATATATATATATATATATATATATATATATATATATATATATATACACTTACACACAGATACAATAGTCCTTCAGTATACAAATATACACCTTAAACCCATGCGTGCACGTCACAAACGTTCACAGAGCAAATAGTAATAAAGAAGGACAAAGAATACAAGTGGTGACATGCATTCGCCTTGATCTCGAACTTCGTTTCAAATTTCATACAGAGTTTTGTCACATTCCTCTGTGATCGTTTCTGTACGACATCGGTCTTATTTTTCTGTCACGGAAATATTGTTGACATGTGACGAACATGTAACCGGAAAAAGTTAAAAAATATATATTTATATGTAATATATATATATATATATATATATATATATATATATAAGAGCAGTAGTAAATAAAATAGACGATATATCCTGCCCATGTTTCGTGTCGTGCGACTAACATGAAAGAGGTTTGACGCAACGTCGAAATTTCTGCGGTCTCCGTCACAACAATCGAGTTTGAAGTGGATCAAACAGGGTTGGTTTTAGATACAAGATAAATGGCAGTACTTTGACATGGTCATTTTATGTGATTATTGATATTGAACGATATAAATAATAATTTGGTATTTTCGATATGAAAATTATTTTATCAATATTGTTATTGAATTCTGCTTCATTTAACAATCGTTTAAATGATTGAAATATTGTACATACATACATACATACGTACGTGTGTATATATATATTTTATATATATATATATATATATATATATATTGTGTAATAAATTAGTTTACTTTTAAAACTAACATATTATCATTTTAAATTATTAATAAAAATATAAATTTATAAAAAACATAATAATTATAAAGTCATAAATGGCCTTTATATACAGTGATACATAATAACTGTTAGCTAAATAATTGAATGATTTACAATTTTCAACCGTTATTGTCGATTTTAGAATAATAAATAGAATTTCTTAACAACACATTCGAATATTACGATCAATCAATCAATCATATTAAACGTCGTGACCGACATTTAATGATTACATAAAGATATTAGCTTCTATAAACCGTATTAATATTCGAAACAAAACACACAATCGTTCTCTATTATCTACAATGAAATTATTTTTATTAAAATTTGATTTTTAATATATTTATTCATCTTTTAATTAATGTTATTGTAGTAAGTATTAAAAGTTCATTAATTTTTATTTATTTATAATGTATTTTGTGATGTTTTCGTTAACTTAGTTGTATAATTTATTTTAAATAGTTTATTTATTACACATGGTACCTTTAGAATAAAAATAAATACTTTATTAATTTGTACTAAGGTGCATTTATTTTAAAATGTTTTCAGTTATATATATATATATATATATATATATATATATATTTATATATATATAATGTGTGTGTGTGTGTACATATATTTTTTTGTCAAAACTTAGTTTTTCGCTATTACTCTATATATTTTTATTTAAAAAATGTTTTATATTTTGAGATAAAGCTCTTATCGAATGTCTACAATAGTTATAAAGTACTTGTAATTTGAATTGTTTAGTTTATACCTAATAACTTCTATTTTTTATGATTTGGTATTAATAATATCTCATGGTGGAGTAAAATTTAATCTTTTTGCATGACCAAAACAAATTATTTTTTTCTTTTTTCTTACCAAGGACTCAGTCCCCTATTTACTTTCTTTTTCGACCACCGAACTTGCTCCTGTTTGGAAATCTACAAAACACCATTAATTTATTTCATACAATTTGTACTTCGTTAATTCTGGTAAAACTTCGAAAAAGTTCAGAAACAAATTTTCGCCTAGCACCGGAACAGCATTCTTTTTGAAATATTATATATATATATATATATATATGTATATATATTCTCCTCATGGAGATATCACGTGATTTGTGAACGATTGAATTTTAAATATTTGGAAACAGAAAAGAATTTAACGGTACAAAAATATTATTTTTAGTTTTAACAAAACTTAAAAAAATCGGTTTTTAATTTAAATATATATATATATATATATATATATATATATAAAATATAGAAAGATATTATTATTTACTCTACTTTTATTGCATTATTTTTTCTCTCGTTAATCGAAAACCTGCAGAACACTTAATATCTCATCTGGCTTTCTATAATTATAAAAGTGTTTCCCTTTTGTTGGTAAGTCACATAAGTTGAAATTAAATTAATATAGTAATACTTTTGAATTATTGTACAAAATATATTCTTTATTACGAATGATAATATTGATATATCAAATGGAAAAATATATAGACACAGATTTGTGACATTTTTCTCGAGTGGAAGATACGAAATATTATTAAGTATTGTATATTTTACATCCCTGCCATATTATATGAATCTTACCATGTTCTCCTGGAAATTGTCTTTCTTGGAAGGAATATTTTTAAAAATTTTTTTTATATAACAACCATACCTTTTATTGGATTTATTTATGTCATCTTCAAATATTTTTTGAATATCTCTCAAATTCTTTAATAACTCTACAGAAAGATCATTTTCGAATTTAAAAGGATATATTTTGCTGAATATTTAAATTTTCTACTAATCTGTTCAAAGTCTTGAATACTGATAGAAAATATAATATATAACTATATATTTCTTACATTAAAATAAAGTTGTCAAATCTTATTATGATGAAAACAATACTTCTGCATAGGAACGTAAGTTCAGTGAGGAAGATTCCAATTTTTATCATCTTTACCTAATTAAAATTATGTTTTTTTGCGCTTTTAAAAAATCCTAATTAAGAATATTACTCTCTCTTTCTCTGTATATATATATATATATATATATATATATATATATATATATCACTAGTAGTGAAAAATAAAGTTTGAATCACATGTTTACTTCAACTCTTAGAAATGCAAAAAACTACCATTTACGGTTGATAAAAATATGACAATTTGTTGCCACCAAATTTTAATATACGAGTATATAGTTATATTTATATACCTTTATAATCAAATTAGTACTATTCATAAAAACTTCACTAACTCAATATACTCGTATGTTATTTTTCTCGATATTTCTAAAACAAATTTAAAAATAATAAAATAAAAAAATATACTAAGTTAAGAAAAACTTGTATTCATAAACGACTCGGTTCAGTTTACAAGAAAACATCCTGTCTTACTTAATTTCTAGATTTTATTTTACACTTTATGTCATAAATAATTTAATTTTTTCAAATATACAACAGCCATCTGCTGTGTACATTAAAATTTCATTTCAAGACATCTTTTATCCGTTGTACTTTATTTAACATAAATATTATTTTCATTACGTAATGGATCTTGAAAAACTATTTTCCTTAATATTTCACTTGTTTTTATTGCAAAATATTAAATATGCATATATATATATATATATATATATATATATATATGCATTTATGTTAATATATAATTTTATTTTACACTTTACTTCTAAGAACATAAATAAACTTTTAAAACGTATAAAACCATAATAAAATACATTTTTTATTTCTCATTATAATTATATTTCATATATTTTTTTACTAAAAATATAAATTTACATAATCATTTCTATGTATTTAAATATATATTATATATATATATTTATATATATATATATATATATATATATATATATATATATATATATATATATATATATATATATATATATATATATATATATAGGGTTTTTTAATATACGCTTTAAAAGTTTAAATGGAAATAAAAAAAAATATTTTTATTAATTAGTTATTTATTTTTCTTTTTTTAACCATATTCTATGGCATTAATGATTGAACACAATTTCACTTATATGACCACCACAACTTCGCTTGACATAGTGCATTCGTTTAGTCCAATTTTTAGTTACTCTTCCACATAATTGCGGTCCAATTTCATAAATTACACCTTCAATGTTTATCTTCAATGCTTTTGTTGTTTATTTTTTATTAGTATAAACCAATGATTTTACATAACCCTACAGAAAATAATCAAATGGAATTAGATCACATGATCTTGATGGCCAATTGATGAGTCAATTTCGTGAAATAATGGACTCATTAATTTTTTATTTCAATAAGTCTATTGAAGTTTTTAAATTTCTAAACGTTGTTGAAGTGTTGAACGTTCCATGATAATTTGCCAAACTAAACCAACTTGAAGAGTTTAAATAAGCTTAAAAAATCAAACATAGCTACCACCAACTCTCAAAGTTATGACATTTTTATTAGAAAATCTTATATATATATATATATATATATATATATATATATATATTAGGTTGGCAAGTATCTCCCTTCCACTTTTTTTTCTTTTTTTTTGTACACAGCTGCGAAATTCAAAAGACCAGAAGGCGGAAGGGAGATATTTGCCAACCTAATATATACATACACACATTTTTGTATGTCATCATCAGTAGAAAAAGAAGCATTAGACAAACTATCTAAATTTGTCATATTATATTTCTCTCTCTCTCTCTCTCTCTCCAGAACTGGAATCAAACTTATTTGTAATTTTAAAAAATAACATTTCAAATAATGTAGACTCAATAACTGAATATTTAAGTAAAATAATTATTTACTGAACTGTTAACACTTTTAATTTTCAATTTGATAATTAATAAAAAATATTCTAAAACAAACGTTAGACGGCAATAAACAAATTTTATCAAATAAATAATTAATTAACATACAGTAAATAATTGAACTACATCTATCACATCAATAACATTCTAATTTAGGATTGAAACAAATACGAAAAACAAATCGCAATTTTACTCTAACTAAAATCAAGCGTACACAATGACATTCAACGGACCACATCGAGAAGAAGACTAATGAAAAGTGGACATATGAGATTCTAAATGGAATTCGGAGATACAACAAGAGACCAATTAAACAAAATAACATACGACAGGATATTTACTCGAGTAACCCTATTCTCTTGATAAATAAAAGTCATTATCTGGACATTGAACTAAGGGAAATTAATAATAATAATTATTTATAAAGGAGCATATGTACACATCACTCTCTCTCACTCACTCACTCACTCACTTACAAACCACACACACATATATATGTATGTATGTATGTGTGCGTGTGTGTGTATTGAGTTACTGAAACAACCTTTCGGTTTTAATGTAAAACATAAAAAACATTTTTTTATTTAATTTTGTATTCAATCGGCCATATAAATTTCATTATTTCTTATTACTCTTTGTTTCATCTTTTAGGAAGTTTATTTATATCATCCTCATAAAAGAATATTTGTTTAAGTATAAAATAATTTCTCAATCCCTGACTTCATTTCTTCATATTAATTTAATTTTTTCCCGTTAATACAATTTTTAAGAGATCGAAATAGATAGTAATCTGAGTTAAAAAGACAAGTGTATAATAAAAAATATGTAAGAATTTTTCGTCCAAGATCTTTCAATTTTCTTTCATCATTTTTAATCACATATGATCTTGTAATATTTTGGTAAGAGATTTCATTCTTTATGTTTAACATTCTAAACATTTGATATACAATGTTTTATTCAATGGATTTTAGTTCTTATTCAGTCAATTAGTAACAGTAGCGATTTGAAATAATAGTTTTATGAAATTTTAAAAATTCAAAATACTCCATACCCATATAATCCTGTTAATAACAGACTCATTTTATTTGGCGAATTGTGGTCTTTGCAGTCATCCATGCAATTTCATTTTTTGTTCACTAATATCCTTTTATCACTACATTATTGTATAAATTCCATTTTTTTATTCTTCCATCAATTCATTACAAAGATGATTTGTTTATTTGATTAGACATCAAAACGTAAGCAGTTAATCTATCTATTAAATTTCTTTTTGTTATTTCTTCAAGCATCCAAAAATCATTTGAAACCATATTATGTTTTTTTAAAAATAATTCAAAACTATCATAAAATTTATTATAAGTCTATCTGCTAATTTTCATGAGTTAATTTATATATTTTTGACTAACGTCTGATTCATAATACCATTAATTGCTAAAGGTCTTCTAATACTAGGTTTATGACTTAATCAAAATAACAAAACAGATTCTTTTAGCCTCAACTTCCTGCATTCAGTAAGTATATTATTTCTAAACACATCGCTGATACTTTTCAAGCAACTACCATACTAACATTTTTAAAACTCGTACAACAATATGGACCAAATATTTTTCTTCAGATAATAAGTACTATTTTTTATGCAGCGATTAACTAATAAGTATTTCTTGAAAAAAAGTTATAAATATTCTACTAATTAACATTCATCACAATATAAAACTTATTTTGAGCTTATATATATATATATATATATATATATATATATATATATATATATATATATATATATATATATATATATATATATATATATATATATATATATATATATATATGTATATGTCATATATATTTATATTTATATAATTATTCATATAATAAAAACTTGTATAAAATATATAAACTATTGATCACAATATTAACCCTACAATTTATCTTAATTAAATAATACATTTTCTGTTTCCTAACAGACATTCGGAAACAAATAATATATATATATATATATATATATATATATATATATATATATATATATATATATGATGTATATATCTGCATGGAAGCTTTTAGCTTTCACGCTTCGTGCGTCGAACGAAAATCCGACACTATTTTGTGTTCCTATATTCTGTGAGGTCACAAGGCCGTCACTGGATCGAGGTCTACATTTGTGGCGTTGTTATCTCTCGAGAGAAACCGATGAAAATTGATCTGCTTCAGTCAGCGCTTCAGGCACAGAAACATACATTTTTGTGACTCCACTACATAACTCACGGATGATATCTGAGCAGGCGATTGTGCACATTGCATCCTTTGAGATATATATATACATATATAAATATATATATATATATATATATATATATTGTATTCACGTTGTCATAATCGAATCGTTATGATAACGCATTTTAGTATTTTTACACACTTAAGTATAATAAATATTTATGTACAATAAAATATACTAAAGAAATATAAAAACAAACATAGTGAGTTGTTGTAAACATTTTAATACTGTTTATTTCTTCAGGAAATTAAACTGTGTTTTAATACAAAAATAATAAATGTGATATTGTATACTGTGTCTTTTTTATGACGTTTCCAGGTTACAGTGACAATTTTGTTACTTGGCCATAAACTCTTCTAATGTTCGCAAAAAGAAATAAAACACAGAATAGAACATCAAAAGAAATAAGCGGTTGTTACATTAAAAGATGTTTTAATGATTTTACAAAATATCTACAATTGACATAAAAAAATATTATTTATATATCTATATATATACGAGGGTCGTTTGATAAGTATGGTAAAAAAGTAAGAAAAACTAAATTGAAAAATTTAATTAATTAATTAAATTAAACAATAAATAAATTTACCGTACTTATCAAACGACCCTCACATATATATATATATATATATATATATATATATATATATATATATATATATATATCAATAGGCTCGAAAATAACTATTATATAATTCCATATTTCCTATTCATTGCCAAAATATTTCATTTTCTAAATATTCATTACTCATTTTATTAGCTCTCTCTATTTACACCTGTCACAGTATATATTTTACTTGTAATAATATTGTTATTCAATTTTGTATTAGAAATATTTTTATTTCGTACAAGATTAATGACTGAAACCATTTTTCAGATGTCACATTTGAGTATGAATAACATGTTATTTACTTGTCAATCATGTTCATCCTGTCTCTGATATTAAACAGCACGTATAGAAAATTTATATATCTTGAACGCATCTGTGTTTAAAAAATCATTTTATTCACATAAATTCTATATTTTTTAATTAATATTTATTTTTAGGCACACAATTTATTTTCAGATTGATTGAACTTATGTTTTATTTTAATACATGGTAATGAAAGCGAGATATATTATTTATTATATTGATCGATGGACACTCTCAAATATATTTAGAGTGTTTGTTTTCAGTACATTTTCATTGTTACATATTGACATATTTTTAATTCAATACAGAATAATTTATACAAATTTATATATATATATATATATATATATATATATGTACAAGAAGAGAAAGAAAGAGAATTAAAATATTCTTAAAAAAATTATAAATTAAAAAATTGTGTATGCTGAGATAATTTAAAAAATTACAATTTTCTTGGAATATAGATATTTGTTTTGTTTCCCGATCTCTTGAAAATCTTTTTTACTTTGTTCTTGGAAATCATTCAGCTCTCGTATAATCGAAAGAAAAGTTTGTTTTTGTTTGAAATGAAAACACCAAAAGTTTAATTAAAAAAAATATTTGTGAAAAAGCCTTAAATACGATTTATTATAGTTTTTCAATGATTATTTGTTATAATCCATTACAATTTCAATATTAGTAATATAAAAAAATAATTTGATTTTAATAAATAAAAATTAACATTGAATGAATAGAAAATAGCGAGAATGGAAGTAGTTCATCACACAAAAGATTGAAAAAGTGGCACAGTCAAATAAAAAAATAGCAATGAAATAGTTTCAGAAAATATTTTTCAAGAATTGTTTTCCTTAAATATACCATGAATAAAAATATTCATAAAAATAAATGACATTTTCTCTTGGAAAAACCTTTTTGATTATATAATTTCCGAATTATACATCCACTCATCCATATATAATAAATATATATATATATATATATATATATACGAGGGTCTTTTGATAAGTATCGTAAATTTATTTATTATTTAACTAAATTAATTAATTAATTTAATTAAACTTTCCAATTTAGATTTTCTTATTTTTTACAATACGTATCCATCGACCCTTCACATTCATTATTGGGCCACCCTATATATATATAATATATATATATATATATATAGGGTAGCCCAAATAATGAATCTGAAGGGTTCAGATATACATTTACTTACTTACTATCATTTTCAATTCTTTACTATTGACCAGTCTCATTTAGGCCACCTATATATATATATATATATATATATATATATATATATATATATATATATATATATATATATATATATATATATATATATATATATATATATATATATATATATATATAATATCGACTTTTTAAAAAATTAAAATTAAGAAAATTAAAAACTGTTTTTATTCAAGACTGCTTATCAGTATCAAATAAAAATACTTGTGGATGAAATAAAATAAATAATAAGAAGTTGGTGGTAGCAATTTATATGAATTATCTATATTATGATGTCAAGTATTCATCCTATATTTAAAAAGAAGAATGTTTGATCAATATATCGTACCTATTTTCACCTATTGTATGAAAAGTTTATCTTAAATACTAGAGCAATTCAGTAACTCCAATCAATATAAAGAAGGATGTAAAGATACACATTAGGAACAACAAAAATTAAGAAGACGAGAAGAGACGAAAGAGAAACTAGTGTATTCAAGAAAAAAACAATATTGTAGTTATGAACATTATAACGATAGTGAAAATTTTAACCTGGAATTGGACGAGTCGTAGCAAAAAGACGAAAACCATCTATAAATAACATAAATTATTGATTTAAGTTAAAAAATATTAAAAATAGGCAGAGATTCATATGCTAGAGAGTGAGAAAAAAATTCAATGTAAAATGGAAGAAAAAGACGTTGGAACTTTGAAATTGGAAAGTTTCAGAAAAAGCATCCATCTAACAGTAGATAAAAAGCGATTAATGTTGTTGTTATATATATATATATATATATATATATATATATATATATATATATATATATATGTATGTATGTATGTATGTAGCCAACCGGTAACGTGTGACATGCATCACCGCCTGTCATGCAGGAAATTGCGTTTAATCCCCGTTCGGAGAAATAGTGCAGATGAGGCTCTTAGCCTAGGTGAAAGCGACTGGCCTAAGGGACTAAATCTTTAATGAAAAACCAACTCATTAACTCACCTGGTCAGCATAGAGAATATGACCAAATACCAGTGAATGGTAACATTTAATGAAAATTCCGCTCAAGAATGGACTAATATAAGATGATAATATAACCTTAAAGCATTCCATAATATTTTATATAAATTTTTATTTTGTGTCATTTACATACTTGAAAGTTTATTTTTTTATAATTGAAAATTGTTAATATTTCCAATTAATTTTTATAATCTTTTGAATATTGCCTTTAAACCAATATATTATTTACTGTCCCTCGTAATCTATTTTAAATAAAAATTAGGTTATGTTTTGATAAAATTTTATATATTGCATTGCTATATTATATATTTATTAATTATAATTAAAGTTTATCTCTATTTGAGTTATAAATTCTACTCTGATTCAAAATTATTATCCACCAAATAATGTACAACACAGATAAAAAACACGACAATCTTTAACATCAAAATTTATTTAAAAATGAATTTCGATTTGAACCTATCGTATAAGTCAATGACCATTGTAACGATCCCTTAAATAAAAATGATAATAATACTTATAATACACAGACAAGTATTAATAAAAGGTTCATAATTGTTTTTTTCATTAATAACAAATTAAATTTAATTTTATGTAATAAACAAAGTTAATATTAATAATAGTTAAATTTGTTTATAATTTAATCAAAAAATATTTTGCTGGGTTGCTAGTTTCTATCGTAACAATAAATAAATCACTTAGTTATGTGGATTTATAACATATTTTCATATCATTCTTAATTTAATTCTTCTAAAAATTAAGTTTAACCCAATGAGACAATATTTTTTTTACACATTCGTGACAAAAATACAGCATTTTTTTAACTGTTACAGCATTCATTTTTTATTATTTTTTGAAGGAGTGGTTAAAAATAAATTCAAAATGAAATATTTCAATATTTATTTAAAAAAATATATTTTTTATTGTTAAACTAACAGCTTTTAAACTTATTAATAATCGGGTTACGCATACGAGTTATACTCGTTATTCCGTCTTAATTGGTTAAACAAAATTATTGTTTCCAAAAAAAAAATAATCTTTATTTGTATTATATATTGTTTTAATTCTAAATTATTATTATTTTTTTATAAATTTTCCATTTAATCTACGTACATA
This sequence comes from Neoneuromus ignobilis, assembly GCA_029203775.1. Classification (NCBI taxonomy): domain Eukaryota; kingdom Metazoa; phylum Arthropoda; class Insecta; order Megaloptera; family Corydalidae; genus Neoneuromus; species Neoneuromus ignobilis. The sequence continues at coordinate 32,817,110 of CP092091.1, read as the reverse complement.
TTTTAACTTATTTTAATATATGAAAGTATAAAACCGTAATGTTTTAGATAGAATTTAATTATAATTAAAAATGTTTTTTTTAAAAAAATAATTTTATTTACAAATATTTTATAAATAATATAGTAATTCAATATATATATATATATATATTATATCTTTTTAATTAATAAAACGTAATAATTGCGAAATAATTTTATATCTTTAGTCTTTATTAAAAATTTGCACAAGAGCTACTGAAAACATCTTTTGTCGCTGAATTCTTTGTGTTTGCCGATCGATTATCTATTTATCAATGTTTCCGAAGCAAATAGAAATTTTATTCCATCCGACCATAATACCTTTTCAAGTCATCTTTTATATAAACGTTTCTCGTCGTGGAGCACAGTCAAGTGACGAAAAAGACGAAGATGATGAAAAAAAACACAGTGAATTCGAAGTATTTTTCAATTTTAACTGTGACTTCCTGTACAAATTCCGTCGACGGGATAATAAAAGAAAGTGAATACTTCCCTCTGAACAAATTCATTATAAATTCAGAACGCGTCGCCACTTCTTTTGTTTCTGCCGGCTGTCAAATCATGCAACGACAATTGGCAAAGATGGCGTGAAAGTATAATGATCGCGGAAGGCCACCACGACAGACGTGTTTCGCCGTACCCCCCTGTATATATATATATATATATATATATATATATATATATATATATATATACACGCAGTTATTCTCATGATTGACGAATGGAGATTTCTACTTGCGGGTGTCGCCGGATGGATGTTCCCGGAATTGATGAGGAAATTATTGACAGCCGGGGAAATAGCTGTCGGAAAAACGTGGTAGCGCACTCGAATAATATTCTCTCTTTTTATATTTGTAAATAACATTAATACCATATATTGCGTACGACAGTCTGTCAGAATAAATCAATTATATAATGCATTATTCATATTATTTAATACTTCGAAATAAATTAATTGCCGGTTTTAATGGACCAAATGAAGTAACGACATATTTTTAATAATTAATCGGAGGATGACAATTTAATTCCGTGTCCAATAATACAGTTGTGAGAAAGTTCGCACGTGTAATTTATTAATTTATATATATATATATATATATATATATATATATATATATATATATATATATGTATGTATGTATTAAAATAAATCCTTTTTTAATGAAAATATTAATTACAAACACATTTAAAACATAAAATCAATGAAAATATTTTCCTTTGTTTCGTATGAGTTGTTGTCATCTTTCTAACAAAAATTCAAATTGTGATACTATGAAATTATCTATCCATTTTCCTACTTCTTCCTGTATCCATTAAATCGGATGGTATCAATTCAAATAGTCTGTAATCAGACGGTGCATAACTAAAGAGTATGCGAAATAGAGAAATATTTCCAATTCCAACAATAAAAATGTGTCTTTGGTCATCTTTAATAATATTTAACCTAACATCTTCGAGGATCAAGTTAATCTTACGTTATTTAATGATTACGAACGGTCGTTTTTCTTTCAATATCTGTTTTCTTTTATATGATTATTGACTGTATTCATAGGTTATGAGTGTTTGACACGATCGAAATAGCTCATTATAGAGAACTTCTTTCTAATTTCACCACAAACAAATCTTTAGATTAAAAATATTTCATCTTCATGTTTATATGTATGTTTACCAAAGTCTGATTATTCTTTTTTATGATTATGATTGTTAAAATGTGTTCAATTTACATCACCAGCTACAATTCAATATATTTTTTATTTGTTTTGAGAGTAGCTAAATGCGATTGTTGAAATTTCTCAAAATGTTTCTTCTATCAATTCGTACAGAACCCATTTTGCTTCTTTGTATGAGTACATCTCTTGCATTATAGATATTGATAAATAGTAAATTAATTACTTTCTAGTCTTTTTGCAAAATCAGTAATCACTTGAACTAACTTTTCATCTAATAACGCTTGCAATTCAAATTTTTTCATTCGTTTGTCCAGATCTTTCACATTCATATCAAAATCAATACTTAAGTTGAGTACTAATGGATACACAACTCTCTTCATAAGTCTCATAAATTATTTTATGCATTTCTATAACACGTCTTCTGATCAAACAAAAAAATAAAAAGTATCTAATATGCTCTTTACTAAGCTTCGTTTTTCATCACACTAAAACAACACGAATCTTGACAAGAACGATATGTATTTTTTTTATGCACGATAGTCAATATTAAAAAACAAAATTCTTTATTGAAGTACGAGGATCGTTTGATAAGTATGATAAAAAGTAAGAAAAACTAAATTGAAAAATTAATTTAATTAATTAAATTAAACAATAAATAAATTGATCATACTTGTCTAACGACCCTCGCAAAATAATTTTTAATACAAATCCTTGTCATCAATTTTTGATTTTTACTTTATGCACATACCTCTTGAATATGTTTATATATATATATATATATATATATATATATATATATATATATATATAGGATCATCCAAATGTGACGTCTAGATTTGTTTTATTTTAAAAAAACAATAAAAATATACACATTTCCCTATACACCACCCTATAATACACATGTTTCTTTTTAATAAAACACAAATCTAGGTATCACATTTGGATGATCTATATATATATATATATATATATATATATATATATATATATATATATATATATATATATATATATATATATATATATAAAGAGAGAAAGGGGGAAATTAAAGTTGCCTAAATGCGACTAAAAGGTTCAGACATACATTTACTTACTATCATATTATTTTTACTATCCATCAGTCTTATTTGGTCCACCCTATATATATATATAGAGAGAGAGAGAGAGAGAGGTAGGAATAGAGATAAAGATAAGAAAGAAAATAATAAAAAGAGCAATCGCACTCCTCTTTATGTAATCTAACCAAACAACTTTATATTCGTAAATCATTGAAATCGTTTATTTATCTTTATAGTAGAGAATATATTTTATTCATTTTAATATTTATGAACTAGCCACCCAGCATTGTTTCAAAAAATTATATAAATGGAATATTTTGTGCTTTCACAGAAATTAGAGCATGAATTGTGTGTATAACAGCATAAATAGCAATGATAATTAATTCTATCTCTTTTTCTTCTTCGTAGTTCTGAATAATAAAAATCATAAAAAATCATTCGTTAAGAAATAAAATAAATTTGCTTATTTTAAAATTTAAGTTAATATTTCATTTTTTTCGGAATTGCAATTAAATTCTACTTTTTTATTCAAAAGCTTTAAAATTTATTTCTGGTTTTAAATTCTGGCATTCCAACATTTTGTAAATCTTTTGTAAAAATTGCATAAATATTATTTAAAATATTAATTATTATTTAAAATTATAATATATCTAATAACGTTTGTCAAATTTCACAAATGTATAGTAATTTGCCTGACACTCAAAGAATTAAAAAAAATATATATTTGTCATAATGCATTAAAATATTTATTTAAAAATTATTTTTTTAAAATTTAATCTCAAATATTTTTTATAAAAATATAATATTATATAATGTTGTTTCCATATTTAATAATACGCCCATATTTAGAAAAACAAACAACTTAAAATCTCTGATTTTTCAGTATAAAGAGATAAATAAATAACTGTAGATTTTTCTTAAATAAAAAAACAACATCCGTTTATAAACATTTTAACAAGACTTATTTTTTATTTAAGTTGTTTAAAAGAATCTCTCTATAAGTAAAAAAATCTCATGAATTCAAATTTCTTCTCGAGACGAGTTTTTTCAGAAAACATTCATGCTTACTCGTTATCAAATTTCGTAAAAAAATACAAAAGCTTCAACATATGTTACACTGTATGTCACTTCGGAGGATCGTTTTAGATAATCATATAAAGTTCCTGCATTGTTTTAAAAAAAAACAACTTTGTATTCCCAAACTCTGAATTATATGTAAATGAGGTATATTCGCAACAAGACGTTATGCATCGAAAGTTCTACATTATTATCTATTTAACTTAGTCGGGCACTTTTTTATAGACATTTTGTATTAAGGTGATATTTACCGAACTAAAAGTTTCATATTAAAATATTTTTTAAGAAAAAAATATTTATATTTAAATCCACGTAACTATTTCGATAAAATCATATTAAATAAATACTATAAACTAAACAAGTTTTAAATTTGTATACTTAAATATTATTTAAAAACTTATGATCGACATTTTAGAATTTTTTCTTCATATTTTTGAAAATTCTTTCTGCTGTATCGAATCTACAAAATAAATAATACAATATTTTTCTTCAATAAACTGGATACACGTTCATATTACTTGCTTTCTACAATAAATATTCGATTTGAATGTATTTGGAGTATAAATTGACGAGGAAATATCGTTATTTTTACATAAACGATATTTATAAGCACTAATAAACATAGCAAAAGCTATAAAATTGTATACATTTCATCGTATATGAATTTTTATGATGTTTCAAATACGATTTACTGTAATTTTAAACATAACTCAAACAAGTACTGTGTAATGAAATATATGTTTTTTTCTGTATTTAATGTATGATTTTATGAAAATAGATTATTTGTTTTATAGACGTAACAGTTTTTTATTCACATTTACAATCTAAAATAATTACATTAGTATGTTGGGAATTAATCAATCTTAATGTACATATAAAATAAATCGCATTTTAATAATATTTGTTATTTTTGTATTTATTAATAAAATTGCACGTCTTCCACTGAATTTTTAAATTTACACGTATTTTTTTTGTTTAAAGAATATTATGATAGTATGACAATTTTAAATCTAAATTATTTTATTTTTATCCTTTTTTTTAAATACCTATTTACTGAATAAATTCAAACATCTTATAAAATATATTGAATTAAATGTTTTAGATATGTAAAAATATTTTACATACTTTATTCATTTTGATTTACATAGGAAAATAATGCATTTAATTATTTTGTAAAAATATACCACAATAACACACAAAAATAAATTTTCTCTTTATATTTACAAAAGCAATTAAAACCATTTCGTAACTTATTTTATTCTTATATTACAATATAATTTTAACAATATATTTATTTTTTAGATTTTTCTTTTTATTACTTAAATGTTTGAAAATTTCACTTGTGTTTTTATTGAGAAAATAATATGTATAAGTAATTAAAATTTTTCTTCTTATCAATTTCTTCTAAATGTTTGTGAGTTGAAATATGTTTTTGATTATTCTTCCATAATTATTTTTACACAATAACTCAAACTTTTTTAATTAGATTAAAATATAGGCTTCCTTCTCAAATAAAAAAATAATTCTTAGGATGTTCGTTAATATCAGTTAATTTTATTATTTTCTAAATCATTTAGTTTTTAATATGATGATGTATTTTTTTACATTTTATTATTTTATTGTTTTACTATCATGATGGTAGAAAATTATTTTAGACAAGTTATTTTAATAAAAAAAAATGTACTGAGTTATAAAAAATATTTTTAAATGCAAGTAAAAACACTCAATCTAATAATTTAAAATTGTACAGTGTTTAATATTTGTCTAATATTATTTTTTTCTTAAATATGTATTTTGATAACAATGTCAGTCATTATTATGACACTTAAGACACTGCGTTATGAAATTTGATTTTATTATCCTACCCAAGTATTTGAGAGTTAAATTTAAAATGTGATCATAATAAAAACAAAATATGATATCATTTTTTTAATATTTCAATATCCTGTTAAATTTGAAGTGAATTAATATAAAAAATTGATAAAAATATAAATCATATTTAAAGTATGTTTATTCTAGTATTACTAATTTTAAGTAAGTACATCATTCCCTTAAGTACAAATTATATATTAAAAATACTATTTCATTGAGGTTGATTTTGATAAAATTCACTCATCTAGTATTAAATACCTAAAAAGAACAGCCATCCAAATTAATAAAACACTCCAACAGACACATATATAACGGCCAGTGACCACCAAAATAGCGATTTCAATCTATTCCGCGATTCATTTTTATGATATAGAACTACCAGATGCTCTTATTTCATTTTACGATCTTTGTACGGAAGCTGGACTCATAAAATGGAAACAACGTGTGTGTGAGAGTTTCGATATAAACATAAACAAACCGAAGTGTTCATTAAAAATGTTATGTGTTTGCGATTTATAAAATTCCTGAATGTTGAACGAGTTAAAAGAAAATGTTTGCATTCATCTCAATTTTTCCTTGTTTCAGTTTCATACATATTTTCATTTTTTTTTTTTGAACGTCGTCTTCGTCGTTGTTCATATAAGTGGTTCTGAAATGAGCATACGTTAACGTAACGCACTGTCGTTTACTTGAACGACTACTAAAAATTGAGTATCAACTTTGTGCGTTTACGGAAAGCTAAAGATCGTAGAAAGAGGGGAAATTAGACATTTATTTCAATACAAGTTATATAGTTACAAATTATAAGTACACTTCTTATCAAATATTACATGAAACATTACACATTCTTTTATACATTTTATTTATTAATAAATTCTCTTAAAGCCGTTATTAATACTTCTTTTTAATTTTACAATTTTCATATCCATATTATAGGGCATATTATCTTAAATTTCAAACCAATACCGCATTCGTATAAAGATAAAATCAACAATTTATTTGATTACTTTTTAAAGCTGTCTGGAAAATGCTTTAGAAGGTTAAAGTTCACAACACTTTTAATGCGTCATGGATCGTTTAGAGCGTTGTTTTATACAAATTTGTTAAGTAATTTATATGATAACTTTTATGTTTTACATCATTTTTTATACTAATACTTCATTAATGAAAGTAATAATATTAAAAGCTTTTGAAAAAGGTGACAATTATGAAATATTTATATCACATGAATATTTTTATATTTTCCTTTACTTTTTTGCATATAATAGTCATTTGAAAATAAGAAAATTATTTTATTGAATAAAATGTTTAATTTTTAACAAATTTATAAATTATTTTCTACATAATTCAATTTTTTTTAAATAAATAAAAATTAAAATTAACTAAATGAAATACGTATTTTAAAGAACTAACTTGCTGAGATAGTAATTTATAAATAATGCAAGGGAAGTAAATATAAAAAAAGTAATTTCATTTTTTAGAATATTTTTATTCTAATATATAAATAATTTTGCAAACACCTCTTTCAAAATAGTTTCTTTCAGCTTTAATATAACTTTTTTATTGTTATCTTATTACTAAAATTAATCCCTAAAATCTTTCTCTGTTATCTTTCATACAATTTTCTTTGAGTTTCTTTATTTACTTAAAATTTTAAAAAATATTTTTTTGATACTAAATTTTATATTTTTAAATAATTTTCCATCGAAGTTCATTATATAATATTCATAAATTAAAATAATTAATGTCAACCTCATACAGACAGATTTTTGTTCAAAATAAATTCGAAAAATTGTTTTAAAATATTTTTTCTGCCTTTATTACATAAAAATTGTTTATTATCCAAAAAAAGAAATATATGCATTTTTGAAAACAATATGTTAGGAATTTTTATAAAAGATAGACCTGGAATAAATTGATTTTTTTATTCTAATATCAATTTATTCTTTTATATCTATTTTCAATGCAATCTCTGACTTTAACACCACAAGATTTTATAAAACTTTCAACAATCAATTAAGAATAAATCATTTTTTCACTTCATTTGTTGACGTAAATTTCGACGCTCATTCTATCATTATCATAACTCTGCATTATGAAATCTAGACTATAATTTGTAATGTAACGCTTTAATGAAGATGGTAATGTAATCTAAATACATATTAACGAATAAAATAAAAAATTAATGACTATTTAATATTTTTATACAAAGCATATTGTTTTGAAATAAATGATTCATTTATGCAAGTGAATAATCTATAATACGGAACAAATTTCCATATCGTTGAATTTATTTTCAGAAATTCATTTTCATTGCAATAATCTAAAATATCTCGACCAGAGAGCATATGAACATTTTTATTACATATTTTTTACAAAAAATCATTATACCACAAAATATTATCTCCATCAGTATTTAATATTATAGAACTGTACATTTAATAAAAAAAGATTATTTTATTTAATTTTCTATGCATTTCGTTTTATTTTTTAAATACATTGAGCAGTATAGTCATATTGAAAATATATATTTTAATAAAAAAAATCACAGCTGCATATTGAAACCAGTATATTATATATCTAGAAAAAAATATTGATTTTATTGTAGAATATAAATATGAATATTTTTTTTAAAAAAAATATAAATTTTTATATAGTTGATTTATCTATCTTAAAATTCACACAAAATCCATTTAAGTCCAATTAATCGATTTAAACGTGAAACAAGATAAAGTGAGCGATTTTATACAGTTATATTATATAAACATAATTTTTAAGAAAATACAGAAAGACTATAAAAATATTCTTTAAGGTTTTTTAATGTTTAAGAAAAAAAATATCTACAGTCTATAAGATAATATAAAATAATATTGATTATTTTAAAAAAAATCAACAAGAAATATAATTTCACAAATATATTTGTTTTCAAAAAATACTTTCATTGCAAATTTTACATTATAAATAACCAATTATATATCAAGAAAAGAAAACATTGTCGAATTTTCCTACATAAAATGCAATATCGTTAAAAAAACGACAAATCAATAACGTTTATTCACTTATATTTCTTCAGGACAAGAAAAGCATTTGAAAACATACTGTTCATCAGAATTGTAATATTTATAGAATCATATATTTATATATATATATATATATATATATATATATATATATATTTATTGTGTTGAAAAAGAAACTAAACTTTTTAAATTAAAAAAAAAACTTATATTTTGCTAAAAATTCGAATATTGACTGTTTATTTTGAAACTATGACAAATTCACTTTAACACGAGTTATCACTCTCAACACCACAATATGTTATAAAGTATTCAATAATCACTTATTGTTCACTTTGTTGTTTATAACAACAATGGGTCAATGCACATTTCGATGACGATGTTATCATCGTCAGAGGGCATCGCCATCAAAATGCGCATTAGCCCATTGTTGTTATAAACAACAAAGTGAACAATAAGTGATTATTGAACACTTTATAACATATTATGGTATCAGGGGTGATAATTCATTTGTGTTAATCCGAATATTTATTCAAAATATATCCCTTCTGCATCATTATAACGCTGGGCACGCTGAAACGACGCATAGATAAATTTTAATAAATCTATGTTTTGATGGCGTCAATGACCTCATCACGGGAACTTGTGTGATTTCTATGTCATCGAACAATGTTATTTTCACCGCCATTTTTAAAAATAAAAATAATCTCAGTGTAACAAATCTGGTTGATATTGTGGATATAGGATGATGCAGTTATTTTTTGACTAAAAATTTACCTACAGCAACGATGTTATGAGTAGGCTCATTGTGATGCAGCAAGTATCAATTTCTCAACTTTTGATATTCTAACCTAACTCATACTATCATTCGACAAAAACGCTCTATAACATTTAAATAATACTCGTTGAGGACAGTTTTTTGCGATAAATAATGTCTTTCGAATTATAAAACCTAATAAATATTATCTCTTATCGTTATTTATAAAAACGTAATTTTTCACTCCGACGATTAGTTTCCGAGTCGTACTTAAAACATTACATCTTGTCTCCAGTAAAAACATGCCAAGAATTTATTTGTATTCCTACAGATTGTCATTTAATAACCTCACTTCTAGTGAAATCATTGCTGAATGTTACTTTTTGACACAATTTTTAAATTTTTGTATCATTCTTACATTTAATTACTCACATTATTTGCTCTTAGAAATCAGTTAGAAAATTTTCTGACAATTCCAAATATAGTGACTATATTATTTATATAATTATGCCATCTTCAATAATATCTCTTCCTAAGCAAAATTGTATAAAACATTCTTTCACTATCAAATATAAAAACAAAAACTCTCCATACACATCTAAATGGTATATCTACTTTTTTTCTAATTTCGTTCAGGTTTTTACTTTCTTTTAAATTATAATGCAGCAGCACTTCTTTTATCGATACTAGTTGCCACTTCTAAGACTGGTACAAAACTCTAACTATAACATATTGTTATTATAATAGAACAAAAATTAGATTTTATCAATATGACTTCCATAAATTTATGTTCTAATGGCTGAAAATTTTTAGACTTTATTATAAATGTAATCATAGAATTATATGATAATATTTATTGATTTGGATATATATATATATATATATATATAAGAAAACAGCAATATTAATATGATTAAAAATAGAGTTTTTTACAAAAATTAATCAAATCAATTTCATTTCTTAAAATTAATAAATGTATGTACAACGATAATTTCTTAAAATCCCAAATTTTTATTCTATTCTGTAGTGTATTTTAAATATAACAACTTTTTTTTAATAATAATTTATATATATATATATATATATATATATATATATATGTTATCATCATCATAAAATCTCTATCAACTTAATAGTGAACGAAAGTCTCATTGAATGCCACTAGCTTTTCTTTAAAATTTTTCTAAAATTTTTTTATTAGTTCCTGTTCGCTGTTAATCGCATCCAACCCTCACCTCTATTTTTTATTTTCATAATTTTATCGTTCCATCTTTGATAGGGTCTCTTTCTTGGTTGTTTTTCATCCATTAGTTATAATTCTATAATGATTTTTGTCCATCTTTTATCCTATTTTCTTCCTATATATCCTGCTCATTCCCATTTCATTAATTTTATTTATTTAATTATATCACTTACTCTCTTATAAATTATATAATAGAACAAATATAATGATAAAATATTCACGAGACTAATAATAATATTTTACATATTGATTATATTTTAACAGAGTTCAAAATGTTAAAATAAAAAATAAAAAGATAAAATCATCCACATTAAAATTTTGATAATTGAATATAAATAAGTGCATCCTACTTAAATATATTAAAGAAAAATAAATATATCATGTGTAAATAAATAACAATATTATCTATAAAAAAAAACATATTAAAAGTAAAATATTTTTTAAAAATACAAAAATTTTGTTTCATTTTTAATTTTATGTTATTACGAAATATATTTTAATTATTTATGATTAAGATAAAATATACAATTTTATTATATTTGTTTTTTATATGAATTTAAATAAATTAAAATTCTTTTCAATACAGTAGTTAGAATAGTTATTGTCAAGTGATGGAACAAATATTTTATATATATAAAAGCGACTATAATTGATAAAATAATATTTGAGTAATATTGTTTAATTGCGATTAAATTTTAGCATTTATATTTTTTTTATTACAAAAATATTTGTATTATATTCAAATAAAGTACTAAAAAAAATTAAAATAATTAAATGCACTATAAATATTAATTTGTCTATATAATATATAATTATATATATATATATATATATATATATATATATATATATATATATATGTAATAAAATAGAATGTATAAACATGTAACTACTAAAAATAGCACATACAGATAACCAATATGAACAACATTAGTTTTCGTAAGAAACAAACTTTCGTGATCTCCACTATGTACCCGGGTGAAATCAATTTTCAACGAGAAACAATCCTCGCCAATAATCAGATAAAATTTCAATTAAACTAGACGTTTCTCGAAACTCCTACATTAAAAACACTTTTAAAACGTGTGTGAGGGTTCTGATTTTGCGGTGAAAATTTCTTCGTTTGTTCATAAATTTGTATGCAGATTCGTGTACAGTATTGATTTATGCAAATGTTATAGTCTGATGGACTGATTAAAAAATTATTGAATTTAATATCCAATTAAAACTGCTGTACGTGACGTTAGAGAAATTCAATATCGATTGAATTGAAATTGAAATCTGATATCTGAAAATTGTTTAATTGATTTTGATTAAATTATTAATGTATAAACAAAAATACTATAGTTTAATATTTTTGAATATTATTAACAAGTGAAGCTAATTATATTTAACTTCTTTCCAACTTTCTATAGCAGTTGATTAAATTCTATATAATTTAATTGTAAATAATTCAATTATCTCTGATAACATATATTAAGACAACATTATTAAAATATTATCTTTTTTTAAAAAAATCAGTACTATTTAAATCTCAAAATACTCAAACAAAATCTATTCAGCAAAATTAGTTGAATGTTTATATTGATAAAGGTGATTATATGGATTCTATTTACCTTGACTTTTTATGTTTTTATAATTTTTTTTATAATATAATTATAAATAATTTACATTCTCTTGGTTTAAATCAAATAATATTGAATGGATATTTAAAAAATATTTATAAACATATTTATTTACTTACTTAGCTGGTCATTTGAAGCGAATTTTGTTAATTGCCTCACTCCTATGTTTCTTCCACGATTTTCCTCTTTTGTGCCAAGTTTTAACTTTTAATACCAGCAAGTTATTCTTTATTCCATCCTTCCATATTAGTTTAGATTCTCTTATAAACGACTTTCCTCTTTACTTCCATTATTTATTTCTTTATTAAAATATCCTCTTTTTAAACACATAATTTAACCATTATATTTTCTTATTGCAAGCATATTTACAAAATAAAAATCAAAAGTTAAAAAGAAGACTCAAGCTATCTGTTAAAATATCAGTGATATCAGAAGTACTTCTCTCGGAATAGTAATTATTAGTTGTCTTACTCTATTCAGTACCTTATACCAAAAACATAAAAAAGTAAGAAAATGTTGATTCGAATAATTTTTATACAAGAAAAAGTTATCTTATTTTTAATTATAAACATATATTTAGAATTATTTTTATTAGCCAATTCAAATCTTCAAAGAAGTAATTTCTACATTACTTGTAAATTTCATGAATAATTAAATTAGTTTGGCTTTTTTAAATAAATATGTATAATAATAATTAAAATTGGTTATCCCTATATGTATTTAACTAATTTGAATTAAATTTTCTATAATATGGAACATTAAGACCATTTTATAAATTTTATTTAACTCTCTTTTAATTGTAACCTCATGGCTATTAAAACCATCTTCATTATCTTGAATGCACCATCCTGGTATACGAGGTCAGACAATTAAGTAATGTGACAAAATTCAAAAATCGAGTATATTTAAAAATTAAGGTACATCGCTGCGATCCCCTTCAAAGTAGTCCCCTCCCGCATCTATACACTTATTCCAGCGAGTTTTCCAGTTTTCGTAACAATTCTGGAACTCTTCTTGTGGGACCTCTCCGAGTACCCTCGTCACAGATTTTTGGATATCTTCAACGGAGTCAAAATGTCGACCTTTGACGAATTTTTTCATATGGGGGAATAGGAAAAAGTCGCAGGGTGACATGTCCAGTGAATAGGGCGGTTGTGGTAACGTTGCGATGCCTTTAGACGCCAAAAACTGAGAGACACTGAACGCACTGTGACAGGGAGCATTGTCGTGATGCAGAACCCAAGTCTTCGCGATCTCTGGACTCACTCTGAGCACCCTTTTTCGTAATTTTTCGAGCACATTGCGGTAGAATACTTGATTTATGGTTTGTCCAGGTGGTACGAACTCTTTTTGAACCACCCCTTTGCTGTCGAAGAAGCAAATCAACATGGTTTTCACTTTGGACTTGTTCATTCTCGCCTTCTTTGGCCTTGGTGCTCCAGGGGACAGCCACTGTTGGCTTTGTCGTTTAGTTTCGGGGTCATATTGAAAGAACCTACTTTCATCACCAGTAATAACTTTTTTTTTAGTAATAACTTTCATCACCAATAATAACCAGTAATAAATTTCTCTGTTCCATTTTCGTGACATGCACTACTCGCGCGTTGTTACAAAACACTAAACAGCTGGCGAAGAAATGATCATACGAGTGTGGTCAAGGTCTCAATCGAGAGAGTAGGGATCTGTTATTACGGTGGCGGAGTTACAGGTTCGCAGTGTTACCACAGGCCGAGAAAAAAAATCGGTCGCATTACTTAATTGTCTGACCTCGTATTCAAGATAATTAATACTTCAAACAGTAATTATTATTTTATTATCTGCCTGAAGATGACACAAAATCTAAAATTAATGTTACAAAAAATAATTAAAACTTTGAATAACGATAAATAATTATCATTGAAAAACTTTTTAATAAATATAATTAATTTATTTTGTTTGTAAATATCTATTAAAAAATATAAATATTTATTTATCCTATTTTTTGTTAATTTTTTAAGTATTTTTGTACAAAAATCACAATCCATTCAATACAAAAAAATTGTTCAGTATTTTTTTATGCTGCATTCAATTAACTAACTTTGAATCATATATTTTATACTACACAATTATCTGCAAAAAAGTAACATAACATATTATATTTTCATTACTTGACTGTTAAAACAGATTTAAACTATCCAATATAGCTAATTCGAAATATTTTAATATCTAATGTGTACAATTTATCTTTACATGTTACGACACGCAGCTCAACCGGAATTCGAAATGTGTCAGATCGATATGGACGGTTACGAGGGGATTCTCAACTCCACTTTTGACATCCCAGAGGAGCGGTACAATTTGTCCAGAACGCACAACATTTCTCTCGACTGTATGTGGAAGATTACTGTCGAGAAAGGTTGGAAGGTAACACGCATGAACAAATTGACTCTCTCACCTATGAGTCGTTTAATGAATTTTATTTTAACAGAAACGTTAACCTTAATGGATACATTCCCAATATAATGTCATTCTTAACTATGTGTGACGCTCTCACAATGAACAGCGGAAATTATTTCGATTTAAATGTCCGTGGATGGAACATGCGATTTGACGATATGACTAAAAGTCGCTTTATTAACTATTAGATATTAAGATCTTAGAATTAATTTCATTTCTTCGTTAACTCCGAGTTGTACATCCTTGAAATTGAAATTATTTCAAAAATCCATTACTATTTTCTTTGACAGAAACACGTTCTTGCATTTAACTTACATTTTTCAATAAATAATAAATAATTTTATTATTAACAGATGTTTGTTACAACAAATATTTTATAGCACAAAAAAAAACTTTTAGAATTTTGTAATAAATTCCAATTTTATGTTCATATCCATTTTAATTAAAATAAAATACTAATAACCCTTTTGCTTTCTTAAATAGTTTATAAACATATTTATCGGAGTATTCAATAAGTTAATTATAATTTCATCTTCTTTACAAAATTTCCCATTTCTTCAAACTTGAACTTACCTTGAACTTCAAGAAAGCAATGAGTTAACAAATAAAGTTTATTTCTACATTCTCTTATCTTAATTATTATAAATATAGATATCACAGTTTCATTCAAAATAACATTTAGTTTCATTTAATTATGAGAATAGCAAATATATATATATATATATATATATATATAAACATTGATATATAATTGTTTAAAAAATAATTCGAGACGATTACAATAAAAGTGGATTTTTTTATCACCACGAGAAGAAACAAAATTTCGAAATTTAACACAATAGATTGCATTCAAGTAGTAAGGAATTCATCAGTCGATGTAATAAATATCAATTATCACTTTATCTATAATTTTTATGTTATGAAAAAAACCTTCGACTGAATTAGTACCGAAATACATTGATTCAATTGAAAAATTAAGGAATGGAAGGAAGGTATATTGATTTTTTAAAAAATATTTACAAAAATACTACATTTTACATATAAGTACACAAAAATTTTAAAACATTAAAAAAAAATATGGAGAAAAATTTCACTAATGCTATTTTTAACAAAACTATAAGGAGTATTTAAGAAACTAGATTAATAAAAGGGATAAAAGTAATTTATAAGATATATAATCACCTAAGATTTGCTAATAGCAATATTATTCTTTAACAATCCCAGATGGACTTGAAAAAATTAGAAGAATTGGAAAAATCAATTAAAAAAATGGTCTTTTGATGAACCTCAAAGGATAAAAATAATATAAAATGAATTTGTAAACCAAAAGCAAATCCAATTGAATGAAATATCAGTGGAATAAGATAAATGTTATATGTATTAAGACAACTAATTAACATAAAAGAAACATTTAAATGAAGTGAACAAAAGAATAATAATGGGATGATATCAATTCGAGATAAATTCTTATGAAGTCGAATATTTCATTCCATTTGAATATAGAAGGTATACTGTCAATTCACCCTACCTAATCTCATTTATTGTAATAAAAAATGAGTCTCAAATTTCAAAAAACTTCATTAGCTCCAAGGTATATAATAACCTTAAAAATATGCATGTTTAAATAACATTTATTACCAAAAAAAAAATATTTATTAGAAAGAAAACTAAAATTATAAACTTTATAACAAGAGACAATTTCGAAATTTAAATGAACTACTTATGTATATAACAAAAAAGATAAACCGGTAAACAAAATAAATTTTTATTTGGGAATCCAAAAATATGTGACAAAATCCGTCGGAGTGCAATGAAAGAAAGTTGGAAGAGAAAAATTTTTAGCGAAGCCTTCTTCAAGCAATGAATAGAATGTGACTGATGATATATATATATATATATATATATATATATATATATATATATATATATATCTTTAAGATGTCTTAAAAATATTTTTAGAAAACTTCACTAAGATGAATCACTAGTTCAAAGTACACCAATTGTTAATAGTTATATTTTCACGTTTATTTTCTTTCTATTTCGGTAATACCATTTTGTTTAAAATGTAGACACATAAGCATTTTTATTTTTACATAAAATAACTTATAGTCGAAGGGTTATGTGAAATCGAGTATAATACTTCGACATCACATAACCCGGCAATATTAACATCAATACCTACCCAAATATAACAACTGATATCAAAAATTTCTTAAACATTTCATAGACAAAAAGATTGAGCTAATTATTATAATAGAACAATTTTCGAAGTTGCTAATAGGACTAATTCAAAAAATTTAGTTAGCAAATCTCCAAATTATTTCCTATTTGCTAGAGATTTAATTGAAAATATTATTTTTTATATACAATAAATAGGTAGTGATGCCATCGATGCATCAAAAATATTAAATTAATGACTGTTTTGAATAATTTCTGATATGCATTCAGTCATTTTATGAATATCATAATGTATTTTAGTACCATTGAAAAATCCTAAATTATATCATTTGATATACGGTATTAATTTGTAAATAATATCAACTTCAAACGCATATAAAATGAAATAAAACTTAAACTATATAAAAAATATGATTGTTCTTGTAATTTATTAAAAATTGTCAAATAAAATATAAATAAAAAAATACATTCATGTGTTATTTAACAATACTATTAACAGATATGCTTAATGAAAAAAGTCTGATATCATAAAATTTTTAGAATCAAATTCGTTTTATTGTTTTGTTGTATAATATTTTCATACTATTTTCAGTTAGAAACATATATATATATATATATATATATATATATATATATATATATATATTTGTAATTGAATATAAAAATTCATGTATGTGAAAACGTATGAACATGAAAAAATATTTTTTCACGTTAACGTTATTATTATAAAAAAAAGTATTCATCGTAGTCCACACATTTATTCAAACTACTACACGTCTATGTGGTCGTTTTAAATGACAATCATTGTTCAGGTTGGTGTTTTTATTTGACGATTTCCCACGAGATGTACAATACTGAACATATTGTACAACATCGTGTTTGTACGTTTGGTAGAAGGTGCTCTTGAAAAATATCGTTTGAATGCGAATCGACAAACTAAAATCTTGTTCTGTTTCATATACTACATATTCATAATACAAACTTTTATTTTTATATACATACATACATACATACATACATATATATATATATATATATATATAAATTAAAAATTAAAGTTGGAATTAGAAAATAAGTTTTCTCTGGTGTTATTTTGAATAAAAGATTTTCATTGAAAAATAATTTTTAACGCAAATTTCTAGAAAGGAATTTAACGTATTTTTTCTCAATCCTATTTAAATATTAAATAACTTTTTCGAATTCCAAAACTAGAAATCTTGAATAATACTTGTGTAGCTTTGATCATATAATTATAAATACTTTAAATTTACCCACCTAAAAATTCCCTAGATAAACCTATAAAATGAAACTTATATAAATACAACAAACAAATGTTAACCTAAATAAATTATTACGCCAACATCACAAGATATTATCAAAATGTCCAATAAACAGTTAATGTTCAGTTTATTTGTTTATATGCTGATGCACATTTCACTAACTATAGCAATAACGTCAGAGCTGTGTTATAAATTCTCTAATGAACTATTGAATTGAGATATTGTTTTTTTATTAAAAATTCATACATTATATTTTAAAATAAAATACATTAATCAAAAATTAAAATCATAATCATATAAATCCAATATTCCAGAAGGTTGAAAATACTACCTTTGTAAATTCTATTTATTTTGAACGTAAATATGTATTTATTTGAAAACAAAATCATTTTTATAAAAAAATATAAAATTTTTCAAACTTTAAAAAATACCTTATAAAAACTATTTATAAAGATGGTTTTTCTAATAAAATATAAAATTATAAATACAAATTGCTCTGCTACAAATAATGTTATTTGTTTATTATTTAAATAATTAAAAAAGAATTTATCCACATATTTTTTTTTAATTTTAGTTCATATTTTTTCATATTATAGATTATTCTCCTTTTCTTTTTTACGATAAATGTAAAAATATTCGTTATTACTGATCTTGACATTCTTATCAAAAATTAATTACTAAAGTATTGCCTTATATGAATATTTCAAAAATGAGAAAATATCACAACCTACATAAAACCTTAAAACAGTAATTGACGTTTTCACTTCAATGGAAATTTTCACGTTCAAAACACTGACCATTTTTTGATTGATGAAAAAGAGTAAAAGATTTAATCAATCATCAATACACTTCGATTAAAATTTTGTATTTTTCATTATATTGAAATCTGCTACACACACACACACATTCATATATATATATATATATATATATATATTCAATGATACTTATACAAAGAATCTACAAAAATATTGCAATGCTACAATTTATAACACGTCACAGGAACTCATCACACAAGATGTACAGATCATATCTCGTTCTGGTTATTATAAAAAGGTTTCTATTGTTTACCTCGACCTTTTTACTCTAATATTTCGTCTGTATGATTTTTCCGCATGTATACAGAATATATATATATATATATATATATATATATATAGTTAGCAAGTATTCGCAAGCTTTCTAAATCTGTTTTATTAAACAAAAATTCTACACTATTTTTAATTAAAGTCTTATATAAAACGCTCTTTTTTATGCTAATATAAAAATGAAAAATATTTTAAATACGACTATGAATTATATTGTTTATTATTGTGACTTTTTAAGTTATTCGTGTTTTTGTCACAGATACAAAAGTAGTCTGAAAAATGTTATCAAAAATAAGATTTTTGTAAAATTTACATATACACTTACGTTATTCAATTTAAAAAAAGAAATATTAAATGATTTGATTTTTCTTATAATAAATAGAAATATTTATCTATTTGAATGCATTATATACATATATATATATATATATATATATAAATATTTATCTATTTGAATACATTATATATATATATATATATATATATATATATATATATCGATTAAAAATTAACTCTAATATAAATTTATAGAAGAATAAAACTATATTTAAAAATAACTAAAATAAACGTAATTGACTAAGTAGTCAATTAAAATAGAATCAAATTTGATTAATTAAAATCCAGTTTTGTGGTAGATATTTTTTAAAAAAAAAAATAATGGAAAAACATATAGAAGTTTGATTTTGACATTATTAAAGAAAACGACGAAACTTAAATAAAAAATCAGTTTGCTTCTAGCAATCTACGCTTATAAATTGAAATCGGTACGGAAATTGAAATTTCAAAAAAAAATTATAAAACAAATAGCATACTATTTGATGTATGATGATTTTCTATAAAAAGTATTTTACTTTCACACATATATGCATAAACGTACATACATAAATAATCATATAAAAATTGATGAAAAAATAATATTTTTTTTCTCCGATATCGATTTAAATTTAATTTCGTTTAGTTTATTAAAGTTATTTTTAAATTTTTATTACTATCAACATTTGAAATTCGTTAAATTGAATTATTTATTTCATATGACTATATTGAACATGACTACTGCTAGTTTAATAAATAATATTGTATTTGTTGTAAATTTGCTGGAAACAATTTTTATTCTATATGACTTTCCATTTCTATAGCTGTTATAACAACTCATATTCATACTGTTTTTATTTGAAATGTATTCGTATATTTTATACTGAAATCATTTGTCACACGTACGTATGACAAATGATTTCAGTACGTTGTTCTGTCTTCTTTGTTTTTATTAAAAATAATATAAAATGTAACACATCAAAAATGTTACACGTATCATGTCTTACAGTAACGATATGATGTTTCTGTCAAATAAAATTTTGATATGTTTTTTTCAAACATCCGCGAGATAAATTTAAATAGTACAAAACAAATTATAACCTAAAAAAATCCTAAAACGATTTTTTTAATTAGACCTCTTGGAAATAAACTTCATTAAACGTTTAAAACAACTCATTAGTTTAATTAATACAAAACCTGAGTAAATATTGAAAAAAGTCTAATCAATATTTATTTTTACAAGAAAGAAGCCACAGTGTCTTTGTGAATAAACACATTAATGAGATAAAATCACGCCGTCGTTTAATTTGTAAAGACTGTGAAACGTCTTAATTACACATTTCACTCTACATTTTCTTTACAGATCCACTTGTCATTGAACGAATTTAAATTGGATAAACCAAATGACTGCGAGTCCAATTTTGTCGACGTGTTCTCGGACCGAACAGACTTGTTAGCACGTGATAAGAACTTTTGTGGTTCTATTGCCGACACAGTCACATCAAAGAATGAGTTGATGTACGTGAGATTCTTCGCTGAAACAACTGCGCTTGAATCCCATTTCGTCGGCGTGTTCACTGCTTTCCATGAACGAGCTTCTACAGGTAAGTTTACATTCAATATATAAATGTAAATATGTACCGAGTGATCAAAGAACACTTTTCTTTATTTTAAAAAATACTTTAGCTTGTAAATATAATGTAATTTTGTTATTCTCAAATCCTATATTTCTTTTATATAAGTTCTTTTTAAATTTTCCAGTCAGCAAATTGTTTTGTTAAAGATTTTAATAAATTTATAATAAAATATAAATGAATTGCATTAAGAATGAGAACTCTTTATGCCCAAATATATTTATATAATTTGTATCTTAATTATAGACTGTTTAATAAATTAAAATATTATTTTTTGCAAATAAAATCATATAACGTTGACACAACTTATAGTACATTGTTAATATATAGGATCATCCAAATGTGACGCCTAGATTTGTGTTTTACTAAAAAGAAACATATGTATAGGGTTGTGTATAGAGAAACATGTGTATAGTTTCTTTTATTTCTTATAAATAAAACACAAATCGAGGCGTAACATTTTGATGACCCTACATAATAACGCGGTTTATTTTTGAAGAATTTTTTTTTAAAAAAAACTATTAGTATGTTTAAATGAAATAATTTGTTTTTTAAAAAATAATCGTTTTATAACACCACAAAATTAATGTTATCTCTATAAGAGATTACTTGATTGAGTATTAAATTATTTACGGTATTAATATTAATTGTGAAAATAATTCATATATACCTTACTAATATTTTATACCATTCAATTAAATGTTTTTTCATGAAATTTTAATCAATAGTTAATAGGTTCTATTGAATGATTTTGCTTTTACAATATATCTCCTATTTTCATCTATATTTTTGTTCTACTAATACAGTTTAAATATATAGAAATACAAAATGAACATTTAACTTTTTTATGTTAATAGGCTTATAGACTTTTGCACAAATAAATCACTCATTCTAGCATCACTTATTTACTTAATTAATTTATTGATGCATATTTCGCTAACTATGCTATTATAATTAAAGCATAATATTATATTTACATTATTATTTCATATACGTATATCGTCTCTCTACCTATTTATCATTCTCTCTCTCTCTCTCTCTCTCTCTACATATATATATATATATATATATATATATATATATATATATATATATATATATAACCATTAGCAATAAATTATAGAGACAACTGATATTTGTATGAATTATTCTATAATAAGTTTTTTTTTATTGATAATATGATTTTATTATATACGAATAATACATATACGTTATATTGATTATACATACTTGAAAATATTTTCAAATTAAATAAAATAAGAAAAATGTGATAAATAGAAAAGAAAGATAAGATAGTACATACAAATGAAAGATAGTACATGACTAATAGAAGGACATCGAAATGTAACGCCTAGATTTGTGTTTTATTAATAGGAAAGATATGTATAAAGTGATGTATAAGGAAACGTGTCTATAGTTTCTTTTTAAAAAACGCAAACCTAGGCATCACGTTCGGATAAGCCTAGAAAGAGACAGAGAGAGAGAGAGAAATTTAAAAAAAACATCCTTAGACTAAAGAAATAATTGTGAAAATAATCTTTTTTTTTATTTATTTATTTTTATTAATTTACATTTTACAAAAATTCAAAATCATAATTATCTACTTTCTGTCTTAAATATTACTATTTTAATTTTGACTTGATTAACGACCAAATTATTTAACCTAATATATTTTTCAAAACTGCTTATTTTTTTAAAAAACTAATATATATATATATATATATATATACATACATATATGTATATATATATATATATATATATATATATATATATATATATATATATATATATATATATATATATATATATATATATATATATATATATATATATATATATATACATATATATTAATATATCTTATATATATACAAGGTTTCTCCCAAAACTTTTTATTTCGTCCAATCCAATATTTTTTTCTTTCAGTCCATTCCGATGATTTTTATGTCTCTATTCCATCTGTCCATAAGTCTTTCCTTGACCTTTTTATGAATCTACGTTCTCAATCAATAATTTTTCATCTATAAATATTATTTTTATTTCAACGATCTTTGCTTAATATACACATACGTTTTCGTATGTTGTCTATAAATTTTAAGTTAATTAATGATACATACACAAGCATATATTTATATATATATATATATATATATATATATATATATGTATATGTATATATATATATATATATATATATATATATACATAAAGAGAGAGAGAGATGTCCAAACATATATTAACATAAATATTTACAATCGATATCCAAGCTTAATGGTTTGTAAGTAAAACTAAAAATTGTTAAAAGAATATCAATTTAGTATCAAATTATTTCTTTTTAAAAATGAATGTTGTTTTCCATTGAAGAGAAAGATTGTTACTTACCTGTCTTATTAGAAAGAACATCTGTAATACATACGAATGTAAAATACATAGAAATAAGCTTTTTGTACATCTTACGAAGAAAAAAGGCATTCCTTATTATATTTGTAATGTATTTCGTTTCCAAAAGCTTAGATTATCAGCAATCCCCCGAGAACAAAGAATGATAAAGAAAAGATGTTTTCTTTTGTGACATACTTTAGCAATCCAAAATTTATTGTTAACATAAGAATAAATTAAATTTTTCAATTCAAGTATTGAATCAATTAAGTTTATTAATATTATTTATATTTTTGTATTGTTTTAAAAATTTAATAACGCTTTTAATAAAATGGTAAATTTGAAATGTTCGTTATTTGAATTTTCTTTAATAATTAAATTCATTCATTCTTTATTTATTAAATTTGGTATCATTAAAAAGTTGAGAAATACAAATATACATCTGATCTCTCATACCTAAATATATATAAAGATTTTTATTTCTCTTACATATAAACAATTACAATATTTACATTTAAATGTTTAAAAGGAATAGTTTTTTTAAAAAAATTGCATCTGAAATTAAAATATTTCATTTAATTATCCAAAATAAAAATACGTTTTTAGAAAATACTACTTATTTCTTAATAACAAATTAATTAATCACTAACACAGTATTTTACAAATGTTTATTTTTAATATTATTGTATTGTTTAAAGTATTTATTTATGTGAATTTCGACGACCACACCATCATCATCATAGTACTTAATTGTCAATCTTTTTATTTGATAATGTATTATTTTTTTTATTATATAAGAAAGCTTTATCTCCCACTCGTTTTTTTGTCGACCCCCAAATTTGTTTCCATTTAACAATATAAATAAGTTATGAAAAATTATACTTTTAGAAAGCTATAATAATTCATCTGTGTAGACGATATTTATTATACATATATATATATATATATATATATATATATATATATATATATATATATATATAAAATAATACAATTAAAATTAATTTTGTTCGAAAGTCTACCTGAATATCTATCTTTTTAATTCAGAAAACATTTTTTAAGAAAAATTGTTTATTAATTAATATATATGTATATATATATATATATATATATATATATATATATATATATATATATGTACAATATATTATATTTTTATTAAATCTTATTGTCTTTAAATTATTTATTCCTGTTAATAATTTTCTTGTATAAAAATGAATAATTCCTTAATGTTTCATTTATTTTTATAGATTGACTTATTTTTTTAAAAAAATCACTGTATTTTGACATTATATACAAATGCAATATTATATTTAACCATAAATAAATACAAAAAAGAATATTATTAATAAAATAGTAATATCACTTTTATATATTTTTAATATAATATGTTTTTATTAAATTTTATAATAATTAATATCAATTACTTGTTTAAGGTTGTGAAGAGAACGAGTACGATTGTGAAGACAATACGTGTATATATATTGGACTCAGATGTAATGGCCGAATTAACTGCAGATACAGATGGGATGAAGATAATTGCAAAGATGTAAGTAGAATATTTCTTTATATTATTTTACCAATTGCAGTTTATAAAGAACAGAGTCTTTTTTTGTACTCGTTCAATTAAATATATTTTACAAATCTTTTATAAAATGAAATATCAATTATTCAAGAACAGTACATTTTTAATTGGAAAATAATTCTTAATACAGATTACATATACAAATATTCACACACACACACACACACACACACACACACACACATATATATATATATATATATATATATACGAGTATAAATGCATATATGATAAATATATCCAAGTACAATTACAAATAAATTCTATTCAATCCAAATTTGTAAAAACTCTGTCATTAGCATACCAAATATCAATAAATTATTTCTCGCAATAAGAAAATTTAATTGAAATTTAAATATGTACTTCATTGAAATAGAAGAAACATGAATCAGAAAACTTTATATTCTGTAATTTAAAATAGATTTTAAATTTTCGTATAACTTTCTTATCTTTAAATTATATTAAATTATAATCGTAATATAAAAACAGTATGATGTTCTCTGTTTTATTATGTGATTTGAATTTATGATATTTCTTTGTGAATTTTCATCAAAAATGCAAATAATTTAATAAATTATTCAAATACATCTCAAAAATTTTGAAAGGGATAAAATGAAAGAAAATTAATCTGTTTTATTTATATTAAATTGTATAATATTCCACAAATATATATAACATGAATATAATTGTTTCTGTAGTTACTGGATGCAACATTTATTAATTATAATAATACAAAAAGTAATAAAAAGCAATATTTGTTACTAATAAAATATTTATCGTTATTATGATTATTTTATAGACAAGTATCTAAATAATACTTTTAAAAAATATTTCTCATCGTAACTATTTAAATTAATATCACATTAAAAAATAACATCAGAAACGACTTGTCATTAGGAATTATTGATATCGAGTCCTACTTTTTAATTTTATTAAGCCGTTCTAATAATTTATTAGAAGTATATTATATAACTATCTTAATTTTTTTAACAACCTGAATGCATATTATAAAAATCAAAATCATTTATTATTAAATAACAGATTTATTGTTATTACCTTTCTTACTTGGGGTCAGCTATATTAAGCCCTGTAGTATATAACATTAGTAAAAACACAGACATAAGGACACGTACTGTTACCGCAACGGCGAACTTCGTGTTATTCGCAGCTAAGATTGAGAGCATAGAGGCCAGCTCCCTCGGGTCCAAACGAATTTAATCATTATATACAAGAACGTGAATGTTGCTAAGTTGTAAAATTTTATTATCGGCTTACATGTTTCACTGATTGATAATTAATATTTTTATTTTTTAAATGTTACTGTCATAATTAAATATAACAAACAAAATTAATAATACTGTTTAAGACAACTACTCAATCTTTCTAAAAATCTTTTGTAACCTAACTGCATCATTTTGAGTGTTCACGAATCGTAATCGTCGTCAAATTGAAGGATTAAACTCTGTTCAATAACGCATCTTCTTTTAGCACACCTCACATTACTTTTCTCATGGATTATAATGTAAAACTTGTTTAGGTAGGCGACTGCCATCGATTATTGTCACGTGTTCATGCTATTTTTCTTGGTATTCACAGATTTTGTCTTTAACTGTGAAATGTTGTCTTCCTCCCTGATGTTGTCTTTTCTTATTCTATTTACTCCTGTGCATCCCTTTATTGACCACATGAACTTCATTTCCGTAAATTGATTCCTCTTATATCTGTATTCCCTAAAGTCCACGTTTCAATACCATACAGTAAAATTGGTAAATCCAATGCTTTATAAAAATTTCATTTAATTTCTTTTATGCAATTTTTTCCAAATTTCATTAAGTATTCCACACTTCTTTTGAAAAGTAGTTAACGTCTTATTGTATATCCACGAGTAATAATAATATTTTAATATATATAGGGTTTTTCAATAATCGCTTCAGAAGTTTAAATAGAAATAAATTTTCGCCGGTTGTTTCTCTGTATAAAACCCACGAGTTAATTCCAGCCAGGTCAAGAATATTGAAGAAAATCTGCGCAGGCCATCTTTGCGATTTCGATTTCACAGAGTATTGTCTTGCCATTTGATCCGTCATGTGTAGACATTTTACCGTATTTAGTATTATTGTAGAATCTAATCGTTTCAGGTATACGCTTATAACAAGTTTTTTTCGATATTTATAGATTGTATGTAAATTATATTAAAAGTCATAAAGCAACTTTTTGATGTGATATGTGGTCATTTGACCCCTCGCGGTAGGTTTAGTGTTAAATAGAAATAAAAGAAAAATTATTTATATAATTATTTATTTTAATTTTAGGCATATTCTCTATTGTATTAATGATTGAACACAATTTCACTCTTATGACCACCACGACTTCGCTTGACATAATGCATTCGTTCAGTTCAAATATTAGTCAATTTTTCACATAATTGTGGTCCAATTTCATGAATTGCACGTTCAATGTTTATTTTTAATACTTCTGTTGTTTGCGGTTTATCAGCATAAACCAATAATTTAACTTAACCCCACAGAAAATAATCCAATGGAGTTAGATCACATGATCTTGGTGGCCAATTAATGGATCCATTTGGTGAAATAATGGACTCATTAAACTTTTGTTTCAATAAGTCTATTGAAGTTTTTACAATTTCTAAACGTTGTTGAAGTATTAAACGGTCCATAATAATTTGCCACAATGTACTGAGTTGAAATGTCGAAATTAACTTAAAAAATCAAACATGGCTACCACCAGCTATCAAAGTTTTGATATTCTTATTGGAAAACCCTCTGTATACTAGAAAAGAGCTCAAAAAAAAATCGTAAAATGTAGTTTAAATAAAACAACTCAGTTCTTTTAATATTAAATTATTTTCTATTTTCAACTCAAAAACTTCATTTAGTCACTTATTCTAACATTTTAATTTTTAAGAAAACATGTATATCGTTTTTTGTATTTATCATATAGTACCACATTTGAATGTAATTAATTTTTAATTCACCTATTTACAAATTCTCAAAAAATATAAGTTTACTCCTATGTGCGAAAATAACTTATCGCTGAATGTTTTTATTTTAATATCTAAGAACGATTTAAAGTTTTATTTAATTAAGTCTTTATTCGAGGAGATTTTGATTAAATTAAAGTACATTATTACAAATAATGTCAGCTTTTATATTACTTCCAAGTAACTTGTACTGTCAGTAATTACTCAAAATGATTAAACAGTGAATTAAAAATATAAAAATACAAAGGAATACGAACATACAGTATTTTTTTAGTTTATTATGTTAACACAAATAAATTACTCGCTTATGAAAATGTCCAATTTTTATAAAATCTTAAGAAATATCTACTTTTTTTCACTTTGTTTTTATAAAAGATGATGCACTTTCCAATAGTCATTTTATCATTACTATAGCACTTCATTATAAAATCTAGACTATCTGTTGATTATAACTCTCAAATAATCCTACATTTTTTTTTATTCATATCTATACCTAAAAAAGAATATCAAAATATAGGGTCATCCAAATGCGACACCTAAATTTGTGTTTTATTAAAAAGAAACAAAAAAGTATACACATGTTTCCTTATACACATATTTCCCTATATATAGGTTTCTTTTTAATAAAACACAAATCTAGGCGTCACATTTGGATGATCAATATATATATATATATATATATATATATATATATACAATGTATGAATTTTTAAAAAGTGTATACAACTGTAATTGAAAGAACTTCCGTAAATTGACGACAAAACTTCGTGACGTAATTTATGTAAAAACGATGATGATTTAATTGCGTTACATAATGGGACAATTGTTATACATTTTGCTGTTCATTACGGATGAATGAAACTGAAACATTTTATTAAATCATTTAATTATAGAGTCCTTCACTAAAAGTACTTTTTAATGGGCTTATACAGGTACTAATTATATTATTTAAAGTTGATTATTTCAGTAATTTCAATTTAACTTGTTCGAATCGATTCTTTTTTATAAACGTAAACATTTTATGCACATGTAAATATTTTAGTATTTTTCAATTTTTTGTCTTTTTCGTATTAATTTTATTAATAATTTCAAAAATAGAATTTATTAGTATTATAAATAAATCATTCATTTCATCTCCACAATATTTTATAAAAGTTTTTAAAAGCACTTATTGTTCACTTTGTTCCCTAATGTAAATTTCAATATCCATACTACCATCATCAAAGCAGTACAATTATTTTTCTGGCATAGCGACATATCAATTAAAATGTACTTCAGTATAAAAATGAACAATAGTTGATTATTAAACATTTTATAAAATCTTGTGACATGGTGATGTATTATTCATTTTTAATGATTAATTATAAATATTAATTTTTATTTTTCTTCTTACTACTGTTAATTATATCTATCTATTGTTAATTCTGTTTTGATTTCGTCATATAAGTACTAATAATTTACTTAGTCTAACATTTAATCAAAATATTTAAAAAAAATCTAGTTTAATTTATTACATATATAATATAAATTATAGATAATTAAATATAATTTTAATATATAACCAATTTAATTAATAAATAATAATGAAATTCTTGTAAATATATAAAATATATTAACAATCTAAGCTCAAATTCCAAAACGTCATCTTTAATATTCATGGAGTTATTTCAATATTGAACTAAATATTTCATTAATATATTTACAAACACTTAACACTGAATTAAGTTTTAACTTTGACAATATATTTTGATGTATTTACACTGATATAATTAATTAATTGTGGATATAAATCGTATTATTAATTATTGAGTTAATTAGTGCTGTTAATTAAACATAAAAGTATCTAATATTAAAGCACGCAGCCATCCTACGTTAAAACAGTTAGATACGTATAACAACTTTGGCCCGGTATCACAAATTGAACTTTAACAATGACCGCTTCAACTATTTTGTTCATCAATTTAATAATATACATATATATATATATATATATTTCAATTTTTATTTGTAAATAAAAAAATTAATAAATCATTAGTTTGGAATAATTTATTTACAATAAACACGAATAATTATCTCAAATTACTTCTTATGTATTCACTTTTATTGTTTCATAATTTTACTTTGATTTTAAATCCCTTATTTATATTTTTATAAGACAACTTCTTTAATAAAAAAGTATTCTTTTTCTTCTTTTTTATTATGGTTAATGTAACACTCTTTGAACAAAATAATTTATCAAAATATCCATTAAAGAATTAAAAGTATAATCTTTTCACTTATAAAATATATTTGATGAAAATTTGTTAAAGACGTGTGATAATTCGTACAAAATATTTTTTTTATATTTTTTTCTTACTACTAAATTCCAGAAGCTTTTATTCCCTCTCTCTCTCTCTCTCTCTCTCTCTCTCTCTCTATATATATATATATATATATATATATATATATATATATATATATATATATGATTATAAAACAATATTTATATATTTTAAAAATAAATGTTATAATATTCAATTCATAAAAATTACATATACACTAAAAATATTTACTTCTAAAAAATATAGTAATATGTATGTAAAAAGTATTTATCTACATAAAAATGATTAATTTAATTGACACTATTATATTCGTTATCTAAAAAATTCCTATTATTTTATTATTATTTTGAAAAATTGTTTAATTAAATATTTATTTAATTGTATAAAAGTTTAAAAAATATATATTACAAAAAAAGTTTCAATCAGACTATACTATGAGTGATTAATTTAAAATCCACATTTCAACCTATACATTGCTATAAATCAATACAAATAATTTACAGTTTAAAAATAATTAGTTTTTATTTAAAATGTAATTAACAAACTACAATGTTAAAACGACTTCTAATGAAATAAATTCAATTAAAAATATTAACTTGTGTTTTCTATTGATACAAATTCGTATTACTTTAGAGTTTATTAATTGACAGTTTTTCATTGGAAAATAAATACAATTCACACAACAATAATTAAATATAGGGTTTTCCAATAAGCGCTTTAGAAGTTTAATGAAAATAAAACAAAAAGTATTTAATTAACTGTTTTTAAACATATTCTATGGTATTAATGATGAAACATAATTTTACTTATATGACCACCACCACTTTACTTGACACATCGTGCATTCGTTTATTCCAATTTTCAGTCACTCTTGCATATAATTGTGGTCCAATTTCATGAATTACACGTTCAATGTTCATTTTTAATGCTTCTATGGTGTGTGTTTTATTGCCATAAACCAATGATTTCACATAACCCCGCAGAAAATAATTCAATGGAGTTAGATCACATGATCTTAGTTGCCAATTTATGAATCCATTTCGTGAAATAATGGGCTTATTAAACGTTTATTTCAAAAAGTCTATTGAAGTTTTAAAAATTTCTAAACGTTGTTAAAGTCTTAAACGTTCCATGATAATTTGCCAAACTATACTGAGTTGAAATGTCAAAATGAGCGTAAAAAAAATTCAAACTTCACTACCACCAGCAGTCAAAGTTCTGACATTTTTATTGGAAAACCCTGTATAAATGATTTTATGTAATCATTAGAAAATTAAAAAACTGTAAAAATGAATATAGTAAATTTCAATATATATATATATATATATTTATATATATATATATATATTTGTATATGTGTATGTATGTATGTATTATATTTAAGGAAGTATTACTTTTTAAATTCAAGTTGATGTATTTGAATTAGATCACACAAATACATTTTATCTCGAGAAAAAACTATAAAGGAAATAATAACTCTTGTAATGTAAAATAAATGGGCCATTTAGTTTAAAAATAACTTAAAAGCTAAAAGAAAAATTCTATTACTATTAAATACAACTAGAGGAAAGGATATAGCTCAATTTACAACCACTTCCGTTTCGTTCTACTTTCAAACTCCGCCGGGACAAAACTGATTTAAGTTGGTATTCTATTATCGGAAAATTGAAAGTTTACATTGTCTATATTCTGAAAGTGACATATCTCAGTGGCGTCTCAATCAAAACTAGAAATTATTAAATTTTCTTCACAACTGTATATCATAACTTTTATATAGTGTTATCAGAATTCATTAATATACAAATTCGTTGTAAATATATTCGTATTTTTCGTAATACTTTGTCGAACTGTACTCATTACATATTGATAAAAATGATCGTTCGTTACTTGTGATTCCTAAAAGAACATCCATCACTTTACGAAACTTGTAGCGGTCGTATCGTAATTCAAACTTGTAAGATCATCTAGATTGGAATATAAACTTGTTCAGTTCCTTTGAAAATACACGTTTGAAATATAAATGAATTCAAGAAGAATAGCGACAGTATGTATACTCTTTCTGTATCTTTACTAGCTGTATTCAGTACGTCTGCAAATTTTTCATTCCATACAAATGTGGTACGGTATTTTATTCTTTCAATTACTTTGTCGTTATCTCGTAGAAATTCTACTACTATTTTAGAACTGCCGTCATTATTCTGCGGTTTTTTTAATTTCGTTCCCTTTTTATTTTACATTTCGTATTACGAGAAATTTATACATTTGAATGTTTACTTGATAATTTTCATATTTTCTTATTATACGACTATTCATATTTTTTTTGCTTCATTTCATTTCATGAATATTATACAATAGCATATTTATATATATATATATATATATATATATATAAAATTTATATTTGTAATTTAGTTTTATTATGAATAATTATTAAATCAATTTTAAATAGATGTTTACATACAATTTATTTAAATTAATCTAACTTACTATCAATCATACAATTTACATGACAAAAATAACACCAATGAATCAGTTTGTTTTCTTATGGAGACACATGGCACCTACATATAATAACTGCACTATTTATAAATTTAGACATAATTCTATGGCTTTATAAAACATTTTATAACAATGTTACATTCAGTAGAATGAATATTAAATGGTTTAAACGAAAAAATCAATATGTTGAAAGTTCACGTACCCCACGTTCCAGAAATCATGTTTATATGACAAGTTTTTAAATTTTCTTATATATACACCAATGATAGAAAAATTATTAACTGAGAACCCAGAAATATATAGATGCTCAGGTAAAGGTACATGAGTAGATAGAACAGAGATATAAGAAAGTTTGTCAGAATGAAATGAGAAAAAAAAGCATTGAATCGAGATAAATGGAAAGTTTGGGGCAAGACCTTCACCCAGTAATTAATGAAAAGAGGCAGATGATTATACACCCGTCCCTAAATTTACGCGGGACTTTTTTACGCGGTATTGATTTGCGCGGCACTTTTTATACGTGGTCAGACAGATTTCATTTTATATAATTTTTCATGGAATTTATTATATATCAGAGTGACGCAAATTCTTACTTGAACGTATAAAAGCACGATATAAATATATAAAAGGTTGATTGTTTTGAATTACAGTAGCGATAGTGACACCGAATAAAATTTATCTACTTTTGTTTTCTAAAACGTCATTATTTTTTTGTTAAGCTATGTGAAATAAATATATGTTTCTAACTTTACTAGCTTTTATTTCCAATATTTTTTTTATTGTACTGACAGACTCAATTTACGCGATTTTCATTCGCGTAAAACAAATCCACGTGGAACGGATACTCCGCGTAAATTGAGGGACGGGTGTGTGTAGTGTATATATATATATATAGAGAGAGAGAGAGAGAGAGAAAGAAAGAGAAAGAAACTCTTCTACCTAATATTTTTACTCGATGCCTATAAAAAAGAATAATACCAAATGAACTGAATGAAGCCTCAGTAACTCTTATCTATAAAAAAGAGATAAGTAAGACTTGAAAAATTATCAACTGATTAGATATGTGTGTATGAAAGTTTTAGCAAAATTATTACAAGACGACTACAAATTTAACTGGATTTTTCATAGCCACGAAAACATGTAGAAATTCGAAGCACATATATCACAATGAATCACATTCAAATAATAACAGAAATCATCAGATGCAATGAACAACAGCTACAACTTTATTTAAGATTTATAAATTATGACAAATCCTTCATCTCAATTAATAAAGCAACAATATTGAATGTACTGAAAAATCAAGAAATTGAAGAAACATATTTTGAATATTTAAGTAATATTTACACATACAATCACACAAAGAAATAAACATTTTTAACAATATATAAGCAATAAGGCAATAAGAAGAAATATCACCAAATTTATTTATAGGAATGCTAGAAGAAACATTTAAGACACTAAACTGTGAATCTTAAGGAATAAAAGTAAATGACAATATTATTAGAATGGTATCAGTTTGGAAGAAATTCTTACATATGATGTCAAATATTCCTCTATGTTTGTAGATAATATTTTTTATTAATACATCCTACTTGTTTTCGCTTATAGTAGTAAAATATGATTTTTAAATAGCAAAATATTTTAGTAATTTCAAACAACTTAAATAAGGATAGAAATTGTATTTTAAGAATAACAAAGAAAAATAAGAAGATTCGAAAAACTCTACATTACGAATCTGTACACCAAAAATGAAAAGATTAGAACGTAAATAGTCTGATCATACAGAAAGTAGAAAAGACTATCAATGGATAAAAAAAGTATAGATTAGAAACTCAAATATTGTATATAAAAAATTCAAAAAAAAAGAACTATAAATAGAAAATTCGTCGATCTAAAATGAAAAAAAGATGTTTTATTGCTTGAAATGAAAAATTTTAAGAATTGTTTTTCATTTAGCAATAGACAAAAAGAGGCTGATGGTGATGATAATGATTTATATATATATATATATATATATATATATATATATATATATATATATATATATATATATATATAGTATATATATATATATATATATAATTGTTAATAAGTTATTTTGTAAATATAACCGTGACAAAAAATATATGATTAACTAACTTACAACAATATAATAGATCGAAATCGTTTATCATTAGTTTTATTAATTGTCAGTTAATATACATCTCCATTTTTGTGAGAAAACGATTATCACGAAACATGAATTTTTAGGAAACATCAAAATATATAAAAATAAAATACGTTTTACTGGACACGAGAAAAAAGTATAAACAAAAACTATCCTCGAGCAACAAAACATACACTGTATCTCATCGGACATCAAAAAGATGTACGCTGTATGAAGTATACGTGAAATCAATGATAAATCAATAACGGCCACTAAAAACACAAGACAAAGGCAAAAAAGAACAGATAAATAAAAAACGTCGATTTTTCACGAAAGAACGCGGATACAAGTTGTTATAAATCAGCGGTCATATATTCTTTATAATAGACACGCAATGTGTAATGGTCGAATTTATTTATTACTTGTACTAAAACATAAAACCTATAAACAATAAAAATAAATTGTAACGATAATAGATGGGAGGGGGTGGCTAATGAATCTAAATGTAACGTAGGTTAGTTGTAAAATATTTACGATGTAATGAAATGTAGATAAAATCTCGAATATTCGCATAAATTTCTTAATGTTAATATAATGTCTTTATTGGGTGTAAATATATGTGGAAATTTATTTTGTAGCATTTAAATTTAAATTTAGACAATTAAAAAATCGATAAATTACATAGTAATTGCAATTGAAAACATATTAATATTTGAGATGTTTTATACGTTTACAAGAAATTATTAGTAACTTTATTCAAATTGGTAAAATTGAAACAATAGCCACATTTCACTTGTAAAATCTTTTTTTAGTTTTATTTTTCGTTTTTGAAATAAATCTTCGTTAAATATTCTAACCCCTGAAAATAATATTTTCTCAATTCAAATTTATTTATAAATATTACTTTAATTTTACTTTTTCCCAATATATAATTATTGAACACTTCCATTCTTATTGTATAGTATAGGGTCATCCGTAAGAATGGAAACTTTTAATGCTTAAAATATATTTATATAATTTGTATTTTAATTATGCAATATTTTATCAATTTAAATATTACTTTTTTGCTAATAAATTCATATAACGTTGACACAACTTATAGTACATTATTAATATATAGGATCATCCAAATGTGACGCCTAGATTTGTGTTTTACTAAAAAGAAACATATGTATAGGGTTCTATATAGAGAAACATGTGTATAGTTTCTTTTATTTCTTTTAAATAAAACACAAATCGAGGCGTTACATTCGGATGACCCTACATAATAACGCGGTTTATTTTTGAGGTATTTTTTTAAAAAAAACTATTAGTATGTTTAAATGAAATAATTCGTTTTTTAAAAAATAATCGTTTTATAACACCACAAAATTAATGCGATCTCTATAAGAGATTTCTTGATTGAGTATTGAATTATTTACGGTATTAATATTAATTGTGAAAATAATTCATATGTACCTTACTAATATTTTATACCATTCAATTAAATGTTTTTTCATGAAATTTTAATCAATAGTTAATAGGTTCTATTGAATGATTTTGCTTTTACAATATATCTCCTATTTTCATCTATATTTTTGTTCTACTAATACAGTTTAAATATATAGAAATACAAAATGAACATTTAACTTTTTTATGTTAATAGGCTTATAGACTTTTGCACAAATAAATCACTCACTAGCATCACTTATTTACTTAATTAATTCATTGATGCATATTTCACTAACTATGCTATTATAATTAAAGCATTATATTATATTTACATTATTATTTCATATACGTATATCATCTCTCTACCTATTTATCATTCTCTCTCTCTTTATATATATATATATATATATATATATATATAACCATTAGCAATAAATTATAGAGACAGCTGGTATTTGCATTAATTATTCTATAATATGATTAATTTTTTTTTATTGATAATATGATTTTATTATATACGAATGATACATAAACATTATATTGATTACACTTACTTGAAAATATTTTCAAATTAAATAAAATAAGAAAAATGTGATAAATAGAAATGAAAGATGTGATGATTCGGAGTGATAAATTAAAAAAATGTTTCTCAAATAGTAAATGAACGATGATATGCAATGACAAAAAATTATTTATTTCATTCTCTTTTTTTAATATTTAGCGACTTTTCTATGATTCTTCTGTCGTCACATATGCTTACTGATGAATTAACCTTCGTTTTAGACAACAACACAGTAAAAGTAAAGTTAAATATTTTACTTAATATGGCTCAACTTTTCCTTCATCCTGTTTAACTTTTCTGATTTTTTCAGTTTTCTTATTTTTTTAAAAAAATCAACGCATTATTTTTAATAGCATTATTGAAAAAATATAGATTTAGTTATTTTATTAGAAATTGTTTATTTAATTAATCCAGTAATGAGCATTCCATTCTATGATATTTTTTTTATTCTGATAGCATTCTGATGCTTCTATCGTAAAATGCGAAAGACTTTCTAGAAAAACAAAGATATAAATGTTCAATGTCACATGACATTAATACATGTTTCCAGTTAAACTGTGTTACAAAAATTAAACAAGTAATATTTTGACAAGGCCATATAAAAAAAAATAGTAGATGTATTGTAATCTTCCAGTCAATTCTTTCAAAGTTTTTATTTGTACGACCTAACATTATCGATATAGAATTTAACAGATTTACAATTTGTGAAAACTGAATGCTTTTCTTGTATTATTTCCTTTAATTTATTTCATTCTGTAAAATTCCTTTCTGAATTAATTGATTCACTAACTGATAACAATTAGTTTTAGACTATCTTCTTATATTTTCACTACACAGACATCTTTTTCTAAGAATACAAATCGATTTTAATCACGTTAAGTCGATCGGCTCTGCATCACTTTTCGTATTGCATTTTTCAACTGTGTAGATTAAAAATTATTCTGAAATCGATTTGATATTTAGTCTATTCAACAAAGTTACACATATAGTCATTCAATCCATTCATTCTTTTGTGTCAATAAATAAGGTAGATGAACACCGAACTTAAAAGTGTATTCAAGTTTCCTTAAATTCCTAAATGTAATCGATTTATCAACGTTTATCTTCTCCGTAACCTCTTCGGTAGAAATCCATAGTTTGGTATCCATTAAATTACGCACAACGTAGACATCAATGTCAGAAGACCATTCACAGCGCAGCTTGTCATTAATGTCGAAGTCACCACATGTAAATTGAACGAACCATCTTTCACAGGTCAAAATCGAC
The DNA here is from genome assembly GCA_029203775.1 of Neoneuromus ignobilis. Lineage (NCBI taxonomy): Eukaryota > Metazoa > Arthropoda > Insecta > Megaloptera > Corydalidae > Neoneuromus > Neoneuromus ignobilis. The sequence continues at coordinate 32,778,650 of CP092091.1, read as the reverse complement.
AAAGCATTTTCTTCGCATACGTCACAAATGTTTTTTAAAGTACTTAAAATGTTTTTTTTTCAAAACTCATACGACGTTATTATAGATGCGAAAAGTGTTTCAGTACCAACTTACAATTTTATTCAAAAAGAGCACAACTCACTCAAATCAAACGAATGTTTATTCTTAATAATAACAAATAGTTTAATTCTTTAATTACAATATTTATTGAAACAGTTTCAAAACTGACACTCGTCTAATAAAATATTTAAACTTATTCATTTTTCACTGTACGGTGACATAACCTCCAATAACCAAACAATTGTTTTTTTTAAAAAAATGTTTTCAATAATAATCAATTGAATATTTTCAGTCTAATACTAATTTATATTTTTAATATACAATATATCTTTTTGATACATTATTTTCATATTTATATCTATCATTTTAAATTATTAAGACACCTTGATTTAATTTGCATATATTGTAGTTTATAGCAGTTAATATAAAATTAGTAATTGATTTTACTAACTTTTATTCTTAATGTATAATATTCATTTCTATATGAATGAATTACTAATCCACACCAACACCACACTCAACCAACTATACTATCACCTAACACTGAAATAATTTGTGTTCAATAATCACCTTTGTTCACTTTATTCGCTGATTCACATTTCGACACCCAAGCCATCATCATTTGATCATCACATTATAAAATTTTCCAGAAAATATAAGAATGTTGTGGGTGAACGATTTATTAATATTAAAATGAACTACTACAGTACCAGAATATTTGGTAATAATATTAAGAGCTAATATTGTTTATTTCCGTTTTTTTATTGTTCTCCTCTCCATCGTATTTAACTCTTTTAAATACGAAATCTTTAAGTCATTTCACTTTATGTATAGTCTGTCATAAAAGATAGATAAAATGGAGTAACTTTCAGATTTCACATTTCAAATAATTAAATAATAATGAGAGGTCGAAAAAATATATTCTTCAATTTTCTCTCTATTGTACTGAAAACAATATATTAATATATTTTCTTAAAAGATATCAATCCAAAAGCAGGATTTTTAAAATAAACGTTAGTCTATCTTGTATTCCCAGTTTATCTTTTTCTGTAGAAGGATATCAAAAAATGTAATTATTCCAGAATAAAATTTCCATATCGTTATTGAATATAAAATATTAACTCACATCATTTTTATTAGCTAAAATTTATTTTAAAAAAATCTAATATATTATTTTAACCAACCATTAAATTATGTGTTGAAATGTCAATCTATTTAAAATAAAAAAAATGTTTTTAACCACAATTAATAAATTCCTTTAAACAATTTTGCTCTATAAACTTTAATTTTATCTTCCTGTACCTAAATAGCACAATATTTCTAATAAACTCTTAATAAACAACGTAATAATTTTAATAAGAAAGTTATTAATTTCAATTACTTTGTTTTTCTTAGAGAAATAATTTTCAAAGTCTTTACATTATTTAGTAAGTTTATTAAAGTATATTCTACAATAAAATTTACTTTAAAATCTTTTATATATGAATCAGACGGAAGCATCTTAACATAAATTGAAATTATAGACATTTTAATTTATATAAAAATTAAAAATTAATTATTATGAAAAAATATCATATTTATAAATATCATATTTATCATTTTAAAATTCATATTTTTATTTTAAATATCATATTTATGAAAAAATATTATATATACGAGTATATATATAATCGTATTACCAATGAAAAAATATTTAATTATCATTTTTTTATTAATGTTATTTCTATTAATTTTAATTCATTTGTAATTGCTCTTTATAAATACACTATTCCATGAAAAGCTATTGCAACTTCATATTTTAAATTGAAATACGATTTTCTTAATTGAAATAATCTATGTCCGTTATTTTCATATTACATTTTTTAAATACAATGTTTTTTCTCACTCGAACAATTTTTCCTTTAGCCATAAATATAAAAAAACGTTTCAGTTTTTTCATAACTCTTGACATTTTCAACTATTGATAGATTTTCTATTCGAATCGGTTTGATCTGCGCTGAATAGATTTAAATCACTGGAAACAAATTCGTTATAAAAACAGAATCTATTGACAAATATAAGAAATTTTATATATATTTACATTGAATATTTCTGTTGAAATACAAGAAAAAATCTGTTTTATGCTGAATATAAGGAAAAATATTTACAATTAATAAATATTATATTAATTTCTTCTAAAAAAATTAAAAATTACTTGTGTTTTAGTTTTATTATTAGAACAAAAAAAAAATTCAGAAATTAAATATAGTAAATGAATTGTTATTTTATATAAAAAAATCTATTTTAAAGCATAAAAATTACGATTTATTGCAATTAGTATAAAATTACAATAAATAAATATTGATTTTCGAGTAGATGAACATATAATTTAATAAATTAGAAGCATTTATCATTATTAGTTTAAAAATAGCTATTATATGAAATTAAGGACAAATTGTGAATCAGTGAATAAAGAAAATATAAATAAAAAAGAATTAGTAAAAGCAACAGTTGAATTTAATTCAAATCCAATACAAGGTAATGGCGGTGAAAGTTCAACAGAAGACTGGTAGTTCAATTCAACAATTCAGTGCCATTAAAATTCTAAGAAAAAGATAGAAATCAGATGAAAGTTAAAAGTTTCTTCGTAGCAAAAAATTCCTTATTGAATAAAATTGAAAAGTGTACGAAATTTTTTTCATCCTTAATGTATTATGTATGAAATAAAATTACAAAATAACGAAAATATTAGGAAGTTACTAATTTTACGTAAGATATTTTCTTATAAATATATTTTTTTTCTTATAAATATATATTTTTCTTCTTTTTTCTTTAAAAAAAGAAAAACCTAAATTATTAATTTCAATTGATTATAATGAAAATAGACTTTATTTATCGAGTGTTTACTTAAACGTCTGAATAAAAGTTATTCATATTCTTAATTTGTTATAAATTTTTCGATTCTGTACAATTTAAGTTTGTTAAATGGTTTTTATAATTATTAAACATATTTATTTATATTAAAATGATAAAAAAAAATATTTCGTAATCCAAATTTAATACAAATAATTTTTGTGAAAAATCATTTTGAAATTAAGTATCGGTTGTTGTTAATTATTGTTAATAATTATATTCAATATAAACTATTTAACAAGAAAAATATTAATGTAAAATATGATTTGATTAATGTATAGATTTTTCGTATAAAATAAAGAGTCATCCAAATGTAACGCCTTAAAAAGAAACATGTGTATAGTTTATTTTGTTTCTTTTTAATAAAACACAAATCTAGACGTCACATTTGGTTGACCGTATACTATAATGATTATTTTATATTTTTAAACAAAAAATTTGTATATATATATATATATGTGTGTGTGTGTGTGTGTGTGTGTGTACGTGTGCGTGTGCGTGTACGTGTGCGTGTGTGTTTGTGTTGTATATACCTATATATTTTTTAAACGTAACAGTAAATGAAATTGAATATGAAATACATTAATAACACAATAGACGAAAGATAGGAGAACAAGAAGTGAAAAGAGAATAAAGTACTGACGATAAATTGTTTTAAAAATGTGCATCGCGTGCTTCGTGCTCGAACTGAGGTCTTTTTAAAAGCTTCGAAACAGTTACGTAAAGACATAAAAGTCTCATAGCCGACGTCAAGATTTATCACCTATGTCAGTAGAGCAGCGCTGAAAAATACCACTCACCTTTGACCCGTTCTAATAATTTTTTTTACACTTCTCTCCACTCTTTATACACAGCTTTTTGAAAGCGTCGAATGAAAAATGACCAAGTATTAAATATGAGAATAAATATAACAAGACGAAGTTAAAGAGAATTCAAATCTAAAATTGCTTTACGCTTGTGGTATACGCCCGACATCAATTCCAACGAACAAGTGATGCTGTTTTTTCTGCTGAATCTCTTATTTTTCCCCTTTCTAAGAATTTTCCTCTTCTTCGAGATTTGCAACTGAACCGTTTAATAACTTAATTATTATATTCTTTGTTCCTTAGTATAATATACATCACTTCAATAATTATTAAACTGTATATATATATATATATATATATATATATATATATATATATATATATATTTATAAGTGTGTATATGTATGTACAATATTCTAGAAAAATTTAATGAAAAGTATACATATATGGCAAGAATTCCTATCTTGAAAAAATATTTACTTTATTATATTTTTAACCTTCTTAGTCTATTTTTTATACGTCTTGACTGAGGAATGTAGTATAAAATAAAAAATAAAGAGCATTCTAAACTCAAACATCTTTATACTACTTTATATCTACTTTACGAACTTTCCCACTTAAGTTGATCTATTATTTCACTAGAAATATTTTACTCAAAATCTCTATTTAACACGAAAAATATATTTCTTTTTATGTATATGTATATATATATATATATATATATATATATATATATATATATATAAATGAATCTTAGATACATAAAAAGGCTTAGTAAGAGGTCCATGGAGAAATGAAACAAATACATAAGAACATTGGTCGAAATAGACTCGAAGAGAAAAATATTGATAGGTTGAAATGAAGTTTTAAAAGAAGATTTCATTCAGCAGTGGATAGAAAGAGACCGCTGTCAATATTATATATACGAGGGTCGTTTATTAAGTATGGTAAAAAAGTAAGAAAAACTAAATTGAAAAAATGAATTAAATAAAGTAAACAATAAATAAATTTACCATACTTATCAAACGACCCTCGTATATACATACAATATCCTTGGTATACCTCGTTTTCTTTTTCCTTTGTGATTCCATGATAGAATTTACTTCTTCGCAATATTTTAACTTTTTCGTAAATTTCAAATCAATTTCTATTATTTTTCTCTTCATTTTAATGATGATCAGCTTATCCTGCGCTTGTCTACGTATTTATTCGTTGGAGATAATATTAGGTCAAAAAACTTAGAATTTTTCCCACAAACATCTATTGATAGATATTTAAAAATTGCTTATAACCTTGACCAAATCTCAAAGGTTTCTTAATTTCATAGCCATAAGAACCATTAGTTTAACATTAATTTTGCAGATGTAAAGTTTCTTCAACATCGAAACCTTTTTGAATTTAATCTGCATAGAACTGAATAACGGCTATATTCGTTTACAAATACATAATTTGACACCTGCATCCTCATTTGCTGGAACTACATTGCTGATCTTTGACCTTTTCGATATTTTTTCCATTTATTATCATATGACGATGGTTGATATTATTGATTTTCATCAATTTGATTTCGTTGGTATTCACGTTCAGTTTTACTATAATTACAGTTTCTTCAAAATTTTACAACTTGTTTTCTATATTTTTATAATTGTAAATGTGTATTTGTTTAAATTTAATTATTTTGTTACTTTTAAGTTAATGGGTGTTATTAATTGTTTTAAAGACTTAGCTTGTATAGAGTCATCCAAATGTGACACCTAAATTTGTGTTTTATTAAAAAGAAACTATACACATGTTTCTTTTTAATAAAACACAAATTTAAGTATCACATTTGGATGACCCTATATATTCAGTTTGTGGCTTTTAACAGGAAACTGAATGTTGTTTAATTAATATTTTTCATTAGTATTCTAAACTACATCTTTATGATAATGGCGTAGCTATCAAAATTCTCATCAATAATAAAGAAGAAATTGCAAATGGTTAACATTTTTTATAAAATCTCCAATATTGAAGCAAATTCATTAGTATAACAAAATAATTTTTATCTAATATTTTGTAACTAAAAATATTTTATAAATTAATAAACGTGCGTAATAAAAAGTCATATACTGAAAAATATCAATTGCAAAGTTAAATGATATTGTCTTACTAGACTTGCGGTTTAAATTAACGAAATTAAATAAAAAACATATATTTTTTCTGAAAATTGCTTGTCTCGATTGTTATGTTTATCATTTTCAAATTATTCGAATTTCAGATTTATTAAACTCTCAGGTTTTCCTTTATTTATATATGTTCTTTTGTATACTTTATGTTATATTGTTTGTGCTGTATAATATAAAATTAATGTAGGTAAAAAATAAAAATAAAAAACGTAGATACAAATCTCCCACGCATTATCCTGTTACCGATCATACTGCAACCGGATATATTTTAACGACTCGCATATTGTGGTAGACACGGTAGTATAAACGTAGTGAATGCAATTTCGATATAAAAAAAATCGGCCCGCCCCATATACCGGTAGAGCTCGCAGCGTTTTTGTAGTAAGGTGACAAAGGTTGCGACGAACAGCATCGCCGTCGACGTCTATTACTTCATGAACTCCATTAATAACACGATTTTTTATCTCCTTTTCTTTTTTTCGGTTGCTACTGCGTGTTACCCATGCGACAGATTTTTAATATAGTTGCCGACGTTGTAATTAAGAAATCCGATTTGACTTCATTTAACATTAATTCCGTTTCTTTGATGTTGCGGACGGATTTTATCATGTGGACTCCATTGCCTTATAAATTTAATTTCTTTCGGTATTTCATCTTCCTATTCGTATAAAATACAATCGTACACACACACACACACACACACACACACACACATATATATATATATATATATATATATATATATGTATATGTATATATTTATATTTATATGTAATATTAAAAATTTAAACTAATACACTAAAACGTTGTTTCGCTATACATTTATTTCAATAAAATTTTATATAAATAAAAACTTATAAGAAAAAAAAATTTACACAACTAAATATATAATGTTATTTCTTGTATATTCAGTTTTAATAAATTTCCATAATTCTTAGAAACATTATTTTAAAAAAATTGTAAACATATATTATCATTCCATTTTTTTACAGAATAAAGAAAGTAAAATGAAAGAAGAACACATCATCATCATAATGGTAATATTTTCGTTGATTGTCACTGGCATGTGTGCAGCATTCATTTTCAAATGCATCAAAAAAATAATGAGAGATCATCGAATTATACAGGTAAGAAATTCATATATAAATTTTCATTTTACTTACTATTTTCATTGATAATTGTTATGCATTTCTAAAATTAAAGAATAATATATCAAACAAGATTCATTAAATTGTTTGATTGTTTATAAAAATAATATGTCTATCAATCAGTGTAATAAACTTCAATTGTATATTTATTACATTTCTTTTTCACTAAAAAATATGTATATTATTTTACTATGAATGAAATAAATTTACAAATTTCAATTACAATAGTTATTTTAATAATTATAAACTCACTGCGTATTAAAATAAGTGACATAACTAAAACATTCGTGTGTAAAATTATCAACTTGTATTGTATTTACAAAATTTCACTTACAAACATCATATGTTTGTCAAAAACACGGGTTTTATATAAAACTATAAAGTACTTATATTTTGTCAATAATCATTAATATATTTGTTAGAATCAGTTAACTGTACGTCATTGATTAGTAGTTTAATATTAAATGATATTAAATCACTCTTAAAACTTATTAATAAAATGCTATACGAAAACAATAAACAATTCTTATTACTTTTTTTCGCTAATGCACATTTCCATACATATGAAATCATCTTTAAAGTCCAAAATTAAACAGTTATTAGAAGTTGTTGACAGTTCCAATAAAACGCATCCTTAAATATTTATTAAACACTTATAACAAATTTTTGTTATCGAGAAGTAATTCTTTTAAATAAAACTAAATAACCACAATTCCAAACCAACTATAAAGTGCCTTAATATATTGTATTTTTTTAACAAAAATTAATTTGCTTAAAAAATATGAAGATTAGTTACCTCGCTTGTAATTGTAAAAGCATGTATTGAAGTTAATTAAACTTATTATATCCACAAAAACAAAATTTTAAGTGTTAGATACTTTTTGATATGTAAATTTTTTATTTGAAATTAATTAAAAAATTAACCGAAATAATTCACATATCAAAGTATCTATTCAATATTTATATTAGTCTATAATTTATTCAACGCCTTTCAATGTTGACTAAATTTAAATTACCCCAATATTATATAAAATGTTTTAAATAAAACTCCAAACAATTAATTAATGAAAAATATTTATCTAAAATTATGTAGATTATTTTTATTATTTTTTATATTTACTTTAATTTAAAATATATATATATATATATATATATATATATATATATATATATATATAACATATGAGTATTTAGTATATTAATTCTAAGAAAATTCTGTCTTTTTTTCTTCTCCGAAATGTTATTTCTTTTTAAAAACATCATTTATTTATCTTGTTTGTAGAACTTTCTTCTCAGAATACAAATAATTTTTTTCACGTTAAATACACAATTTGTATGAAATTGGGTATCAGATATTTCCTACTCAATATATATATATATATATATATATATATATATATATATATATATATATATATATATATATATATATATATATATGTATATATATATATATATATATATATATATATATATATATATATAATATATATATAAACTTACTAGATATAAAACAGATTTGTTCCAACACAATCCAATTTATTTACCAACATTTTAAGTGAAAATCTAATAATATTCCTAAAATATAATAAAATATTAAATACATGTTTCAAATTTCTTGCATAATCTCAACCTTCATAATTTATAATGCAACATATAAACAATAATGACATTGCTATCGAAATGAGAATCAGTTTATGAACAAATAAAATGAACAATAACTAATTATTAAATACAATATTTTGGGATATTAAGATGATACTTAAATTGTGTAAAAGTGGCCGTGCCACAATTTTAATACAAATAGTAATATTTTTTCACTTTTCTCTCTATTAATTGCTATATAGAATATAGTCAAATAAAAATATATTAATAATACACATCTCCTTCCATTTTTTTTTTTTTTTTTTTTTTTTTTTGTACACACACATACATATATATATATATATATATATATATATACATATATATATATATATATATATATATATATATATATATATATATATATATATATATATAAACAATAAAACAAACGTTTTTATACTGGAATATTTATTCAAACTACAATTATATTTTTAAATAAAATATATAAAAAATAATATTCCAAAAATAAATATAATAAAATCCAAATAAAATAATCAAATTTATTTATAAATCATTGTTATACGTAACTATTAAACAAAACATTAAATTTATGCTATAAAATCATCCAACAAATATTATTTCTATTCATGTAAATTTATTTTATTGTTATGTAAAAACATATTTAATATTCATTTGCTCTAATATGGTCTCTAATTTAAGATACATTTGTGTAAGTTTCAATTAACTAGAACCGAGATCGTTGAGGTACGATCTTGTGGGACTACTCACAGTGTTTCCGTCTTAGGTCAAAATCCCACAGGCACAGATGATGTGTATGTGGTAATGTTTTGTACGTTTAAATTAGTTTACTAGTTATATATATATATATATATATATATATATATATATATATATATATTTAATGTAATTAGTATAAATAGCGTCAACATATGGTCTTAACGTGAAAATTTATTTTCCTTTCTTTAGATACACACACACGCACACATATACATATATATATATATATATATATATATATATATATATATATATTGTATATATATATATATATATATATATATATATATATATGTAAATTACTAAAAATATCATTTTTTAAATTTATACATAAAATATACGTACTTACATAAATGTTCTTTCAATAAATGCCTTGTCTTATAGGAGACTGTAATTTTTTTAAATAAATTTAATTGTGGAGTTAAGAAATATTGTTTGCTTTAAGTAACTAAATACACACTCGCGTGTGAATGTGTATATATATATATATATATATATATATATATATATATATATATATATATATATATGATTAACGTACAAGTGTGAAGAGCACTTTTATAGTCACTCATACTGAATAATCTTAGATTTCTTCTCTAGCTCTTAATACTTTCACTATAATGTTTATAAAAAGGAGCAATACTCAAACATAAACACTTTATGGAAATTTTGTATAAAAGGAAAAAGGTTTATAATTTTATTAAATAAAGTGCGATATTAAATATCATGAAATATGTTTTTTTTAATAAATATATTTAAATATAAATTTTTAATCCATAAAAATACTGATTGCTCAACATTTTATAAGAGTGTGTAATAATCAACTATTGTTCATGTTGTGTCGGAGTTTTGATAGTCGTATTATCGTTATATCATGTGTTCTTACTTTTTAATAATATCTTTAAATGATAATGCAACGCTCTAACGATGATAACATAGTCATATATTCCCCAAATAATATTAAACAATAAATTCAATATAAATTATATATATATATATATATATATATATATATATATATATATATAAATTTATGTATATTCCCAGAACTAATTTTTTTATGCTAGTAATTATCATTCTTTTATAAGTTTAAAAATAATTGTAAAAACTTTTAACTTATATTTTTTACCATGAAGTAAATAGTTTAGATTTTCATTATACTTATAGAAATCTTACACTTTTTAAAACATTACAAATTCCACGCAAAAATATTACAAGAATAACAGTGTTTATAAATAGAATTTACTATTGTTTAATACATTTAACAAGAATTGAGATAAATGGATCAAATGAGCATTAAGAAAACAGATTATTTAATTATAATCAATTAATTCTTTAACAGATAAATGTTGTAGAGAATAAGAATTACACGCTCGTCAAATTTAATTAATGTTGAATTACGGTACAAGAGTTTTACTTCAAGAGAAATTCTATCCTACAGTTAAAAAAAAATATTGAAAACAATTTTCACTATTTATTTTCTCATACAGTTTTATTTATTATATTTTATTAGCTAAAAAAGTATGTGTGAGAAATATCGTATATAAGATAAACTTTCGTTGGATTTTTTACTCTATATCTATTATATTTTTTGTATATATTTTTTCTATATGTAATACGTTGATAGAATCGAAAATTCACGTAGATATTTTTCTATTTGATTCTGCATCATATATTTTGATCACAAAATAATATATATATATATATATATATACATATACATATATGTGTGTAGAGAGAGAGAGAGAAACATAAATATTTTAACTTTGATATGATTAATTTTTTTATTTTATTTTTATATGCAATCTTTAAACTGTTTTATTGTTATTTAAATAATGTCTGTTATTAGTCAATAATTATCACATTTATATCTGTTGTAAAATTTTCCAAAAATATTTTTATTATTGTTTTTTATACAAGAACTTCACAAAGTAAATCTTATGAGTAGGTAAAAAAATCCATAAGTTCTGAATTCAATATCCAATCCATATAAAAATTATCTCATATAAACAAAAAACTCTTTGTATTATATATAATTTACATATTATTTATAATCTAATCTTATAAAAATATTTTTTTAAAAATATTTATAAATTAACTAATAATTTTTATAATTATAAATATTGAGTCATAACATTCGAATATAAAATTTTCAGTTAAATGTATCATCACGGAATTATTTATTTTCTATATATTTTTTGAATTATTTTTTTTTATAATTCTTGCCTGAAATTCTTGTTATCAAATTCAGATATTAATTTATTGTCTCGTTATTCATTTTTAATCTGTTTTTCAAATTTGATATATTTAAATAAATTTCGTTAATTTTTTGTTTGAGTAAAAAATTAGACAATAATATCGATATAAGACAGCCCACAGCATTAACATTGTTTCAGTAAATGAACAGTTAATTAGCACCGTACAAAGTTAGTATGAAATATTTCATTTAAATCATGAAAATATTTTTAATCGACTTTGTGAAATTTCAAATAATATCATTAATAAAAACTATTTAAGAACTATTTAAAAAATCGATTCATCAAAACCTGTACAATTAACAAGAGCTAAAATATCTGCTATGTAAAATGACATCTCAAAATTATAATAAATTAAAATTAAAAAAAAAATAGAGAAGTGAACACCACAAGAGTTTAGTTACAACGTTTGAAATTTGCTTTTTATAGTCACTCATAACAAAAGTGTAAATTAAAAAAAAAACGATTTTTATAATAATTTAAAAAACTGGACATTCTCTGGATTCAAAACGTCTCAAAATATGCGCCAAAACTACAATTACACCCATAAAACGTTATGGTAACTTTATAATAGGCTACCAACAAAATCATTTATTATTCTGTTCTAAATGTGGATGAAACAAACAACGTAAAGATGTAAACAACTATAAGAAATACATAAAAAGCTAAGTAGAAAACAATCAGCGTTGATGATCATAGATGTAGTCTCATCCTTCTTCATAACAACACTAGACCTCATGTGTCGCAAGTAATGATACAAAAACTTGCACAGGATACGAAATTTTTCTGTATTCGCGTTACTCCCCAAACATTTAACTAACAATTTTTTCCCCATTCAGAAACTTAAATATATTTTCTCTCAATATATCAAAGATGAACACTTTTTCAAGAAAAGTATATTTTACTTAAAATTAAGATGGAATCAAATGGGTTGTTTGACTAATAAATGAAGTTACAACATTGAATATAGCATTTTACTTTCTGAGAAAAAATCCAACATGTCATAATTTCATAATATGTAAAAAAATAATAAATAAATAATATAAAGTTTAAAATGTTATGCTTCATCTCAACAAATAAGCTTCAGAATACAACTTTTATATATATATATATATATATATATATATATATATATATATATATATATATATATATATATTGAATATAATAATAGTATAGCATGTCACTTTCAACTTAGCATCAAACTTTAAACAAATATAATATTTCTCGACAAAATTAGTTTGAAACTCAACTTGAAAAGCTGTATAAATTAAAATTAACTAACTTTACAAAGAAAATAGTTCACGCACATACGTACAAAATATATATATATATATATATATATATATATATATATATATATATATATATATATATATATATATATATATATACATCAAAGAATAAAAGATTAAAACTATGAAAGGAGAAATAAAGTTAAAGTTTTACTCATGTAAATTATTTATTGACGTGTATGTACATAACTTTTTCTATTTGTCTTACAAGACTTGTCTTTAGTTTTAAACAAAATTTTATATTTAATCTCCTCATGTACTAATATGATATCACAATTTCTTAGAGCAAATATCAGTCTGTAAATTGATGTTTCAATTTCATGTAACATTATATTAATTAAGAAATATATATATATTTATATATATATATATATATATATATATATATATATATATATATATATATATTGAACAAAAACTATTCAAAAGTATAACTAACTTTCAGAATTAGAACACTTGCTATTAGTACAAAAAATTTTAAAAATTTTACACTCTAATAATTATTTATGGAAATTAAAAGGTATATTAACACAGATATAAAAAAATGCAAAATGAAATATATTTTTTTTTAATTTTTTAAAAAAATTGATCTTTGGAAATCATTTATTTATGTAAAATCAATTAAATGATTCACTTATTTAATTAAGTGATTCTTATGTATCGATTTCATCTAATTGCTAGTATTCTTTTAACTAATAGAACATCAAGTCATTAAAAAAACCCTCACAGACTAAAAGTTTACTTGTTATTTTGTTTTTCTTTCTACTTAAATTATTTTTATAACAAAAAAAAGATGACTTCAAAATATCACCTGACTCAACAAATTGATCTCTTAATATAATAATACTTTTCGTACCTGAATGAAATAATAAATAACAACCATTATCGAATTACAACGTGCAACAAAACATTGAAGAACAAAAAATACCCACATACACAACTGAAATTTGATCTTACACATCTATACAATGGATGACGTGATATTTTATATTTTACTAGATCAGTCAGTTGTCTAACTTTATATATATATATATATATATATATATATATATATATATATATATATATATATATATACGAGGTGTGATCAAAAAGTAAGGTGAACTTTGAAATTTAGCGGTTTACATCCGTTCGATCTTCGATTTTTTTATTTGGTTATGTTGGTACACTCGTCTCGAATATATGTTCCAAATTTCAGCTATGTAGCATGTTTAGTTTGTTGGTGAGAGGCATAAAAGTTAGAAGTGTTTTGCAGGCTCCACGATTTTCCGCTGTCGAAAATCATGGATCAAAGAGTTTGCATTAAATTGTGTGTGAAAAATGGAATCAAGTGCTCCAAAACACTTGAAATGTTGAAAGTGACATACGATGAGTCTACTTTAAGCCAAAAAATGTTTACAAGTGGTATAAACTCTTCCAAGAAGGCCGAGAAGACACCAACGACGAACCTCGTTCTGGACGCCCCAGCACGTCAACAACTGATGAGAACGTTGAAGAAGTGAAGAAAATAGTGTTGGGGAATCGTCGAATTACCATTAGAGAAATTGCTGATGATATTGGCATCTCGTTTGGTTCGTGCCAATCAATTTTAACGGGTGTTTTAGACATGAGACGTGTGTCAGCGAAGTTTGTTCCGAAATTGCTCAATTTCGACCAAAAGAACCGTCGCATGAGCATCGCCCAAGAGCTATTGAATGACGTCAACGACGATCCAGATTTACTCGACAGGGTCATAACAGGTGACGAAACATGGGTATACGGTTATGACGTCGAAACTAAGACTCAATCGTCCCAGTGGAGGCATTCCGGATCACCAAGATCAAAAAAAGCACGCCAAGTTCGATCAAATGTGAAGGTTTTGCTTACAATTTTCTTTGATTGCAGGGGCGTGGTGCATCATGAGTTCTTGCCATAGGGTAGAACAGTAAATAAGGAATATTACCTGCAAGTTATGTGCAATTTGCGCGAAGCAATCCTCCAGAAACGTCCGAATTTGTGGAAGAACAAAAATTGGCTTTTGCACCATGATAACGCCTCTGCTCACACATCGTTGCTTGTGCGCGAATTTTTGGCTAAAACCAACACACTAATGATGCCGCAGGCACCGTATTCCCCAGACCTGGCCCCCTGTGACTTCTTCTTGTTCCCGAAACTGAAGAGGCCCATGAAAGGACGGCGTTTTGCAACGATTGAGGAAATAAAGACGGCATCGAAAGAGGAGCTGAACAAGATCACAAAAAATGATTTTTTGAAATGCTTTGAGGATTGGAAAAAGCGATGGCACAAGTGCATTATATCCGAGGGGGATTACTTTGAAGGGGAAAAAATAAATATTGATGAATAAATAAATATTCTTTGAAAAAAATAAAAATTCACCTTATTTTTTGATCACACCTCGTATATATATATATATATATATATATATATATATATATATATATATATATATATATATATATATATATATATATAGGGTCATCCAAATGTGGCACCTAGATTTTTTATTTGTTGTTTTGAAACTGTGGTTGATTCACTTTACATACTTCACTTTAAAATTAATTTTAACCCCAACACCACAATAATTTAAAGTGTTCAATAACCACTTTGAAAGGCTCTGATGATGATGGCGTTGCTATCGAAATGCATTAACCGATATAATTATAGACTATATAATTATAAATAATAAGTGAACAATAAGTTATTATTGAACACTTTAAAGTATTGTGGTGTTGAGATTAAAATTCATTTGTGTAAACCTAGATTTGTGTTTTATTAAAAAGAAACTATACACATTTTTGTCGATACACCATCCTATTACACGTTTCTTTTTAATAAAACACAAATCTAGACATCACATTTCAATGACCCTATATATCATCATTATCATTAGCCTCTGACAATCCTCTAGTGGATAAATGCTTTTGCCAAATTTTTCTACTTTGATCGATTCAGTGATTTCCTACTCCAGTCTATTTTAACGAATTTATATATCTCTCTGTTTCATGTATCCATGAGTTTTTTTTGTGAGCTTTTTTATGTATTTTCTTTATATACATACATACATATAAAGGGTTATCCAAATGTAACGCCTAGATTTGTGTTTGATTAAAAAAACATGTATATAGTTTCTTTTTAATAAAACACAATTCTAGGCGTCACATTCGGATAACCCTATATATGCATTTGTGTTTGAAAATGTGTAATATGATATTCTTTTTGTATTTATTTTGTTTTTACGGAATTAAAATTATGTATTCTATATGAGTTACACTATTTTAAACACATAATTTCATTAGGGAATAGAAAGAGTCTTATAATAAAATGTTAATCATATGTAAAAGAGTATTACACGAAAAATGACAAACCGAACTGTACCCCCGTCATGTAATCCATCGTCGGCGACTTTTCTTTCAGTATGTTCTCTCATCCTCATTATATATCTCTTTTGTTTATATTCTTTTTGAACGACCGCATTGCTGGCAAACTTAATTCTGAAACTGATCTAGTGGCGCGTGAAAAAATTATGAGACACCCGCGAAAAATAACTACACTATACACAATGAAAAAGACCTATTGTAAAAACATATAGTTATCTTTATTTCCGTTTCATTTTTTATTCATTGGATATGATCACTCTCGAACGAGCAAAGAAATAAACGGAGATCGTACGAGAAAGAGAAAACATAACGTCACATATGTTCGTCTTTATCGATAGATCGATTTTTTTCGGACGCAACGGCGTAAGCACCGTGGTTAATTTTTTAATGAATTCGTTTGCAAATAAACCCCAAGGCTTATGTTCGTTATCTTTTACTTCCGTATGGTTGAATCTATGTTCTAGATAAAAACGAAAAAAACGGTAGTTGCAACGTTTATAATTTTTAGTGTCTGTGGATAATATCAACCAGAATAATATTCATAGATAAAACGCTATGGAATTAATTATATATTCTAGAATATAAATAAATCCTTAACAGATATAAATTTATCGGTAATAAAAAAAATTCATCAATTCAATATAACAAGAAGTACTAGTTATTTTTATAAATAAATTTCGAATGTATTATTTACATTTTGTTTAAAATTAGAAAGTATTCATATAAATATTTAAATAAACTACAGAATAATGAATATATGGATATTTAAAAAAAAAAAAAAAACGAAACTGTTTTAAACAAATTAGTCAAGTAGAAATATAGTATGAATATTTTGTGACATACATATATACACACATACATATGTATATATATATATATATAGAGAGAGAGAGAGAGAGAGAGAAAGAGAGAGAAATTAAAAATATAAATGAATCCACATATTGCAAGAAGAGAAAACCACCAATAGACAAAAAAAAAAACGATTACTTGAAAACTTAGACACACAAAAAGACAAAAAGTCAGAAATCCATAGATAAATAGAACAGAGATATAAAAAAATTCGACCAATGGAATGGAAGAGGAAGACATTGATCGTTCGAAGTGGAAAGTTTTGGAAGAAGCTTTCATTCAGCAATGGATATTAATAGGTTAATGATTATATATATATATATATATATATATATATATATATATATATATATATGTGTGTGTGTGTGTGTGTGTGTATGTATATATGTTTTATTTTCCTTAAGCTAAAGTATTATGAAGAAAGTTATATATTATTTTGATTTATGATAAGAAAAAGTCATATTTTTCATGTAAAATTACGATTATTTATTTTAGAACTTATCTAAAAAGAATAACAAAACCGTAGAATAACCTTTCAGAATGGTCGCTGAAGTGAATGCATTCCTGACCTTACCAAATATGTAAGTGAACATTATACACTTTGAACTATATATCAGTAAAAGCATATAGCATTGATTTTAAATGTGACCTAAATGTTCACTACATAAATTTACTAAGATATATATTTTCCTTTTTTTCATATATTTATATATATATATAAAATAGTGTGTGTGTATGTATATTAAATACAAACTACTAGTGACTAAACTAATTATTTAAATAGTATCTATGTACTCTTATAAGTTTTATTAAAAATCATAAATTTATATATAAAAGTATTTGACGTAAGCAAAAAATGATCATATTCACAAATGCAAATTTCTTTGGTATTACATTCGTTTTTTCAGGAAATATTATTTGTACGTATATGTAAATATGCTAAAATTTTATGAAAAAATCCCGTGTGTTGATAAAATTCTTTTGGTTATTTGATAACGTTGTGTGCACGAACAAAAACGGATAATATTATTGCATACATATATTATACATACACACACATGTACGTATTTGCGAAGACAAGATATGTATACATAATATATATATATATATATATATATATATATATATATATATATATATATATATTATGTGACATATCCAGGTTGTGTAATAATAATTATGAAGCATAAACATCGTATATTAAAGAATTACATTTTTCAGTTATATATTTTTCAATGCGCATTTTTTATTTTATTACATCAATTCCATACGTTATATGTATTATTGATTATCTTAGCAGTTTTGAACAATAAAATTATAAAATATAAATAAAATATTTTTCATAATGTACATATTACTTTCTTTTAATTAAATTAAATTGCAGATTAATTATTATTCTGGTAAATTTGAAGGAATTAATTTTATTTAAAAGGATTGTAGTATTATATAATTACAATATTGCAATTTTAATTTATACTATCTTTAAACAGTATTCTGCTACTAAAATTATCAAACTGTTTTTACGAATATTATAATCTTTAAAGTTATTCCATGTATTATTTTTATATTTTCAAAGATGTCTTATTAAATGATTTTAAAGTTTTGGAATTAAAAAAAATATATTGTTCCAAAAATCCAAATATTTATTTAAAATATGTTTCTTCTACATCAATTTAACGCTGAGTACACTGAAACAATGCATGGATAAATTTTAATAAGTCTGTTTTGGAAATGGTTTCAATGACCCTCGTCACAGCAGCTTGTATAGCTTCAGTGCTGTTATACAACGGTTTTTTCACCATCATTTTTATTATTACGAAAAAAAATAATCTCACGGTAATAAATCTAATGAATGTGGTGGATGTTAAATGACAACACTTATTTTTTAACCAATAATTAACAAAGAGAGACGGTCTTTTTTCATACAAGTACTATCTTCTCAGCTGTCAATATTCTGTCCTAATTCATACTATTGTCTACCAAAAATACTCTCTAACACCTAAATAATACCCTTCAGTGACAGTTTCTCTCTCTAGAATGAATTCACGATGAATGATGCATTTTGAATCGTAAAAATAAATTAACATTGTCTTCACTCGTGATTTCAAAAAAACGAATTTTTCTCAATTTCGGTAAACCTGATTACTTCCATTATACAGTATGGGATTTGGTTTCCAGTTATACTTGAAACACCATATCTTATCCACAGTGACGATAAAATTACAAAATTTATGATTTCTTCTGACTGTTTTAATAATGTTCTTACAATGGTCAAAACGTAGTTTCTCTTGATTTTCCATTAATTTATGTAGCACAAAACCTTTCTTTTATACTCACTTTTTGTTAATATTTTAAAAATTGTATCCTTGTACATGGTAAATTCTTCGGTAAACATTCTACAAGTCACACTCGAATCAGCAGCAATAATTTCATACACTTTTTCAATGAATTCATCGATGGTCACAGTTTTACATTAATCTGATGTTAAATCGTCATTGATGTCTTCTTTGCTATCTTTAAAACATCCATACAAGTAAATTTACTTGCACGATAGACAGTTATTAATGCACACTTGACGCATCAATTCGAGTGTTTCTGTGAATATTTTGTTAAATTTAAAAAAAATATATTTGCAAGTTCGATTGGACTTTCGTGAAAACTTAGTAAATTACACTACCACTTCAAATAACGTATTTCAAAAATTACTTATCATATTTTGACCAAATTTCGATAATTAATACAGGAGATAAGAATGCACTAATATCATTTTACATCTTAAATAGCGCTGCAGCGATACTTAAATACCTTTTTTTTACAATTATATTACATATATATATATATATATATATATATATATATATATATAAATATATTAATATAGTAACTTTATATAAAAAAGAGACAAAACAAATCTAAAGAATTATAGACTAATTCACTATTCTCTTCTACGTATAAAACATTAAATAAAGTAATAATAAAAAGCTTAGAAATAAAACTAGACTACCAATAATTTATGAAATATGCAAGATTTAGATCAAATTTTAGTCCAATGGACCATCTTCTGATATTACAAAAATTTCAAATAAAATACTGCAAACATGAACAACCATTATGTTTGGCATTTGTGATATTGTAAAGAGTTTGATTCAATCGATATTCCATCATTGTTTTTATCTTTGATGGAGTAAAGAACAAATAAAAATGATCTCTAATTATTAGAAAATGTATGTAGAAATACAATAGCACAAATCAAAATGGGATCTCTATGAAATAAAATTGGACTAGAGAAAAATATCAAAAAAGGTGACAATTTGTTGCTCAAATTATTAAATATAGTTCTAAAACATGTAATGAGGGAAATAAATTTCCAAAATAAAGGTATTAGAAAAAATAGAGAATATTTGTCTCATCTATAATTTGATAACAATGTACTACTAATAAGTGAAAATCCAGAAGAGCTAAAAATGCTACTTTCAAAAAAAAGTAAAAGAGAAGGATTAAAAATAAATATGAATAAAACTAAAATCATGTTTAATAGGTTTGTAGACAAATAAAACAAATAGTTAGAGAATCAATACTTGGAACAAATGGATGAACTAAAATACCTTAAAAAAATGCAATATAATGGTGACTTGCAATCAAAGATTGAACTGAGAATTAGGGAAATATGGCAGTATTTGTAAAAAAGAATAACGTAGTGAATAGTAAAATACTATTAAGCTTAAAACAGAAAGCATGTAACCAATGTTTATTACCTGTTTGTTCTCACGAGTCGAAAACTTGGGCACTTTAATGTAAAAAATTAAGCAAACATTTTTAACAAACTCAATAATTTTAAAATATTTTTTTCATTATCATATAAAAAATTAATTTGAGAAAAAATAATGATTTTTAATATTAACTAATAGCTATATCTTACAATTATAACAAATATTTATAATTAAATATATCTCATTGTTATTTATTAAATTTTCGCAGCTGAATATAAAAAAGGTCTAAATACAAAAACACATTAAGCAAATTAGAAAATAAACACATTTTCACATCAAAATAAAATATACATACAATAATTTAATATAAATATAATTCTAGAACAATAAATATTTCTTTTATACATATAAACTGAGATCAGATATATGAACTGACACCGCTGTAATTAAAATTTACAAGGAATACTTAATTAGGAAACCTAATATGTAAAATCTGTTTACGTTTATAAATTATGTACGAGATTTAAATAAATGCATGAATTTCTCTTACTTATACACACACGTTTAGAATACACGTGCTAATCATTATGTATATATATATATATATATATATATATATATATATATATATATATATATATATATATATATATATATATATATATATATAAAAATGTGTGTGTGTTTGTAAGTTGATGTATACATATATTGTATGCGTGTAATTAAAGGCATGTAAAAATATTTATAATATACATTTGGAATTTCCTTTACTCTACAGTGAAAATGCAGGAAAAAGGACGAAGGTACGAATAAAACAACAATCGTCAAAGGAAAATTATGTTATTTAAAAAACACATACGTTTTATTTACGATACGATGGTTTTAAATACAATAATATATATTTTATTTTAGTGGTTCGTAGTATTTATCTTCACAGAGTTTGAAAATATTTTCATATAAAATTCAATAAAATAAAATAATAAAATTCTAAATATATTTACTTTCTGATAATATTATATTTTATTTGATAGCATATTATTTGAAATAATGTTAATTCTTTTCATCAACTTGTTACATAAATTTTTGATGTGTAATTGAATTAATTTATTCATGTGACATTAAAAATAAAAAAGTAATGATTAACCAATTATACCATTAAATTTTTGAACTTTGCATCAAAACCATAAACTTTTCTAAAAATTGCTTTTAATACCAGTTTTTTAACAACAAATAAATATATACAATTTAAAATGAATCGTATTTTATCTGACTTAATATTATGTGATTTATTCATTCCTGAAAACCAAATATTTCTAAAATAAATCTATTTTGAAAATTTCGAGTATGAAGAAAAAAAACAGATTTTTTAACAGGGTAAAAACATTATTTTCTTGATATAATTTCCAACCATAAGAACAATATTTGGATCAAAATACAAATACAAAAACATTTCTAATAAAATATCAACTAATTTACATATTTTTACAATAAAATTATTTTAATAGTCAATCTCATTTAATTGTAATTGTACCTTGTATGTAGGTGGTTTGTTATAAAAGCTATTACAATTAATTACTGAATCAATTGTTGAAAATTACATTAAATAAATCTAATAAAATATACATTTCATAGACTATATAACACGTCATAATAGTTCACGAATTAGTAATCTGCAATTTAAGCAGATACAGTTTATAGAATTAAAAACGATTAGATTAAAATAAAAAAACAACTATTTTTCTTTCTCCTGTATTTATTTTTTCTTTAGTCTTTACATATATAATTTACTGAGTACCTTAGTAGTCATTAATGATTTAATATATTTTAAATAAAATTAATCAACATTTTAATGTAAATATTAAATTATTTTCATTTATTTTATAGAAAATTATTCTAACGTTGTACACATTAATTAAAAAAAATACGAATATTTTGTACAACTACCACCAAAATATATTTGTAATATTAAATCATTTTATATAAATGTATTTATCTACAGTGTATAATGATCTTTATATCATACTTTTTCTATTTTTAATGAAAAATACTATTATAATATAAATATACATGATAAAGGGGCAAAAGAAACAAATCTATCAAATGCCACTTTTTAATAACTAATAGTAACAACATAATAAATGATTACATTTTATATATATATATATATATATATATATATATATATATATATATATGTATGTATGTATGTATGTATGTATGTATGTATGTATGTATGTATGTGTGTGTGTGTGTGTGATTTTTTGCGAATATAAGTGTCAATAGACAGGAAGATAAACAGCTTTCTTTGAATGTATCTTCTTGTATTCTGTAAGTTGTCACTTGTCATCAGTCAAGATATTCTGACTGCTTTTATGTAAACATATTCAACCTATATACATATATTTTTCAAATACGCATATTATTCATGAAGTCCACAACTATATATTATACTCAACATGTATAATAAATATTCTTATTACAAAGATTGACGTGATATTTTTATATTCTACTTGGTGATTTTTATTGTATTTGCCACACTTACAAAATATTTAACAGATACATATTCTTTTTTTATTCCAGTAATATATTGTATATCAATCTATAAATTATTTAATTTATTAATTGTTTAAATTTAATTCGTACAAAAAAGTAAAAACGAAATGTTTTTTTTAAATTTTAATCTTAGAATAAATGGCCATTTATTTTAATTATCTGCATGTATATATATATATATATATATATATATATATATATTTGTGTGTGTAAAATGATCAAAAAAATAAATAAAATATTTTAAAATAATCACAAGATAATTAAAATTAAATAAAGGTCTTCATCGTTGATATTAAATAATATTGAAATTTATGTTGATGAACATTTCTATTTTTTCTTATTTGTTCGTATTAACATTCCTGAATAAAAATTTCATCATAGATCTTTATTGTTGACTGAAATACATTTTTAGCTTGTTTAAGAATTAAAGAATGTTAGACATATTAAAAACAAAATTAGGTGTACGATAATAAAAGAAATTTATTTTTCTAGTTTTAGAATTTTTTTAGAAATTTTCAATTATTTCTTTAAAAGCGTATAATACCTATTTATTTTCACTTACTTAAAGCAATATTTAAGATTTATTTTCAACTAATTCCTAACATTTTTGATCAGTAATTGATTTTTTTATTTCATTTAAAGTTAATAGAAAAGTATATAACACCTGAGATTGGTGTAAAAAATAAATTAGAAATACAGCAAAAAAATGTTTTTAATCAGATAGAACAAGATCACAAACTAGCAACGATAGATTAAAACATTAAAATAAGAAATACCATCAAAAGTCTCATTATAACTAACAAAGTATTTAAACAAAATCTTCAATTTGAAACCTCAGTGTTAAAAATGTGTAAAAAAAATATATTTGAAATATTAGTTCGGTCTGTTAGTTTAACCCTTGCCAAGAAAAAGATGGCATCTGATAAAATATATTTTCGCTCCATAATATTATTCAAGTTTAAAAAAGAATTAACGTAATAAGTTGTTCAGTAAATATCTGCAATATATTTTAAAATGTTATAGTTTTTGAATACACATATCAAGTCTAGTTCAACCATTTTCTTTTTGGTGATTTTATGTTAAATAATAAACTCCATTCTGGAAAATCTTCAGCGATTAATGAGCAGGCAATAACTGAAAATTTACAAAAAAAAATTGACAAGAATGAGAAATATACTCAAAATTATCTCACAATAATTTTCGATCACTTAGACAAACTTAAAATTGTTTCAAAACTTGATATTGTGACACCAGACATACTAACAGAATTGAGAAATTTACAACTTAAACGGCTCCCTTTCTCGTCAAGCATATCAACCATTTTTTTAACAAATTGTGACAAAAAAAATGAAAAAAAATATAAAGTAATGTAGTAAAAAAATATATTATTCGCCTAAAAGTGAAACTCTATTGACGATTGTGGAAACGACGATGCCTAAATAAAATGATACTGTGTTCTTGATGAGATTTTATTCACATGGTGTATTTTGAACTTTTAAAACTCCTGCAAAACCATTAATTCAGATCACTGTTTTCAACATTTAATTGAATTGAATAAAACACTGGATATCAGAAGACTAGATTTGGTGAACTAAAATGATGTTATTTTTCATCCAAATAATGCTAGCCCACATGTGATTGTGAACATCAAAAAAAACTGAAGGATCTTAGCTGATAAATCCTTACACATCCATTATATTCAATGGAACTGGAACATTCGGATTGCCATATATTCCGATTTATACAAAATTATTTATATTAATAAAAAAATAATAATTCATATGGGGAAAAATCATGTATAAAATTTTTTTTCTATTCACACCAATATTTTCTAATAAGAATGTAATAAATAAACTTCGAGATAGAATATAGTAATAAGAAATAATGGAAATTTCATAATAGGTTTAATAAAAAAATAATTTTTTTTTCTTTGATCAAAACAAAACAAAATTTCTCACTAAATATAAACATTTCATGGGAACAGAAGAAAATGAATAAAATTGTCACCAAATACTATTTTTAATATTTAATTTGTGTTTTAGCTATAAAATTTTTTGATTTTATATCTCTTCATATCTGTTTTTTATTCGTATCATCAAATTTCGAACAAAATATGAAGATTACATGAAAAGTAATATTTTTACTTTTATTTGTAAAATAAATATAATCAATGGAAAATACATTACAATAAATAGAATTTTTTTTAGCTTTTTTTTCTTTAATAAAATAATTAACATTATATTTTTACAAAATTCAAGTTTTAATTACTTTAATAGAAACAAAATTAATGATTGCTTAATTTAATAAATAACAATATTAAAATAAAGATTCAAAAATACCGATAAAAAATATGTTTACTTAACACTTTTTCAGATGAATACAAAGTGTATATATACAATTAATTATTTAAAAATATCTCACCTTTTATTAATTGAACACGTAAATAAATTTTAAACATTTATTATAAAAACATGAAAACAATCATAATATAACTTGGAAAATCATTTATTTGCTCCAATTTTATATAAACAGTTTTTCTATTAAAAATAACTGTTGAATTTGTTTGATTCAATTGTCGACGACTAGCAATTTAAAAGCTCCTTTTTTCATATAAAATGTTATATAGTTAGTTTTTATAACATAAAAGAAAATGTTAAAGGAAACGACTTTTCAATTATTATTTTATCATTTTTTTGAAATTTAACTGAATTGTTTTAATACTTTATATTTATATTATATAATATATAAAACAATTTCCTAAGCTATATTTGTATAATAAAATGTCTTTTATGAGGCATTAATTTATCATATTTATACAATTGTACTTGTAAGAAGTAAATAATTAAGAAATGAGCGAAAATGAAATGAATGTGTCATGAATGTAATTTGAATGTATTTCATTTAAACGTAGAACAAATTATAAACCTTAAATACGTCGTACTTTACAAAATGAAATCGAAATTAATCAAATACATTTAAATAAATTTTCTCTACCATCGTTAGATACAAAAATCGATTACAAATTTTACATTCCAAAAAAATATTTCATTCGATGTTTTATTCAAAATGAGAACGCGTATAGTAAGCTGAATAAATTGAAGACAGTTTATGAATATTTTCAATACAGAGGAACAAAAAAAAATGCTTTAACATAACGTACAATGTCAAATGAATAAAAATTGAGATCGTTAAATCGGTACGGAGAGAAACCAAACAATAGCGAATACTCTGATTTCATAATTCAATCACGTGAAATTCAGTCAATAGGAAAATATGTTGTCAGTAATATGTTGATTGTTGTTCAGTGCCATTTTAAATTAAGTACATATTGCCTACGGTTTACTCTGTTTGTTCGTTTAGTGTTATTTCTATATACAACGGGATAAATTTTGTTGACTTGTTTACGTGTATGTGCAGCAGCAACAGCGAAACAAAATGAATTGTCAACATACTTCGTGATTCAGTCAACAATACTTCGTTATTGTTTTCAAGTTTTGAGGGTTAAACGAGTGATTGATATTTTTTCGGTAGCTCTAGCACACTTTTAGATATATTTTCGTTTCGTTTTTTTTACCTATGAACAGTAAAAACGTATATGTATGTACAATAGATATTTTTTTCAATATCAGCTTCGAATCAATACAGCCATAAGGTTTATAGTCAAACGATGCGATATTTTTAACAATATAATATGATTACTATTTCGTTTTTCAATCACTTCATTGATATTCAATACTGCGTTTGATATTAAAGTCTATTTTTCGAGAAACCATTAATTTATTTTAAGATAGATATTGAATATCTGTCTGTATAATTCTTATAAAAACTGATTGAAAATTCTCCCGAATAGATATGTAAATTCTTAAATTTTACCGTAGCTGAATAAAAATGAATATTAATTGTAATGTTAACAAATGTGATATCACAATTGATTTGAAATTGTAAATATAATCAATTTAAAATTCCCTCTCATTATTAAAAACAAATCGTATGTTTATAAAATTGTTACAAATATTATATAGAGTAAGAGTATATCAACACATATAAAAATATAGGAAATAAAATAACATACGAAGTCTATTCAAAAAGATTAATAAGCCAACTCATCTGACTCGAGATGTGAACGCAGTGTAGAGGATATCTTAAGTTTTAATCTCTTGCTTAGTCAAAATACCACGTTATTCCTTCATTAAAAATAAAAAGAACACCTGTCATTAAGCAAACCAGTCTTCCGTAAGTTTGGCGATTTTTTGAGAGTTAAAACATAAAGGATCTTGAAGAATAGAATATCTAAATGAAAAATTGTTTCAAATTAGAGAAAAAATTACTGAAATAACTAAAGCATGGAAAAATAAAATCTAGATGATAACAATCCTGCTCATACGTTACTTCTATTAATGACTTTTATTTTTCAGTCACCCTATTCTCCAGATTTGGTTTAGAGGTCTTTTTTATTCCAGGAATTGAAATGTATATTAAAAATGGCCGATTTCAGACGATAGAGGAAATCAAAGAAAATTCATTGTAAAACTTGCGTTTCATTCCACAGAACGTATTGTTGGAAGCATTCCAAAATTGTAAAATGTTTAGAGAGATATGTAAACAATAGAGAGAATTACTTTAAAAGGAACTAGACTAAATAAATACTAGAATTTTAAGTATTGTACATATATGTTACTATGAAAAGTTTGATTTCTTTTTGGACAGATTTCGTATGTGTAAATTAAAGAATAATTACACTGATAATACAGTTATTATAAGACATTAACTAAAGATATATAAGTATAATTAGGTAAAATTATACTTAAGTATAATATAACTGTAATTAAAGGCTAGAAGAAAAAATATATAAAATAATTTTATTAATGATATATAGGATTTTCCAATAAAAATATCAAAACATCGACAGCTAGTGGCAGCCATGTATAAATTTTTTTAGGCTCATTTTTAAATTTAAACTCAATATAGTTTGGCAAATTATCATGGAACGTTTAACACTTTAACAACACTTAAAAATTGTAAAAACTTTAATAGACTTATTTAACTAAAAATATTTCTTAATAAACACGATTTTTCGTTTACTTAATAATTTGTTATTATTGAAAGTGGTACAAATCCATCTGTAGCTAAAAAAATCGATTATTTTCTTTAACAATTTTATTAATTATTATTACATAATAAAATTTGACAAGTTTATAGTTTTAAAAACATAACCCGAATTTATTAACGTTTGTCAATATTTTTTTGTTAATTCAAACACAAACCTTTAAATATCTCAGTGTATAAATGGACTTACACCACTTTCTAATATAACATTCTTGCGATAAAATTGTATAGTAAATTTCTTTTGATTAATTTATTAGAATATTGTACATCATTAACTGTGTTATTATAAATATAAAAAGGACATCTATATCTCACTAAAACTGTTATTAATTCATTTTTTTCCAAAAATGGATTTATACCATTTTCTAAAATAATGGCTCGTATATAATACACACACTTTAGCGATAATAGAAATACGTATCAGCCAATATAAAGAACAATAAATGATTATTGAATATATTTATAAAATCTCTTACTTTATTAAAGTGTTCAATAATCATTTATCGTTCATTTTATTCGATGATATGCATTTCTATGGTCAAGATTATCATCATCAGATTTTTTTTATATTTAATAACATTTTAAATATGTCTACATCTACTCAGTGTTCTTATATCAAAATACCCTATAAAAAAATCATCGAAACAAGAATATATTTTTCTTGTTTTCCATATTATTTTTGACTAGTAACTTTATCTTGATTACTCGTTCGTACAGATTATGACATTGAAACTTTTCATGGATCAATACAAAAAAGTAGCATGAGAGGTGGAAAAAAAACAACTTAATTTTCTTTCCTTACAGGAGCATTTACGTCAGAGTCGCGCTGAACGTTTGGATCAGATTAGCAACAAGAAGAAGAGTTCATCTAAGGACGATGTGAAAAAGTCAACGATTTCTCTGATACCACCGACGGGTGGGGGCAGCGCACACGTGTTACAATCGAAGCAGACAATCATTGGAAGTGGTGTTGCCACAGTGACTAGCAACGCGACACGTCGATCGAGATCGAACAGTACACAATCATCGAGTTCGCAACGTTTTGCGGCCGCGAACAGCTTGAACACACGACATTTGGACAACTGTTACGTGCCTGGCGGCGATCTGGTACCGATATTATTGAAATCTGATACCAATATAGGTGAGTATTAATGAAATTCTATATTAGTAATAGTGCGATTTACATTTTCTTTTACTTTTCCTTTTCTTAGCCAAATCTTACTTCACATTTATATTAAACAATTTACATATTTAATAATCAGCCCTATGGAAACTTTCAGATAACATTTACAATTTTATATGAAATTTCTATTTGTTCTCCTTCTTTCAATTTGTATTCTTTCTTTTCTATAAATTATTTTCTTCTATTTGATCTATTGAAAAAAACTATAAATATTTTTTTTAAAAAAAATGTAACAAAAATTCTTTTACATGACAATCCGATAAATTGATATTCATTACTTTCAAATTACGTTATATTTTTGAATTTCATGTTTTCTATCTGTAAAAATATTATATTTTTTTCTATATTTAAAAATTAAGAATAAAAAAGATATATCTTAAACAATAATTCATGAAAAATAAAATTTTAGCACATAAAGCAACACATATTTTCATAAAAAAGCGACTTAACTTGAAAAATATATATTAAAACTAATGATATTCAAACCAACAGTTTAATACTTATAACGCTGTAGCTATGAAAAAGGTTATTAAAAATACTTGCAAAGGTTCATAAAACTAAACCCGACATATATATATATATATATATATATATATATATATATATATATATATATATATACTACAATTCTAGATATTTTAAATATAAAACACTTTTTATATAAAAATGTTATAAATATAAAATAAAATTTTACAACGTGTTGTCAGTAAAACATTTAAAAAAAATAGGTACGACTCTCAAAAAGTTTATTTAAATAATTAGTATGATAATATTCAACATAATTTCGAAAATAATTTTACGTTTATGTATATTAATAAGTTGAAATAGTTTTTAATTTTCATATTAAATATAGTAATAAATACGTTAAACTAAATATGAATGTTGCTAATATTAATTTCGATATTTTCACTAAATAATTTCAATAAAAAATAAAATTCTTCTTAAAAGTATTAATGAATACTTGAACAATATAAATATATATTTTTATTCATATACATCGGATATGCATATACATCGGATAAATCAAATGAGACTAAAGATTAGTAAAAAATAGTAAATTGTAGAAAGCAAGTAAATGGATTTCTAAACCCTTTTTTCCTATTTGAGCCACCATATATATATATATATATATATATATATATATATATATATATATATATATATATATATATAGATAGATAGATAGATATATATATATATATAGATAGATATATATAGATAAATTGGGCATAAACATTAGAGAATTCATTGGAATGAGATGGAAAAAATGTATTGGATCGCTCGAAATAAAATTTTTGGAAAAGGCCTTTATCTAGCAATGGATAGAAATAGGTTGATGTTAGAAATTATATATATATATATATATATGTGTGTGTGTGTGTGTGTGTGTGTGTATGTATGTATGTATCTGTAGTAATTTTACTAATCCACTGCTGCATAAAGGCATTTTTTAAATTATTCCTGTTCGAACGATGTCTTGCTTCCCTTTTCTATGAATTACTATTAAAATGCCTATTATCAGTTGTCTTCTCTTCTTGTAAATATTCTACTCATTTTCACTCTAGACCCTTTATTCTCATAATATTTATTTCTTGTATTTGCTAATCATTTTTCACTTTCTTTTCGTTATTCTCTATTCTCTTATTTTTTATTATTCCATTCCCTCATTACTTTAAAAAAACTTTTCTTCTCTATTTATTTGTATTATGCTTCTTTAATACAGTATTCAAATAGCCTTTTTAACTTTTTTATCACTCTCTATATATAGGGTCATCCAAATATGACGTCTAGATTTGTGTTTTATTTAAAAAAAAAAGAAATTATACACATGTTTCCCTATACACATGTTTTTTAATAAAACACAAATCTAGGCGTCATATTTGGATGGTCCTATATATTTATATTGAATTGAACATTTTAAATGTTTAAAATGAATAAAAAATCGATAATTGTTAATATTAAAAAATAATTTTTTTTATGTTGTTATTGCAAGAAGTAATGTTATTTTTATTAAAATATAATTTTTATATGTGCATTGCTTTTAATGAACATTTATTTTTCAAATTATTCTTTTTTAAATACTTATATCTGAAGGAAAAAATTTAAAAAATAAAATAAAAAAGGAACAATATTTTTTTGCCTTCAACTGATTTAAAAGGCAATTTTCATACTTCAAACACAGTCGTTATCTCTAAATTATACTAACATTTATACATGTGTCACTTAAATCTTCTAGACTGTTAGTAAAGTATAAAGTCATATAAGTACATTCTTACAAATTAAAGGTCCTGTTTTATTAAATTTGTTCAAAAATAAAAAATCATATATATTCAACCGCATGTCTAGTATAAATATAATTACTCCATTTGTGGTTTTCGTTATGTACCAGATCAACTAGGACGTTCTAGTATGAATTTTACCTGTAAAAATGTCATCAATATTTTCCATTATGGTTCTAAGGATTTGATTGGTGTGTTCGTAACCATATACGATATTACGTTTGTTGTTATAAGTTTTTCAATCTTATTACCGGCTTACATATTTTACTAATTGGTAATTATTAATTTGTTTCATAAATTTTCACTTCCATAATACAATTGAATGAACAAGGTCAATAATGTTTAATTTTATTAATCCAAACAAATATTTTACATCAATTAACTATATGAGTATTTTACAAATAATTTCAATTTTTATTTTTAAAATCGAATTTATTTGTCATAAAATATAGTTATTTGTTGTTTTGGAACTGTGGCTGATTCACTTTACACAAATTAATTTTAACCCCAACACCACAATATTGTGGTTAAAATTCATTTGTGTAAAATAAAATATAGTTATTTTTATGTTCCTTTTGTACTTTAGGTCAGTTATATTATACTTTATGTTATATATAGTGAATAGATAAAACATACGCCTCAGCGAACTATGCATTATTCGCGGCTTACGTTAAGAACATTTAAGTCCAGCTGTGTCAGGCCCAAACGATATTGATCAATGTATTCTTAATAGTCTAAGAGAAGAAGTATGTTATTACAAGTTTTTCTATCTTACTGTCGACATATTTGACTGATTAATTATTATTATTTATATATATATATATATATATATATATATATATTTTTTTTAAAAAAAACAATATATAGTCGATTATATTATTTATGATAAAATCCTAATTTCCTATTTTTATTTTACTATAAAATTATTTAATTTAACCTCCAACATTTTGAATGTCCATGAGCCGCTACTGATATATTGTTTAATGTTTTGTTGATCATACATAATATACGACATTATTTCACGTACTCGTCAATTATATGTAAATTATTCTCTTGAAAAGTCGGCCAGAGCGTAGAGAAAAAAATAATTGGTCACTCTTGTATGAAAACAAAATAACTCTAAAAGCAGTTATTCGCAAGCTTTTAACAAACATATGTGTCGATAATATTTTTGAACGCACTTTTAATCATCTAGTTTGTTACTTTATATTTTCAGTTCGGGTTACTAAAATTGAAAAAATGATATAGACTGTCTAGACGTCGTTTATAAGAATTTTTTGTAATATTTCTATTTTTTACTTTATGTAGATTGTAGAAAATAAATTTTAAATGATAAAAAACTTTTTATAATAAATTTGTTTTAAACCAATTCTTAAAAAATTGAGACAGATTTCTTATAAATACTAATACTGTTATATTTTTTATGATAAATGTTCTAAAAAATTTAAAAAGTTATATCAACTATAATATATTAATAATGATATTATCAACCGAAAACATATATTCTATATGCATTCAAAATGATATTTTATAAGCTTGTTTAAAAGTTGTATGAGTTGTTATTACAAAGCTTTCATCTTGTAAAACTTTCCACTTTAGCAAATAAAAATATGCACCAACAGTGGTAATCTAAACAATAAGCTAAGCTTCAAACTCTAAACTATCTGACAATATGAAACTTCTCCGTCATTATTATTCTCTCGAAATTGTCTCCAACAATAATATCCCATATTCATACCATTCACATTGTGATGAAAACAAATATATACACTCCTGTATTATACCTGATATGCGGTCGTGTTTGTTTACAGCCTCCAACACCAACAACGATGTAGATCTGTTCAACAACCACGCGACAAAAAATCAAGATATCATGCTAATGCCGTCGAACGACGTGGTCTGCACTAGTAGTGGGGGAGAAAACGACGATCTGAACGATTTGAACGGAAGTGGCGGTCTGATGGTACCAGAAATGTGCGATAGCGCATGTCAAACTCGTGAAAGTCTTTTCGATCCAAAGATTTTCTCGCACCAGACATCAATGTCCGATCGAAGTTTATCGCCCATATCAAGTCAAGGTCATGACAATTCGAGCTCTTTACACGGATATCCTTGCCATGATAATTTCCGAAAAGTCCATCACTGCCGAAGAAGTTCTATTAAAAGTCAACACGATCCTCATAAATTCGGATGGGTCGTCGAACATCCATCCAGTCACGAAAGTTCTGGAAGTCATCACACGCATCACGAAAGTTCTCATCCGGGTCAACTGACGCCTTATAAAGGCAGTAATCCACATTATAGGAGTCTAGAAAGACAAGGTTCGAGTTTCGATCGAGGTGGACCTGAAGGATTTAAAAGTTCAACCGAAGGTTCTATATCGAGCCATCCTCCTGTGAGTCCACCTGCGAAATTCTCAACGTTCGGTTATCGAAACGATCATCAAAAGAATCCGAAATATCGAGCCGAAGTTGCTATCGAAGTGGACCAAAGCAAAAGTGCTGGTTGGAGAAACGATGACAATGCTCAAAATGTACAAGACGCGAATGTAAATAAAAACGTAGCTTTAAACAAACCACAACAGAGACCATACAGCGTCGAAACAACTAAATCAGCTCCTGACGTTATCGTAACACACTGACAAAAAGTTACGTATGCCGAGGACGACGTGATTCTCAATCCTCAGACCGTTTCGGTATCTGAATGGGAGCCTTACAAGAGAAGAAAACCTCGGCAGTTTTTACGTACGACTAGAAAAAGTATACTAAAGACTCCGCCTCACATACAGTTGGTTACATTCACTAGCTGCGATGAGAAAACGAAAGTCGGAGATGAAGAAGAAAGTATGTTTGATAATTTGTGTGAACACATAATGGTTAGAAATGCAGGTACTCAAACTTGTTGTGATTTGGATTTGTAGTGTTTTCTGATATATAGAAACTTTTTAACACATTGTTCAAATTGTATGGTTTCACAAATACGGACATACATATTCATATATTTCAAAGTACTGTGGTATTTTCATCACGATGCCTTAGTTAAATTCTCATTATTTTCATTCTCTCTTATTCCGTACTGAAAAAAAAAACATCGAGTGATTGCACAATTTAGATACAACAAAATAAATCACACACCAGGAGAAAAATAAATAGCAAAAATTAAACTTTATCAAATTAAATTAAATTGTTAGTCATCATACAATTAACATTAAAAAATAAAATTATATATATTAAAAAAAAAACTGAAACTATATTTCTCCTAATATCAATAAATAATTTAATCTCTCTACTTCTAATTATTAAATAGATAAATGAATATTTTGTATTAACCAATTACTAACATTAAATTTAATAACGAAATCATTTAAATTCAAGTGCCAAAATCCTTAAATGCTTTTAAGTACATGGAAAAAAATATTTTTTTGTTCAAACATGACATGAATTAAAATATGTAATAGGTGTATATACATTTGAAATGTAATTCTTTTTCTCTCGAGAGACAGACTCCTGTTTATATTCAATTTATTTTTTCTTGACATTCGTGGTATGCATACTAATTTCTCTTTCTTAGATTTTGTATAGTCGAGACATTTTAAGACAAATAACTGTAAGACAAAATTGTATTTTATTTATTGTAATAAAATGGGATTTGTATAGAAAATAAATTTAATTGAGAAGATGCCAACATAGTTATTATTCGATTAATCCCTAGTAAACGACACTAACTGACATAATTTAGTGAATATATTCGTCCAGTGAAACATACATATGTTAAATGTTATTTTTAATTTCAATTTAAAAATAAATAGTCTTTTTAATATAGAACGATATTGTATCAATACCATTTCTTCAAAATATATTTATAAAAACTAAATATTCATTTTGAACTTATTTGAATCGATGTATTATTAATTATTTTATATTTAAATATTTTTTATTTGATTAATATAGACATTTTTACAATTTTTTAATTTATTTGTAATATAGTTCTTTATTAAAAAGATTGTATAATTTTGATTCAATTTAAATTCTTTAAATGAAAAATTCTTTAAAAAGTTCATTAATATGAATATATGTTATTTACAGTAAAGTGGAGAAATAATCAACGTTTAACAAATATCGGTTTAACTTGCTAAACTATTTTAAAGAAGTGAAATTAATTTATTATTTTCAATAATAGTGAAATATCTAGTTCCGTGCCAATTTTTAAAGTGAAATTTGATCTTTTCTAGCAGAAGTAAGGAATAATTTATTGACATGATTTTATTATATATATATATAAAATAATATAATATTTTTTGTTATTAATTATAGTTAAGTTTTCTATTTCTAAAACATTTTATTTATCTATATTATTTGTGTGCATTTTAAATTTATTGACCGTTTTTTATTGTTTATTTTTTTCACAGGAAAAAATTGCAAAAATCTGCATGAATTTATAAATTGACACTAAAAATTGTTACTAAATCTAACATTACATTTAAAACTAAGTGAAGTAGATATGGATGGTGTCTATATTAATAATTCTTGAATTTACAATTTACTTGTATCGAAATCCATGTAAAGCCCAGTAGTTGGTGTTCTCTTGTGACTCATCGGATTAGTTGCGGTTGATCAAAATGGGAAGGAAAAGGTTATACGGGAAGGGTTGGATAAGAACACCTACTTAAGCTCAATAAATCTCTTATATATAAATATTCCATTTAAATCATTATCTTAATATATCATCGAAAAGTTAGTGCCGTTTTATTTTTATTCGACAAAATTCATTGTGTACTGTTAACATAAACATCACATAAATTTTTTTTTCAGTTAAAAACGTAGCAACGAAGGCAATACTGTGTATATTTTTACTTTTTTGTGATGATATTTTTAAAAGAAAATTCTTTAATATTAAAAATAATTATTATTTAAGTACATTTTCATCATATAATGTTATACGAATTTAAGAAAAAAAAACAGAAATTACTGAAGAAGGTGCTGTTGCCGAAAAAATTTGCAGAACGTGATTCGCTCGATTTCACTTTGGAAATTTCACCCTCGCAGATAACCCAGCTCCAAAAGATCATCTAATGTTGGAATTAATAATTTTCATAGAAATAATAGCAATATAAAAAATAAACACTTATTGAACTTGTCTATGTATTGGTAATATCGATAAAAATAGCACATAACCATTCCAAAAGATGAATATGATGAATCAATATCATATATAGAAGTACATCATTTTCTTTTTGGAAAAAAATAATAGATAAAATTTTGAGATATGTTTCGTTCTCGACTGGACAAAATTTATTCATTTTTAGATAGTTTGATTACATACGATGAAGTGATAATACAAAAATATGTAATATGTTAAGAGAAAAAAAAATAAGCTAAACTTAAGAAACAACTTACCTTTGCTATTTCAAAAACTGGACTACACACGAAAAAGTTAGTTTTTTGTATTTGGTGAGATTATAACGACATATTTTTATGAACCCCTTGAAATGAATAAGACCTTAAATATTGCAAAATACTATGCCCAAGTGGATAGTTCATAAAAAGTAATTCAAGGAAAACACCGCTCCCTAACAAGTAAGTACGAAATTATGTTTCATTAAATTAATATACGACTACATGCTGAAATTTACATATAATGAAAATTAAAAAATCTCAACTGAGTTGTCATCAACCACTCACTTATTTATCTAATATTGAATCATCGAACTGGTGTTTGTTCCCTACTCCAACACTCTCTTAATGAAAAATATTTAACAATCGACCAATTCGTTTAATTGAAACCTAGAAAATTCTTCATAGATTGTATTGAAAAACTACTAGCACGTGATAAAATATAATGAAGAATAGTGAAAATTTCATAAATAATTAGAATTTATATATATATATATATATATATATATATATATATACACACATACACACACACACACCATAGGGCTCCGCCTCCGACTTGCTTCACTCGTCGACCCCTGAACTTACTTCTGTTTAACAATATAATAAATAATAACTAATAATAAGTAATTAAAACAATCTATCTGTTTTCCATGTATTGTTAATTTTAATGTCATAAATTTTTACTTCGGTAATACTCGAAAAACTTCGATAAAGTTCGGAAATAAAATTTCTGTCTCTATATATATTAATGATTACAATTGCGGAATGATGTAATATTTCAATATTCACATTACTCCACAATTACAATCTTTAATCTTCGTAGGTAATCGTTTACAACTGGAGCAAACATATATATATATATATATATATATATATATATATATATATATATATATATATATATATATACGAAGGTCGTTTGATAAGTTGGTAAAAAAGTAAAAAAAACTGAATTGAAAAATGTAATTAAATTAATTAATTAATTAAATTAAACAATAAATAAATTTACCATACTTATTAAACGACCCTCATATATATATATATATATATATATTCCTATTCACATATACACTTATTATTATAGATCTAATTATGTTTTCAAAATTATAAATATTATTCTTTACTAACTATACATTTTTATTGGGCCGATTTCCAGTAGCCTTTTCGGCGCCACTGTAATTTATGATGTCCACCATCAATGGTTGACCCTACAGTCAACATATTAGTTAAGAAAAATATCTATGGGAAGATTTTTAAATTCATACTTCGAAAGAAATGCTATCATAAACTAAAAACTAAATTAACTGGCCATTACTTATATAAATAATTTTTATACGCCTTGAAAAAATGTTACAAATTGAAATAAAATCAATTTATTTATATATTTTTACAATCTATTCATATTTTTCCCTTTTTATTCAAACATATTCATGTTGAATTTAAATATAAATTTATAATGTTATCTATAGTCAAAATTTTGAAACATCTCAAAGATCAAATAAAATTCACTCTAGTTTCGTCACGTGTATTATGAAAAGTTCAATTACGAAATGCTTGTATGCATAGATATCTTTCTGATAAGTGTTAAACTGTTAGATTATGTCATATAGTACATTGGTTTCTGTTAGTCGTTCAAGTCAGTGTGTTCAGTGTTCTTTTGCTGTGTGTACTGTGTGATTTTAAATATAATCGTTTTTATTTAGTATTTATTTCATTTAATGTACATATAAAATAATATAATCTAGTAATAATAATATAATTATTTGTGTTAGTCAAATTTTTAAATAAGTGTTATGAAAAAAGAAAGACACTTTTAAAGGTAATTTTTTATTTTATTTACGAACAATTTTATATTTAAAAATTGTATTTATTAAGGTTAATTTGTCATATATCTCATATTTAATATATAACTTTATAATAAAACTAGTACAAATCCATCAAAATACAATGAACATGATGAATTTTATTGACTTCTGTATTTAACGATTTCATTTTAAATTGACTACAAATCGAATCAATGTTTTTTTGTAAAAATAAACCAATATAAAATCAAATCAAACATAAATGGTTACTCTGCAGCAAAACAGAAAAATCCGTAACATATATTTGAATCATATCCAAGCATGTACTTAATATAAAACTAAACGTTGAACATTTCGAGTATGATATAAAACTGTGTATTGTGTTGCTTTAATAATTTTTATGTAAGCGTACGAGCGAATTCGTTACAAATAGAATTCGTAACAGATGGATTTGAATATCGTCGACGTCAACTAGCACAGGTGGATGTATTATTTCAATTATACTTTATTACACGTAGTATCACAATGTTTATAACCTGAGTAAAATTTTAGCTCGACGTCATCTGTCGTCGACATGAAATTTTAGCTAGTTGTTTAAAGCCAATTGGAATACTTACGAAGAGTTCATATTTCATAATGTCACTTTGTTCGTTTAGTTTATTATGAGTAGCGAGTATTTGACTTGTTGGAAATCGTACATTTTTTTCAATTAAGTAAATCTCATTATAAGTGAAATGTTACTGTACGTTATTAAAAACATATATAAAATGTATACCAACCAACGCGTTTTTTTTTTTTTGATATTGTTTCTGTTAATTACTTTCAAGGAAATAAACTTTTTTTTCACTTGACATCATAGTATGTGTTTGTATATATATATATATATATATATATATATATATATATATATATATATATATATATATATATACTAATATACGAGGGTCGTTTGATAAGTATGGTAAATTTATTAATTGTTTAATTTAACTAATTAATTAATTTAATTTTTCTTACTTTTTTACCATACTTATCAAACGATCCTTATATGTATATATATATATATATATATATATATATATATATATATACATATATATAAGAGTATATATGTGTATATATATATATATATATATATATATATATATATATCTGAAATATGTAATGATTAGCATCACCGCCTGTCATGTGGTAGAAGTGCATTCAAACCCTGGTTGGCAGGCAGGGGTAGTTTTTTAGCCTTTAGTAAAAGAAACTTGCTGAAGAAAGTAAAACCAAAATAAAAAATCCCCACCAACCCTTCTAGGTCAACGTAATATAAATATAAATAACAAAGTAACAGGAAATGATAACATTCATTGATGCTTTATTCAGCAGTGGGCTAATGTGATAATATTATATATATATATATATATATATATATATATATATATATATATATATATATATATATTAAAAATATATTCTGTTTCTAAAAAGAAACATAGCAATTTATAGACAAATTAGAAGACATTTTTTTATATTTTTATCTACCTTTTTTCAATAGCATATTGGTATTTTTTCAACGACCTTCTGTCATTTTCCTTAAGTTCTATTTTATCTCATAACTTCATGATTGCATTCGAAATGTTGAAATTATTTTCATTAAGAAAATTGTGTAAAAAAACATAAATGATAATTACAGAATGCAAGGTCAGTTAAATACGATGGATGGGATAACATATCCCAGCCAAGTTGCAAAAGTTTTACTTGGTTTGCAAAGAAATGCGAATTGTGACGTTATCGTGGTGGAACACAACGCCTTTCCTGTTAGTTAATTTTGGACGGTTTTCAAAAAACGCTGTCATTAATCGGTCTAATTGAAAACAATACCTTTATAAATTTATCTTTTCGTGGTATAGTTTAGTTTATAAAGAACAAATCTTTTCCAATCCTACCATGTTCATAAAATAAACTTTTATTTTAAGCATAGACATTTACCAATATTAACCTATATTAACCACGTAGTATTTTCTTTACTCTGGGAAAATTATGTTCGTCGTACTTTTTACAAACGCATTTTTCTTGTGTACTTTTTCTTTTAATTTAACAAACATTTATCAATATTAATCAAATCATCTCTCGTAATATTTAAACTTTTACTTTTAAAATTATTTCATTCATTTTACCAATTTTTTGTTATTATTCAATTTTCTCTTTTAGGTAGCAATTTTTGTGCACCTTTTTTATTCAAAACAAAACTTTTAGAAATTTCTTCTTCATATTAAAAATTTCTCACGACACCAATATAACATATTCACCAACTGCCATTCCATTATTCAGTATTTAATCTATTACATATGCCTATTTCCGTCCTTTTTTAATCTAAAATATTACCCAACATCATTAATTTATTTTGTACCTTTACAAAAAATATTACTTCATTCAAATCCTCTTATACAAAAAAACTAGGATCTGTATAACCTCATTATTAAGTAAAAAAGTTTTAATAGATTTGTTTCGATTTTACTAAAGAATTAATAAAAATACTTTTATCTATTTCAAATCTTATCATACTAAACGAATGTAATTTATTTTGCTCTTTTTCAGTTATTAATTTATTAAATCAATTCAAAATTAATAAAAAAATCCGGAAAATAGTTTGAAATATTAAACATGTACAAATATTTTTAAATATTAAAATTAATTACTCTTAATCCAAACATTTGCTCAATAACTTATATGATTAATTATTAATCAATACATAGTTTATTTCGATGTATATTTTTTTTAAAAAAAATAACACAACACTAAAAACTAAACGTTTAATAAATTTATGAAATATATGTAACAATAAATTTCAGTCAAATAAATTGAATAGCTTTCAAACTTTCAAATAAAACAAAATTTAACATATATAACATATACATCATATACATACATACATACACACACATATATATGTATATATGTATATATATATATATATATATATATATATATATATATATATATACACATATGTTTTGTATTTATGTAATTTATACCTAACTTCATGCAGATATATGAGAGAACTTAATATGTATCCATTTATTAAAAGAATTGAATCAAGTGTAATCACTTTTGTTTGCACCATGAGATGATTAAGCTTTAATTTAAATTCAAAATCAGTAACATGATAATGGTATATCCCGTAATATATCATTCCATAATGAAGTATCCTGAAACTCATATACCATTTCAACTTCTATTTCAATGAAATTATTTCATTCGAATTCATTCCATTTACAATATTCGATAATATTTTGATTAAAAATTCCATCTAATTCCTCTCTCGAGCACGAAAATTATATTTTATGCTACTTATAAGGTTTTGTAATACAATGTTAGATATTTCAACACGAAAATACGCAAAAATAATCTGTGATATTTATGAAATTAATTTATGAATATTTTCGATGGGTGTAAGGTTGAAATTATGACAGAATAAGATTTTTTTGTTATGAAAATTATGATTTTGAAAATTTTACTAGAAATACATATTTATGTACGTGTATAGGAATTCTTGAAATAAAAAATGAAAATTTTTATTTTTTTATAATATTTCATCAAATAGTAATATTTTGAGTCTATAGTTTTTCGTGCTCTTTATTAATATATTTATAATTTGAATAAGTGTACGAGTATTGACAATATTTTGAAAATCGAAATTATCTCATTATATTAAGAAAAAAATTCTAAGATCATATGTCTGATACTGTTTTAATTTAAGTTGTTTATAAAAACTTGCTTCTAGAGTATATTTTAAATAAATTTAATATAAGATTTTTATGATCTTGAAAACAGCTGTGTTGCGTATACTAAATATATTATCTTTACCTTAGAGAATATCTTTTATGAAAAACGCATAAAGCATATTTAGAAATATTATATCAAACGTGGAACGATATAAAAATTTTAATTATTACTTTATACTTATATATATATATATATATATATATATATATATATATATATATATATATATATATATATATATATATGAGGTATGCATTGAAAGTAAAGCTCACAAACAGATGAAAATAATATGCATTAAAAATATTTTTTCTTCCATTAAATGTTTTTATTTCCTAATATTGACTATTCTATATAAGGAAATCAAAGTCTATGTGCCATTTTTGTGACATTAATGTCATTTTAGTGTACTAAAAAACGGGGCGTTTTAAAACGTATATTGGATATTTCACTTTTTATGTTTCATCAAAAGAAAAATGCTGCAGTACGCATAAAACATACTGTAAAACTTTTGTGAAAACAGTCTTGTGTCAATTGATACTT
This sequence comes from Neoneuromus ignobilis, assembly GCA_029203775.1. Classification (NCBI taxonomy): domain Eukaryota; kingdom Metazoa; phylum Arthropoda; class Insecta; order Megaloptera; family Corydalidae; genus Neoneuromus; species Neoneuromus ignobilis. The sequence continues at coordinate 32,735,075 of CP092091.1, read as the reverse complement.
GCGAATTTTGGTTTAGAATATTTGAAAGTAGTGATTTTGATATGAAAATTAAGGAACACTTGGCAGAAAAAATATTTTAACCTTTTTAGGTTGTTAACGTATTCTATAAAGTGGCTCAAATGAAACTAAATGTATAGCCTTTAATCCCGGTTTATACCTTTCAGTCTCAATTTGAGCTATAATGTAAAACTTGCGATACACTGATTTAAATAATTTTTAATTATTATAAACAAATTTTCTATTACAAACACTAATCATTTGAATTGCTCTGTATTAAATATTAAGGTAATGAATTATTTGAAAATCTATAAAAATTATAGATAAATTAATTATTAATTTATAAAAATTGAATTACACCAAGCATAATATAATTGCTGTACTAAAAATAATCATCAAAAATAAATTGCTTTTTTAATATCAGTACACCGAAAACTGAATGCAATTTGAAAATCTTATTTTTTTATAAATTGACTTCAGATCGTATTCGACATATCAGTAATACAAGAACGTGTATAATATTTCAATGAGAGATTTTAACCCATACCAATAGTTTATTTCTTTAAAAATTGAAGCATAGAACTACGCATGAATGAATTATGTTATATAAAGGAATATATGAAATTTCAGATTTATTTATATATTGAAATGAAATTGAAATTTCATGTATATATATATATATATATATATATATATATATATATATATATAATATAATATAATATAATATAAATGAAAATCCTTCAAATTCACAGTTTTCTCTATATAAGTATTCCGTGTTCGTTTTGAAATATAGAAGTATACAATTCATTTTTTATGAGTTTCTTCAACCTTTCACAACAAATATCATGTTATTGGTTACAAGTGAAATAATAAAATGTGACTGAATTATGAAAAACGTATCACTTCATATAACAACGACAATAAAACCTCAGTAGTGTTCTCGTGTTGAAAACTTGTACAATAAAGACATTTAAATGTTTATTGATCGTCAGTTATAGATTATACAATAATGTTTGTAAACAAATCCAAATCAATTGTTATTGTTATTATTCGAGTAACTTTACAGTGTTTTTCGTATTTACAAATAATCGTTAGTTTTTGAAAATGTCGTTCGTAGAAAATTTCATATTTTATTGGACTATCACATCAGTCATGTAAAGATTTATATATTTCTTAAGGTAACTTTACGAATAAAACTTTAACTCGTAAAGTTTTTTAATATATATATATATATATATATATATATATATATATATATATATATATATTAGTATTTTGAAGTTAAACATATTATTTATTATTTAAAAAATGACATTTCAATTCTATCAATATTAAACCTCACTGTTTGTTTTTATACTGTAAAAAAAATCCTCTTATAAAATAAATCACTTCCCAAACATTGCAAAATTTCTTAACAGATTTTAGTAATCACTTATACGAGGATCGTTTGATAAGTATGGTAAAAAAGTAAGAAACGCTAAATTGAAAAATTTAATTAAATTAATTAATTAACTAAATTAAACAATATATAAATTTACCATACTTATCAAACGACCCTCGTAATTTACTTTATTTGCTGAAGCGTTTTTCAAAAATTGAGCATGTCAGTTTTTATACTTCACTACTGTAACAATAGTAACATTGTCATCGAAATGCACATCCATCAATAAAGTAAAAACTAAGAGATTATTGCACTGAGTTAGAAAATCTTGCTGTATTGAAAAAAAGAAATTATTAATACAAAAAACGTCAAACTTATTTTTATTTTAAAATGTATTAATTTTACGTCTCTATCATTTAATTATTTTTACGGAAAGAAAGAAATATCTTGTGATGTTTTATCTTTGGTCAAGATTTTTTCAAGTTCTTTTAATTTACAATTACTTTTAGAGATAGATTAAAAATTCACAGGTATTCTACATTTGGTGTGAAAATTCTCATTTTAATATTATTTAAGACAAAATAAGAGGCTGAAAAGTTCGAATTCATTAGATCATTGTCTGAATTTAATATACACCCGTCCCTCTATTTACGCGGAACTTTTTTTACGCGGTATTGATTTACTCGGCACTTTTTATACGCGGTCAGTTAGATTTCATTTTAAATAATTTTTCATGGAATTTATTATATATCAGAATGATACAAATTCTTACTTAAACTTATAAAAGCACGATATAAATATATAAAAGGTTGATTATTTTAAATTACAGTAGCGATAATGACAGCGAAAAAATTTATCTACTTTTATTTTCTAAAACGTCGTTATTTTTTTGTTAAGCTATGTGAAATAAATATGTGTTTCTACAACTTTAGTAGCTTTTATTTCTACTATTTTTTCTATTGTACTGACAGACTTAATTTACGCGATTTTCATTCGCGTAAAACAAATCCACATGGAACGGATACTCCGCGTAAATTGAGGGACGGATGTATATGGTTTATTTTTAAACATTCCTTTGTTCTCATAAAAGTTTCAATCTTTTTGACTTGTTATTTGTTTAATTAGTTGAACTTTTCTTAAATTGAGGCCATTTCTAACATATATATATATATATATATATATATATAAAGCCCTATTCTACTCTTATATAGTCTAACCTTTTATATCTAAATACTTTATATTCATTATACCTTATGTCTATTTCTCTCTTATTTTATACTATATAATATTTTCTGTTCATTGTATCAAACATGTTATTAATTACTTAAATTTTCTATTATTAATCATCTAAATTTTTTTTACAAATATCCTACTATTACTTCTAGCATGTGTTTGTTTTTTCTTACAACAATGTATTCATCGCAGTTGTGGCCGAGCGGTTAAGGCGTCTGACTAGAAATCAGATTCCCTCTGGGAGCGTAGGTTCGAATCCTACCAACTGCGTTTTTGATCTTATGTATTTTACTTCATGTTCTAGTATTAACAAATATTCATAACAAAAGGTTCATGTTTTTGATATTAAAGCAAAATATTGAAACTAGTTGTCCAATACCATAATATTTTATTATAATATTGAATTATTAAATCTTTCTTATCCATGAGCATTTTATTGATGACGCTATTATTTTCGAATAGCAAATACATAAAATCTATTTTTTAATATGATTATTGCTATAAAATTCATTTACCTGAATTCTGAAAAAAATTAAGAACGCAAGATCATATAATCTTCAACATTGTTTACACCTGAAACAGAGAATGAACAATAAATAATTACAGAATACTATAATAAAATCGTTTAACCGCTCAACTACGACTGTGATGTCCTTTTTGTTTTAATTGATTTAACATATCATTCTAGCTTTAGAAATCAATTTCAAACATCAATATTCACAAAAAATATCATATAATCTGGGTAAAAAAATGTTTATCAATAAATTTAGAACGAAAATGATCTTGAACAGAAAATACAATAACCCCCATGACAAAAAAACACAATATTTTTCTTTGTTTACTATAAAGAAAAAGTTTTTTTTTATCTTACATCCTCCAATTAGATATACTATTACTGTTCTTCGACATTACACTCCTTGTGCATCCTTGGCCTTTTTGTCAATACTAGCATTTTTGTTGTCAGAATTCGATAATTGTTATTTTTTACGAGATAATGGTTTGAACCCTTATAATCAACCCCCATCTTAAAAGATTCTTTTTATCGGAGATTGAACGCAATGTCCCTCATTTAATTGTATATTTATATATAAACAAAAAAAATAATTGACACAATGTGATGTTTACGAATAAATAATTTTTACTTCGTTAACTGATAATATTTTCCCAATTTTTTTTAAATTTTTTATTTGTATTATTCAGTAAATTAAACAAAAATTTCATTAACTAACATAATCTACTTTTTAACGTAAAAAGTATGTACACAATTCAAATTTATAAGTAAAAGATTCGTCTAATATTAAAATTTATAACAAGTTTGTAAGCTTTTCTTTTTAATCACTTCTTTAAACTTATTTAACATTGATGAAATAATTGTTTCTTTCATTTCCAGCTTTATGTATTATCATCCATCAGCAATTATTTCTTTTAGTTTAATTCTACTAATAATATAATATCTATAAATTCTTTTATCAAATCAATTCCACAAATTTTCGATAAGATTTAAATAATGAAATTTAAGGATAAAATTTTTAACGTGCAAAATGTTAATATTTATTCCAGGACTGCTTACAATATTCATTTAGGATTATTATCTTACTGAAAAAAAATAATTTTAAGCCCTAACCCTTCCATATACAAAAATCCACAAATAACTTCATCTGATAGAGTGGCATAAATAAAAAAATATTTTTAAAAAAATATCTTTTATAATAATAATATTTTTAAGCTAATATCAGTTTACAATGAAATATAATTTAATTTTAAAAACATACGAAATGTTAATAATAAATATTTTAAAAATTATTTGGATTTTATAATTACTGATTTTTTTGGAATATCTGGCACTTTTAAAAAATTATATATATATATATATATATACATATATATGTATGTATGTATGTATGTATAGTAATAATATAAATACTTAGTATTTATGTGATTATTTTAAAATCTTAAGCAATATATAAAATCGTACCGAATTTATTAACGTGTTATAAATGATTGAGAAAAACTTTTTATATTTATTTTCAGCCACAACGCGCCGCATAAAAACAAGCGTCTATTTTCACTTTTATATTGCTACTATAATCGATTACACCGGATTAATGTCATTTAGTTAAGTAACGTCATTAATAAAACTTAATCGCCTAGCAAATTTCATTGCAACAATTTTCAGTTTCATTCCGTATCTTTGTTAGATAAAAAACCTCACTCGACATTATAAAAACATATATAAATGAATTTCATAATTGGAAATAGATTTTTACATATCGTTATGTATACTTGATGGATTTTTCAATCCATACAAATACTTTTATTGGAATGAACATGCGAGAAAGTTTCTTTATTTTTATCTGTTCAGTAGAATGAATTGAATTGGAAAAGTATAATGATTGAATAGCAGCAATATTGAATTTATAAGTAGAATGCGTATGGAATAAAATCATATATCGAGATGCTAATAATACCACTTCAAACACAATTTCCAACTCGGCAGAGAAGTATTGAATCGAGTGAGGAAAACATTATTTTTAATACTTTCTTCAACTACTCGACGACTTGACGTATTCTTGTACGTTCTATTCAAAAGTAATCACTTGAATATCTTAATAAACTATTTATAGAATGTAAAATCATTCATGGCAGTTTATTTTTTAAAAAAAATTAAAGACAGATATATATATATATATATATATATATATATATATAACTCTATATTATGCTTTTTAAAATTTATTTATTATGTTATTTTATGTGTTTGATCTAGCCCAAATATCTAAATTTCCATTTAAAAAAACAATTTGATATTTATAATTTTTATTATTGATTATTCAAATTTTACTACGGTTGTAGAACTTTTAAAATACTTATACTATTTTTTCAAAATGGTTGTAATGGCATCGATCCACACTTACTTTTTTTAGTTTCATTTAAGTTTTAGAAATAGAAAATAGTCGCAAAATGTTAAATCTAACGAATAAGGTAAATGACTAAGCATTATGACACCTTTTGTTACTAGAAAGTTGAGTACAATGAAGAATTTGTACAAAACAAATCGCGTGCAGACTTTTTTGTCACAAATCTTTGGTCAAAATGCCGCTGAATAATATCAGTAATATCCTTAATTAATCTTACAAACATGCAACGGTTATTTTTAATTCATTCGCATACTTTTCCGAAATTTCTTCCTTTTGACTGGTTAAATAAATCTCTGTCTTTTCTAAACTTTGTGTATCATTCGTAAACTGTTATAAAATTAACAAAGCGTCTACCCTATAAGCTTCATTTTACGTTTTGTGCATATTCGTAATTTTTTCTTTCTATGCATTTAATGTTATAATATAATAATAAACATAGATATTAAATTTCAACCATAATTAATTTAAACTAACTATAATTATTTTAAACTTTATTCAAATTGAATATACTAAATTTTTTTTTAAAAAAAAAACACTTTATTTCAAATGTCATCGTTATTAGTACTATATTTGTATTAAAAATTCGGATACTTTTGAAATAACCTACACACACATACACATATATATATATATATATATATATATATATATATATATATATATATATATATTAGCACCGAACAAATGTTGAATAAGATTTTCATAAATAAATATTTTTACTTTGTTAAATAGAAATATTTTATCAAAAATAGTTTATTTCATATTAATTGATTTATTCTTTATCTAATGGCACAATTTTTTTAGAAATTTTAATTGAATAAATTAAAAAAAATGCATTAATTGGTTTATATATAGAATTGTATGCGGTACACTCAATACAGTACAATATTTATTGCACAAAAAAAATACTGACAGTTAAATAAAGTAGTGGTGAGATAATATGGTAACATAAAATATATTGAATTATACAGTGTTGAAAATCTCGGACTTATCAACAAATATTCTAAGAAAATTCATATCAATACATTGAAAAATAACTTCAAATAACTAAAAAGTTAAATCTTAAAATAATTGGAATTTTCTGAAAAATAATAATTTTCAAATATATTACAAATATAATCTAGGAATAAAAGTGATAGCATTTAATACTCTTCAGTAATCTTTTAATTTAAATACTATTGTAAATTTGTGAGATAGATACGTTTCAAAAAAAAAATCACTACTCTATCAATAAATTTAAATTAAAAGAAGTGATTAGATTTGAATAAAATAACATAATATTGAAAGTGACAGAAACATTGATCTTATCAATGTCAAACAAGGTAAAAAAATCTTAAAAGTACAAGTTTGTCAACTCGTTATAAACTTTACCTGAATATTTTACTTTTTAATTTAAAACTAATTTCAATTATACCAATACTTTTTGCATGCAATAAATTGTTTTTTTAGTTGACAATTTTTTCAGTTGCTGAATTATAACTACCGATATTTGTTCTATAAAGAATAAATACATAAATAAATATTTATATCTTTAGATATTTCCAATTAACGAAATGAAATATATTTATGTATAAAAATCTTATCTACGAATATGCCAATATTTTTTTCGTTCTATGTACAATATATACGGCCATCCAAATGTGATGCCTAGATTTGTGTTTTATTAAAAAGAAATATGTCTATAGGGTGATGTATAAGGGAAACGTGTGTATAGTTTCTTTCGTTTCTTTTCAATAAAATACAAATCTAGGCGTCACATTTGGATGGCCGTATATACATTATTTTTATCAATTGTATGGAATTTTATCATAACAAACAATAAAATACAGATTAATTTTTTTTGAAAAAATATAATTTTCCTTCATTTCTACAGATTATCTTTATATTTAAAAGCAATTAATGGTTGTTCATTTATTTTTTTTTCAAAATAAAATTTTAAAATTTTCAATATAATCTTTTTTTGAAAGTATTTTTTCTGATAATTGATCTTCAATATATATCAAATTAAATTAGTTTTGTAATTATATAAAACTATTATAATTAATTTAATCACTTTTAATAAAATCAGTTCAATACTTTCATCTAAATAAAAAAATTCTTTAACCAATAAAACATATCTTTTTAAATTTAATATTTTCTTTAAAAAAATCAATTCAATGTACACGTCCTTTTTTGTGAATAAAACGAATTATCCTATAAATGTGTTTTATCAAAATTCTACCACTTTTAAACATTTGAGTTGTTCTGTTCGACGACTCTTTGAAATCGATCTTATGAAATTGAATTGTTCTGAGAAACAATAATATTCCAATGAATGCGGACATATCGTATTTCGTGACAATCCACCCACATACCCACCGTATATATCACAATAAACCAAAGTAGATGTGGAAATAAGAACCTTGTGTCAGTCACTTTTACTCACAAATTTAATTTCCTTCGACTATTTTGGTTTCGGAATATAAAAAAATATATGTATTTGTGTCTCTTCTCTGCTTTTATATATTATAAATAAATATACATAATAATATAGACTTTGACTGTATATATGTATGTATGTGTTTATATATATACATACATAGAGATATACCATGAGGTATCATAAATACTGTTACAATTTTAACCACCCCCATTGAGATTGAATCTTTTTAACGTATTCACCAAATGTCACTTTACAATTGACAGTTTAAGATAATAATTTATGTATAATAACATCTTTTAAAATTAATAAATATTTAAAAATTGAATGGAGCAATAAATAAAATAGTATTGTTCTAATTGTGCTTCAAAAATATGATATTAAAAAAAAATCTGTATAACACTTTGCAACCACTAAGTATTAACCGTATATTTGTTTACCGAGCCATGAAATTATTGGAAGAAACCGGTAGAGTAAAAGACCACCTACCGTTCGTACACCACAAGCAATTAAAACAATTAAAGCACGAGTCGACCAAAATCTACTCCAAAAATATCTGTACATAATTTATATTTTTCTCAAACAGAATTTCCTGACTTAAATGCTCGTTAGTTTCATATTCTTCCAAATTGCGTATTTTATTTAATCCTTTTTTATGATATTATTATTGACATTTTAATGTGTTCCTACTATTTGAATTTCTTAATCTTGTGTATAATATTTTTATTTGCCCTTGTTCATTCTCAGATCATCTCATTCTTCACTCTTTATATTCTTTAAGTGCGACAACTACTTGTTCAGTACGAATCCATCTCGGTATTTAATATTTCCGTTTATTTCTATTACTTATTTTCCAAGTTTTCATCTTAATAATACAACATATGTAATATGATACTTGCTAGTTACTAATTTGGTAACTAATACTAGATGTATTAATATAGTTTTTATTAATGTGTTTAAAATCTTAATATTTACAAAATATTTACTACTGTAATACCACACGATTTTATTAAAATATTCAAAAATTACTTATTATTCATTTTTAGATATATTTTCATTCTAATGATGATTATTATCTTCAGAGTAAACATTTAAAATTTAATTTTTGTAAATTATTTGCCTGTTGTATAAAAAAGATGATGTTTCCTTCTAAATGTATAAAAAAATATACACTTAATAGTTACTGTACCATAATAAATTATTTTAATGCTGTAGAAGTAATAAATGTTCGCAATAAACTTTGCCAAAATTCCAAACTATATCACAAAAAAATATATTATACGAAAAATAATTTGAAAAAAAAATTCTTAAAGGAAAATAAAATTTCTTAACTATGAATTCATATATTTTTTATAAAATTACATTAAAATGTTTATTAATTAGAACATGTAATTAATTATAAATTTATCTTCGAATTATTATATTTTTTCAATTTACAAACATTTGTTGGATACATTTTTTTTAATTTTTATTATTTTATAACAGTTAAATAGAAAAATAATTAAATCCTAAATATCACAATACAAAACATATATTAAGATACAAAATATTAATTAACCGTTAAAATATCATACTTGAATCATGTTTCTGTTTTTTTATTCAGATTAATATTATTACAAACATGAGTCAAATTCAATATTCCACTTCATTTACCATAACATTAATTTCAAATTTTGTTCGACAAACTTTCTCTGTTGAAAGTATTTACTTATCGATAAATAAATGTAAGCGATAATAATTTCTTAATCGAATTTTTTACTGCATGCTTATCTTAAATATCGGAACAGTGTTTCAAGCCACTTCTATACTTCATAACAGTGTTATAAAAAGTTCTTAACTCCTTAATTACAAACAAGTCAGAAACTTAAATGATAGATTAACCAGTAAAACACACAGACGCATCTTGTTACACTAACACGAGAATAAAAACATTTTGTTTCGAAAATTTCAGGAAAGTATTGCAAACATTATAATATTTTCGCGGTCGTTCATTTCATGAAGCTTTCTTTAGTACATAATTTTCTCATTCATTATATTTCCAAACAATTTACTTTGTGGTCTTTGTAATAAGTAATGTCGAACGAATATATTTGTACAGAGCGTTCGTTTAACACTCATTTTTTTCTTTTTTTATATAATTAATTTATTTTTCACAAACAGCAATATATTTCTGATAATATTTCATTATTCGATTATTAATTGACTGGATTGTATAAATAAATTTTAAAAGAATGATTTTTAAAAAATAAAATAATTTTTTCAAATATTAATCATCAAAAATTAATAATCAATATATAATCGTTCATTTCATAAATATAATAGACAAATTCAGAAGTCGTTATGAACTGAAAATTCATTTTTATAATTAGTACATAAAAACAAGTATTTAAGAAAGTTTGTTATCTATATACTTGCTCTTGCTTTGTACATCCATGCAAATATATGACCTTACAATACATAATAAATATTTGTTTCAAATATGTTGAATAGTATTAGTACTTTAATATTTTATGATAATATAAAAGATTTTTTTTTAAAAAAAAAACATACATTTTTTAGAATTACAATATTTTATTTTATTATTTATTTCATGTAGATTTTCATTAATTGCTAGTTCAATTGAAGGTATTTATTTAGACTAAACAGTAAAAATGAATGGTTTTGTTGAAAAATAATATTTTTTTGATTATAAAAATTTTATTTTAATAAAAATACATAACGAGTATAATATAAATAATCATTTTTTTATTTCTTGTATATATCGAAACTTTAAATTAATTGAAAACCTCAAAACAAATTTTGTCATATAAAAATTGAGTGTTTAAAAAAATACACACCTTTATAAAATAATCTTGAAATATTGAAATCTAACAGTTGATATACCATCTATTAAACAAAATAATCCTTGCTAAGAAATCAATATGAAGTGCATGCTAATAGAAAAAGTGCAGATTGCAAAAACACACCCGTCACAAATATGGCATTAGACCGAAGTGAATTTCTTACAATAGGGATTACATCGCCAAAGACATACCACCTCCTTTTAGTTTGTGCGTGCATGTATCCGAGACGAGACGCCCTCCTTCCTAATTCTGCGCTCCGCGTAATGTAATCAATCACGGTGACGTCACGAGTTTAACTTTGTCCGTCAATTGCAGCATCTTATAAAAGAACCAAACTGAAACGGCCAAGACCACATCCAACAATAAAATAATACTCCTTTAGATAAGGAACAATACTAAATCTTTTTGACCCTTATCTTCAAGCTTATCTTGATAATATATATATATATATATATATATATATATATATATATATATATATATATATATATATATATATATATATATATATATATATATATATATATATCATAAGCCTTTTTATCCACTACTAGATAAAGTCCTCAGGCTAGATAATTTCAATTATATTCTCTAATATCCAGTGTGTCATCGTTATTAACCGTATTAAAGTAAGGAGAAAACCATTCATCTTCTTGAATAGTTATTTTGTGCATATCTTAAAATAAATACTTTAAAAAAATCAGATTAAACATCAAATTGTTATTGAAATGCAAAATATAAATTTTAGATATCAGTGAAAAAATATATTAAATAAAATATTAACAATTGTTAAAAAAAAAGTAATCAACCTGCACAAAATATAAATATTCTTTTGTAATTTTTAACATTTTTTTCTAATCTTAAATAACTATCCAAAAAGAGCTTTTCTAATAATTCTAATATAAAATACACCAACATATTCGTATAAAATAAATTAAAGACACTTTGTTTACTTCTCATTATAAAGTTTAAATTATTGTAATAATTGACTTTATAATATTTCCTTGAAATATCAAAACAACTTTATAAGAAAAATAAACATAACAAGATCAAAGTCAAAATTATAATTACAATCTTTATCTGAATTTATTTCAAACATTTAATTTAAAAAAGAAAAAATTAATTCTTTTTTAAAAGAAGCTTAATCTTGTTTAGTAAATGTTCAAAGAAATTAATTAATAACAATACATGCCAATTTTTATATAATAATTTGATAATATTGAATTATATATAAATATATATATATATATATATATATATATGTGTGTGTGTGTGTGTGTGTGTGTGTGTGTGTGTGTGTGAGTGTGTGTATGTAATTCCACAAAACAAAATTTTAAAATGTATTAAATACAACAAAAAATCTTTCAATAAACACTTAATCGGTTTAAAAGTTGAAATGCGTCTGCGAAAAAGTTCACGAGAATCCAACATCTGAAAAAAAAACAATACCTTATTGATGTAAAACAGACTGCACGAGCAGCAAAAAATCTGTAAAGCAATGTACAAAGTGAGAACAAGTGTACGTACCATTCGGAGACCTGCTAAATGGAAACTATACGTGCCATGACTAAGACATGCTTTCAGTGAAAGCTGTCCAAACTGTTGAATTGAACATTGCTATGTAGGTATACTAGGAAACTAACCACACTCCAAGAATTTAAACTTGCGCAACAAACATCTACTGCAGATAGTTTGTTTAAATACATTCTTTATGAATGTAAATTTTAAATAAGATTAATCTATTTTTCAATTTTATATATATATATATATATATATATATATATATATATATATATATATATATTATATATAATATATATATATATATATATATATATATATATATAATTACTAAATTATTGTCTTTTAAACGTACCTTTTTAAGGAAAATTAAGTTTATTTTTCTATAAATAAAACCACAATTTTTATATTATTTTTAATACAAAATTAATATATAATAATAATAATTCTTTTGAAGGTGAATAAATACCAAAGTAAATATATTTTTTATTTATATATCTCAATTAAATATCATTTCTTAATTTAATATCATTTTCTTTATATATCCACTTTCATTCTGTTTTGATTCGCGCACAGACTTTTTATAGCTACAATCAACATTTGAACTTTTTAACATTTGAAATATTCTTCTAAATTGCAGAATTTTATTGTGAAAAAAATTGAATAATTTCTTACAAGAAAAAAACATTCAAATGTTACATTATTTTATTGTATTCGTCTATAATTATTTTCTCGTGCTTGTTGAGCTTAATTTTTTCCATATTTACTAATGAACATAAAGAAATAAAAATAGACTTAGTAAATTTCCTCACAGCAGTCTTTCAATTATATTTATTTTTTCGTTGTGATTCTTGTTAACTCTAATAGTCTTTCTTCGTATATATTTTGTTGTTATTTTAATTGTCATTCTCATAAATTTTTTTATATATATATATATATATTATATTTCTTCACAATCCTCTATATGAATCTGTTTTATTTTAAAACTAAATATATTGTTATTAGATATGTTTAAAATGTGATAACAAAAGATTTTTAAAATATTTTATTGAATAAATAAAACAAAAAATATTCAATAAATTGCAAAAAATACTTACAGTATTTATTAATAATTGAATATTTCAAATTAAATATCGATTTCTTTATTTTTTTAAAAAAAAAACTGTATTCAATCTATATTACATATTCTATTTACGGATATAATATTTAATACAGATTTAAATGATACTGGTCAATTTAAAAGAAATTATAATTTCATTTTTTAATAATTAACTATATGAAAAATTGTTGAAATGATAAAGAAAAATCATTATTTATTCGAATGTATAATAATATATTTATGTGTGTGGGTGTGTGTTTTGAAAAATAAACATTCTCAATTTTAAATACATACAATTGTGTTTATATGATATTTTAAAAAAGTTAACTAAAAATATTTTATTCTTGTCCAAATATTTTTTTTGTATCTGTCTATTTATTTATATACTATCTATTTACCTATATATATATATATATATATATATATATATATATATGTATATATATATAACATTCTAATTTCCACCTACAATAAAAATGTAATCAGTTTAATAATTCATAACATTATTAATATTACAAAACATTTTATCGCTTTCTAATATCATAAACGATAATATTCTTCGAAATTTAACTCAACATTACTATATTTTTTATGATTATTAACTTCCCCGTGTCTTTATATCCACTATAAACTTTTTCTTCTATAACTTTTTTCCTAACAACTTTATCTTAGTTTTTTCGTCTACGAAATAGTTGTTTTCACTTTATTTACTCATACTATTTTCTTGCAAAATTTCTTTTCTTTTTCACTCAAATAATAATCACCACAAAATATTATTAAAATATCCAATAGTTTTTATTCAATGTTCATTTTATTTGTTTATAAGTTATGATACATATTTCTGTTGCCCTGATATCATTATCAAAATATTATCTAGACGAAAGTAATGGAACTCAATGAACCAGCAAATAAATTATTTTTATAAAAGATAGAGTTGGAAATTAATAATTAATTTGTTTTACAATAATTATTTTTTACTCGAGATACTATTCATATAAACTATGTATATCAATTTCAAATTAATATAATTAATATTAATATATACTATTAATTTAATAAAAAGATGAATTTTATTTTAAAATATAATTTTACTAAATAAAAATTATTTACATCTCATTCAGTCATTTTCAATAAATATATTTTTTTACACAATTGAAGGACATCCCAGTTAGTATTTACCAACAATAACAAATATAAACTTAATTACTGAAACACTTTGTAAACACATTTTTCACTGTGTATTTTTCCAATGTGGAAAAAAATGACGTTTAAACTTTTAAATATTCGTAATTCAAAACGTTTGATGTGTCAAAACTCGTATAATATGATTTTTTTGTATTGGCTCTTAATTGGTTTTCAATGAATATTAAACATTAGTAAATTATATTTATGTTCAGATATTTAATGAAACATGGAATATTATTCACTCTAAATATTTTTAAATAGACAAAATTATAATATTATAAAATATAATTTGAATGAAAGTTTCGATTTTTTAATTTATAGAAAATTCTATTTCTAAATGCATTTTATTGTCCAAAAAATGTCTTAATTATTTCCTTAAGTTACTAACTTATACTTGTCATTTTTCTACTGTTTTAATTAAATTCCTTAAGCAATTTTGACCAAAACAAACTGGACCAAAAATATTTCTTCTAAATCTCACTTTTCATTGAATCATGTAAGATTTCAACACTTCTCTCAAATATTTCCATACCGTAACAATCCAGACAATTCGAATTTACCAAAATTACAGCAACGTTTAAAAGAACATTTTACAACAACAAAATATATTTTATCGTAAATTCTAATCACCTTTTGTTACTTCTAGTACTAATAATCTTTTTCTACAGTAACTTCTTAAATTAGCTTGTCTTATTCTTTTAAAAATAAATAACAAATATATTTTCCAATAAAACAAATCGCAATATAATCACCTTTTCAAAATGCACAACCGATTTTAACATTTAATTTTGGTTAATTTATAATCCACTACAATATTTTTAATTTTATATTTTATTATTTTTCTTCATAAATCTAATATATCAAATTATTTTTTTTTACAAATACTAAAATAAAAATATATTTATAAAGAAATACTTTCAAAACGAAACATTCTTTGCAAAAGAAACAAAATCAATATCAAACCAACATCCTGTTGTAATTGTTCTCGACAAATTCTAAGAGAATACTTAACACATTCAAGTTCCATATAAGAGCCTAAACTTTGAGAAGAAATTTCATATAACAACGTTCTCATCTAAGAATATTCACCCATGTACAATACTTCTATGCGCCTCGAATGAGATTTACATATTGATTGACGACTTTTGAATTTCCGTTTTCGGCACATACACACTTGTTTACGTTGAAAATCCAATATGTAAATTTATTCAATGCATTTCTTTCAAGGTCGTGTCATGTTTTCGATCAGTGATAACGAGTCTGTATATGTACTTTATCTTCCTTTTCCTATGAGAAAAGGAAATTGTAAAACATTATATAGAAGGTAGTGCGCGTTCGTGTACGTAATAGGAGCACATCTGTTTTTGGACAGGATATACTATGTATCACTTTTTCACTCAAATATTCAACATTTTCTTTTTTTTTTGTATAATATTTTTTTGTTAGTGTCGACGAGGAATACTCTAATTATAACAAATATAAATTTCTAAAATTTTTCTTCCTTGAATTTTACTTAAAAGACACTATTAAAAATAATCGACAATTTCTTCAAAATTATTGAATGAAATTAAATACATGAAGATTATATATATATATATATATATATATATATATATATATATATATATATATATATATATATTTATATATAAATGTTAAATCAAAACTCAATTCCTGAATTATTTTTACTCTTTAAAAAAATTAATTTCAACACAGACTTTAATTAGAAAATTATTCATTATTTGGGAAAGCCTTTTTTATAATGAAGTAAATATAAATGGCTTCCATTTAATGTCCGTCTTGCAAAAATTGAGCTCTTTTCACATTTCTCACTATTTCACTCAAAACATGAAGTGTGATAGATTGTTTATTTCTTCAATGATGATTTATTTTTACTCAATCAAATTATTAAAATAACACTTCAAGTATATTTAGCTTTTATAAATTGGTATCAAAAAGTTTCGAATCATAGTACTGTAAAAATCTTCGTTGATTGTTACTGTATTTTCTTCTTCGTTTTTTTTAAAAAAAGTAGTTCAATAGATTTTTTGTTAGTAACACCAAATCAAACCATTATTTTAAATTATTATAAAGGTCTTTGATAAAAGAAATTTAAATTATATGATCCGTAATATTTAAAATTTTATTTATTGATAAAGCCTATCAAGTGATAATGAATTTCATTTCTCGTTATTATTTGTGTATTTTCAATACTATTATAATTCAAAAAAAATTGAGAAAGTTTCAGATAATTTATATATCTCTGTCCTGCTAACTTTACTCAAGATTCATTTTGAATGAATTGAGAATGCTACTTCGCCTTTAATCATTGATTATTTCTAATTTTCTAAACTCAACAAACAATAGTCGAATGCAAAATGCTGTGACAATAATTTCAATCCTATAACCAAGTCAAATATTTCATTAAATTTAAATAATTAAGAAATTGTTTCTGAAGTAAATTTTAACAAATCTCACACTTTGATGTTAGACAATTTTTCAATAAAACCTTTTCTGGGAAAAAATATTTTGTAATGAGAAAGTGAGTTCTTTCTCTCTCTCTCTCGCACACGTATATGTATATATATTCCTCTAAATTGGTGGTTGAACAAGTGACTGACAACCTCATCTCATCATTAACGAACTCTGACATTGTCAAAGAGGCCAAAATTGTTAGTTTTAATTTGATTTTGTGTTTTCATTATAAATATATATATATATATATCATTATCAATAGCAATAGCATTTTTCTATCCACTGCTGAATGAAGGCTTCTTCCAAAACCTTCCACTTCGAATAATGTAGTGCCTTTGTCTTCCATTCCATGCCAATAAGTTTTCTTATGACATATATATATATATATATATATATATATATGTACTTGTATCTATAATTCAAACAAAATATTCCTTATCATTGTTGATATATCGAAAAACGAATCTCTTTTCTGAAAGAAAAGAACATATTATTTACTTACTCATCAATTTTTTTTCTTTATCTTATATTGTCATCCATTACTATTATCAATTATTGATATTATTATTAATTTTAGTTGTAAGTTAATTAAGAAGAGAAATCCTCATTACAAATTACTTCTATATTATTTTATAGAAATACTTTGTATTTTAATTTCGAGTTAAAAAACCTGTTTATTGACATTATGTTTATTACTGTTAACTATACAATTTTTACTCTTTCTATTGTTTTATTTTCTTTTTCTTTTTAAGTATTTACCTCTTTATCTAACTATATATATATATATATGTTTGTATGTATGTATGT
Source organism: Neoneuromus ignobilis (assembly GCA_029203775.1). Taxonomy (NCBI): domain Eukaryota; kingdom Metazoa; phylum Arthropoda; class Insecta; order Megaloptera; family Corydalidae; genus Neoneuromus; species Neoneuromus ignobilis. The sequence goes on along the minus strand of CP092091.1, from coordinate 32,717,194 downwards.
ATAAAAAATTAAAAAACAAGTCGTTCTTTTATAAAAGTTCCTAATAAAGTTAAAACGTTAAAAGATGAAAAAATTTATATATAAAATGTTATAAAATTGACGTCTAGACGGGCAATTTAACAGATTTCAAGTTGGATTATAATCAAATAAAAATACCCTCTTTAAACCGACTGTCATGCCAAAGAACATATACCTTTCAACGGATTCGAATTTTTGGAAACGAAAATCCATATGTTTCAGTGACGGTACGATAATTGTTTGCTTTATTTGATAAAATTGCTGTTTATTAATATGATTGCTATATTATTGCCAATTAACTGTTTCCATTCAATTTTATTTTACGAAATTCAAATGTCAACTTGTTGAATTTAGATAGAAAACTTTGTATTAAATACTTAAATATATCAAAAAAAATAACATTTACCTTAAAATATTCTTTTATATTAAATATTGTATGTATGTATGTGTGTATATATATATATATATATGTATTATGTGTATCGATATATCTGTGTATGTATGAACAGTATAAAAAATATAACTATATTACATGAAAGGTTAAATAAAGTATGATAAAAGTAATAATCAAAGATTTTTTTATTTTCAACAAAATGATAACCTCAGTCAATCTAATTATATAGTTTAATGTACCTGATTTACAGTACTCTTTCTAACAAATTCAAAATTCCATATTCGTAGAATTTCTTTTCTTTCTGAAAAATTGCTCCAAGTGATTTTTGCATACTTCTAAATAATTTTTAAATAATCTTTTAAGAGAATTCTATAAATAATGTATAGAACAAACAGAAATGCGAAATTGCAAAGTATAATAAATACAATTATTGAGATAAAACACTCCATCCAATCTCAAACAATTTTTAACAAAAGTACAGTATGACTTTGCTTGGTTGAAAATGTATTTTTGAGGTTGTTTATGGTTACTCAGCTCACTTACCGCATTTTTTACACACGTTGTTATTGAATACTATCCGTTTTTCATCACTACCATTCTTTTCGAAAATGGATCAGTTTCATTGCGTTTTAATAACGAATCTTAGATGGAAGTACAATCCAACAATTTGTTTTTGTTTAAAAATCATGCAGCACTTAAAAATCAAAACAACTAACGAAACCAAACTTCTGAAAGTAGTCATATACTGTCTTATTCAATATTGTAAGAATCTCTGTTAACTATTGTGTTACTCAATATTGATAACTTTAAATTAGTTTTCATTTGGCCACTAATAATTATGAGAGATCTGCCTGTCCGAGATGCATTATAAAGGCAAAATCTTCACAAATCACTTCATTAACTACATCTTCTCTATTAATAGAATTTTCTAGAGTAAGTTGTTTTAGTTCTATATAAAATACCTTTATATGTACAATAGTAATACTAAACTGAACTTCTATTGATTATTGACAATAAAATTAACAATAAAAAACTAAATTAATTGATTTTTAAATTAATATATGTTTATTATTTTGAACAATAAAATAAAAAAGCTGTACTGCAATTTTTAATTTTTACTTCAACTTACTGCTTCAATTCATATAATTTTTGAATTAAATTATCACAATTTCCTCGTAGTCAATACATATAATTGATTTTAGAATAATTACTAATTACTTTAAACGAGCTACAATTAACAGATATATGTTTTTGTTGTGAAAAATTATTAATTTTCAAATTCTTAAATAGTC
>CP092091.1:32677990-32707990 GCA_029203775.1 Neoneuromus ignobilis | reverse complement strand
AAACTCACCAACTATAATCTATTTACATTGGCACTTATCGTATATTATTATACTTTGAGTTTTAGTAACAATCTTTTTTTTGTAATTTTAAAATTACTTTTTTTTAAATACACAATATGAATCTGAACTCGGAATGCTTCTATGCTATTTTTTGTCTTTGGAATGTTAAAATTATTTTTTTAATCAGTAATGAATTGAAATTACGAGATTCTGAAACTCTTGCATATTATAATTGAAAATGTAACGATCACATTCGTATTAAATATCAAAAAACTATATACTAAAAAGAAAAACAAACCTAAGTTTCTGTTCACATTAATGCAACGGTGAATGAAATTTTTATGAACCATTTAATAATTCACATCGAATACATATAGATTATCAATACAATTTACTTTATTTAAATGACACTTAATTAATTGTAAAACTTGACGACCTCACATGAAAATGAATTTGTGTTTATGAAATTACGTTTAATTTTTTTTACGTTCAAATTGAATTGTACGATTCAGGTAGGAAAATATTTCTCCGTGAGACTTATATAACTGTTTGCGTTTCATAACGTAATGCTTAAATATTTATTTTTTAATAACTACTTCTATTTAGTCTACAAAAAAAAATAATGTAAAAAAATCTATAAAGTACAATCGATATTCTTAAGTTTTTTATTTTAAGAAATTCATATCTTAACGTAATTTCACAAACTTTTTGTTAATCACTTGTTTAAGAATCGTAAATTTTGTACACATCAGTACATATATCATTTTATATGAAATGAATATATTTAAAATGTAAAAAATCAATTCCATCTGTATCCAGTTCATGATTTAAAAATCAATCATTCAAATGACTGATTAAGTCAATTTTCAATAAAAACAAGTCTAATAACACAATGTATTTTTCTTATTATAAAAAAAATACACATAGATTCATAGTTATAAACCTTCTATTTAATTCAGTAACATTATTAAAATATTTTCTATGCACTACATTTTAATTTATCAGTATATTGTGCATATATGTGAAATATATTTTTATATATATACATATACACACACACACACACATACACATATATATATATATATATATATATATATAGAGAGAGAGAGAGAGAGAGAGAGAGAGAGAGAGAGTAGTGTGTGTGTGTGTGTAGTATGTATATGTGTGTATGTATGTATGTATGTATGTATGTATGTATATATATATTATTTACCACCCCTGCTATTTCTTAGAAATTCAAAAACAAACTATTGATGTTAGAAAATGGAAAACTATCAATAATTTCATTACTACATGTCATTTTGTGATAGAACGCTAAAAAGCAGATTCAAACAATGCATCATCTTAAAAACATGAAATAACATGTAACAAAGCATCGCTTTATTTTACATGTTATTGCAGGTATTTAAGATAATGCATTGTTGCGACTTTTAGTTTGCTGTGAAAGCTCATGGTAAGCACACTGAATTTGTTTAAAATATTGTAAATTAAATATTTTGTTTATCCTTCTATCTGAAAATGCAAAAAAAAAGGAAACTCGATGGAGCAAAACGGTTAAAAATAAAATTTCTTTTTGTTCAAGGAAAAAACAAGTCGCAAATTGCAAAAAAGCTCTATTCGGTACATTCAATTGTTATAAAAATACTCTATCACACGAAAATCGCCAAAGATCAGGAAGAAGACTTGTTGTAAGGGCCAAGGAAGACCAAAAGTTAATATGTGCTTCTTTAAAGAATCGAAAAAGAACCTCTTCTGAACTTGGTGCCGATATACTGAAGGACACTGGTAGAAAAATATCAGCCAGAACAACTACCATAAAGCCGGACTTAAAGGCTGTAAGGCAAGGAAGAAGCCCTGGCTATCAGATAAGAATAAAAAGATGCATTTGGAGTGGGCCCTAAACCACAAATATTTCACTGAAGAGAATTGATCCAAACATTGTATGGTCAAACAAGTCTAACTTTGAGGTGTGTACTGTTCATTAGTTCTATTTTTATTTAAAATATATTACAACTGTGGTGACATATTCATTGTTTTATATTTTTCAAGAGTGTAATTTTTTTTACCATTTTAGGTGTTTGGTACTGCCGGTGCTACTTATGTGAGACGTAGGGTGGGCGAAAAATATATTGTATGCGTGGATTAAATGGATTCCAAAAAGTATATTCAAGTGCTGGAAAAAGCAAATGTTTGATGACGCGAACATTGATGGCATCACATTCCAGCAAGATAACATACTGTGTCACAAGTAGTGACACTTACACATACTAACACACATGTACACACTATTGCACAAGCACATGCACACTCCACACACAGACACCACACACACACAGACACAGCACACCACATCGCACCATGGACACACTGCACACCACACACGCCCACATGGAGGAAGAGACCAGAGGAAGAGGAGAAGGCCGAGGTTGGAAGAAGATTGTGGTCTGTAGAGAGTGGAGTCCGAGGGAATGGCGAAAGTCCGGTAGAGGAAGCCTGGACCAGCAGAGGACTGGGTCGGCGCGGCGGAGGAGGGAGGAAATAGAGTCTACTGCCTCCTCCTCCACCAGCTTCCTCCTCGTCCGCCGGCCGGCCTCGACCTCCTCGCCGTTACAGTCCTCTGCCGGTCCCGGCCTCCTCCGCACCTCGGCCTTCTCCACCGGTCCCAGCCACATCGCTGCCCTCAACCTTCACTGGTTAATTGATATCCTTATAGCTCCTATGTATTGAAAAGTTAACAATTCGAAATAAATGTATATTATTTAAATACATAGTTGTCTATTTACTTTTGTCACTCTAGTGTGCACATGAAAGTGTGTGTGATGTGTGTGTATGGTGTGTGGTGTGTAGTGTGTATTGTGTATGATGTGGTGGGTGGGTGTGATGTGGTGTGTGTGGGTGGGTGTGATGTGGTGTGTGTGTGTGTGTGATGTGGTGTGTGTGTGTGTGTGTGTGTGTGTGTGATGTGGTGTGTGTGTGTGTGTGTGTGTGTGTGTGATGTGTGTGTGTGATGTGTGTGTGTGTGTGTGTGTGTGTGTGTGTGTGTGTGTGTGTGTGTGTGATGTGGTGTGTGTGTGTGTGTGTGTGTGTGTGTGTGTGTGTGTGTGTGTGTGTGTGTGTGTGTGTGAAATGTGGTGTGTGTGAAATGTGGTGTGTGTGAAATGTGGTGTGTGTGAAATGTGGTGTGTGTGAAATGTGGTGTGTGTGTGTGAAATGTGGTGTGTGTGTGTGTGTGTGTGATGTGGTGTGATGTGTGTGTGATGTGGTGGGTCGGTGGATGGGTGTGTGATGTGGTATGTGTGTGTGTGTGTGGTGTGTGATGTGGTATGTGTGTGTGTGTGTGTGATGTGGTATGTGTGTGTGTATGATGTGGTGTGTGTGTGTGTGCATATTGTGTGTGGTGTTATATATATATATACACACACACACACACACACACACACATATATATGTATATAAAATACACATGTGAATGTGTTCAATTTAAAAACGTTGACTAAATTACATAAAAAGTTTATAATTATGACTAGCATTAAATCTTAAAATTATAACATCAATTTAATATTAATATATCTTAAGAGATCATTATTATAATTATTTGAAAATTATACATTTATAAATAACCATTAAATGTTTTTTCATTTCTTTAATAAAAAGATCTCTTAAATTATATTGAAGATTTCAAGTAAAGTAGTATTACTCTAATGTACAAATTTAACATTAAATAAAATTTTAAACAGTCATGAATATAAAAATTAAACTAACTTATTATGCACGTTGGCGAATATGAATGGTGGACAGCAAACATCCCGTCCATTTTCAGTTCAGTTGAGATTTTGCGGTCTGTTGCTATTGTAAAAAAAAAAAGAAATTAATAATTATAAAATATTTCAATTACAATACAGAATAATAATAATTATAAACAATTGTAAAATTTAAAATTCATATCAAGTTAAACTTACAATAAAATAAAATTATTTATAACATATAAATCAGCAACTAAAAAAATAGACTATATAATTAAATAAATTGAAATAAGTTAAAATTCTTACCCTGGTCCAGGATAGTAATACGGCGGAGGCCTCTCGTACTCAGTCGCCAACGGAGGACTGTGGTACTGGGGAGGTCCGCCGTTGGGAAAATCCTCCCAGTGCCTATGATGAAATTAAAATTAAGTTCAAATCGAACAATATAGTAAAAATAAATAATACTTGAACACTGTTTACATAAAAAAAATACATGAATTGGTTCAAAGGACATTTTAACTTAATAATATATATAAAAAAAAAAAAAAACAAAAAACTAAATATTAAAAACTAAAATATAATAAATATTTTTCTTGACATAATTTAATTCACTACTTTAATATTCCTAACTAAACAATATTATTTTCAATTTTAATAATCATTTAAATATTTTTCTCTGTCAACATGCATATACTCTATTTGTAAATAAATCCATTAACAGCTATAAAGATGGTATAATTAAATATTTTTAGTAGCTGTCAAATTTTATTTAAATCTTGACGTTTTTTTGCCATGTGTATGAATGTGTATATATGGAATCATCCAAATGTAACAACTAGATTTGTATTTTATTAAAAAGAAACTATACACACATTTCCCTATATTTTTAACACTAGATTGCCCAAGGAAGTCATTTTGACTGCTTTTTAATTTCAATTAGAAAAATAATTATGTATATAATGACACAATTTCTTAGAATTTTGTGACTTTTTGTACAACATATAAATGCGTTTATTAATAATTGTAGTTACCTCCCCCCTCCTTCATTTCCGGTATATATTTATGTGTTATACCTATATTGCCCAAAAGCAGTCATTTTGACTGCTTGGGAAATTTTAAATAATCAAATGACTCTTATTATTGAATTGAGTAAATTTCTTATATGACCAGTTCGGCTCTGTATTGAAATAACAGTTTTCACTTTTTTTCGATTACCGTTACATTATAACATACAAGTACATGATAAATTGTTGATTTGGGCGTATACTTGATAAGTTGCAGTTGTTCAATAAGCTGTTTATTTTATTTTATTTCTTTTGCGCCCTAAATTCATGAAAGAAATGTCGAATAGAAGTGAGTTATTGGAAAAGCTAACGAACATAAATGAAGAGTGCTCCGATATAGAATCAGATGCAACAAATTCTGAACTATGCTCGTGGAGCCTACGAGGCAAAAAATTTAAAACTGAGTTATTTTTGGTCAACAAAGTGGGGTCCCGATTTTTTTAGAAAAACTATGGCCAGAGAAAAGTTCAAGCAAATCCTACGATTTATTCGTTTTGACAAAAGAACCGAAAGAAGTAGGCGCCTACAAACAAATAAATTTGCCTTGGTTTCGGAAATATGGGACTTGTTCATTGAAAATAGTCAAGCTCTTGCTATCAACCAGGGCAAAATGTAACAGTTGAAGAGCAATTATTTCAGTCAAAAGCCAGGTGCAGGTTTACACAGTATATGCCTAATAAATCCAACAAATTTGGCATCAAATTCTGGCTTGCATCAGATGTTAGTAGCAAATATGTTTTGAATGGTTTTCCTTATTTGGGGAAAGATGAACAACGACCATCGTCAATGCTTCCCAGTGAACACGTTGTTCTGAAACTTGTCGAGCCATATACAAGCTGTGGAAGAAATATCACGACCGATAACTTTTTCACTAGCATGTCATTCGCGACAAAATTATTGGCCAAAAAAACAACTCTAGTTGGAACTATTAGAGGAAACAAAAGAGAACTACCCAAAGCAGCCAAACAAACGAAGGATAACATGCCTCGTTTTTCCACTCTGCTATATAAATCAGAGAATTGTGTTCTTACAATATATAAAAGTAAACCAAATAAAAGAGTAGCTGTTCTAAGTTCTAAGCATAAATTTGTGAAAATTGATAAAAGTAATAAAAAAATGTTACCGGAATCTATTCAATTTTATAACAGCACAAAATTTGGAGTTGATATGGCGGATCAAATGGCCAGAAAATATACAGTAAAAGGTAGTTCTCGTAGATGCCCCCTCCAAATATTTTTCAATAATAATGCATAAATTATTTTTTTTTCCAAGTGAAGTAAATTTTTTTTATTGTTAATATTTACTAATAACTTGTTATATAACTGTAAATAATATAAAAAATATTAAAAATTAATTTTAAACAAATTTCTTTACTCATTAGTTATTCTTTCACAATGCAGTCATTTTGACTGCTTTTGGGCAATATAGGTATATCCTAAGTTTCAGTCTTTCTAGTGTTAATAAAACACTAATCTAGGTATCACATTTGGATGACCCTATATAACTTAATTAAGTGTGACAATCACTACACATTTTTAGATTATAATAAATTTTACATACTTTGGAGCCATATCAGTATATCTCATATCTCGACTGCTTCCAGGACCATCATTTCCCACGGGGCCTCTTGCTCGATCACCACCCGAATCACTCACGTATCCTGCACCTTGACTTTCATAAGACTCCTGATGATAAGCTGGCCCTCGTCCATGTTTTTTAGTTTTTTTCTTATGTTTATCATTTGCACTACAGAAAAAATTAAATGATTAATTTAATATAATAAACTAAAAACTATTATTTAAAAAAACAAATGATTATTTATTACAAATACTTTTTAAATAAAATATTAATACACTTAATAAATATGTTATCAATACAAGATGAAATTAAAATGTGTAGACTAATTTTACATTATTGCAATAATTAAAATAACTATTATCTATAATAAAACTATAGGTGTTTTTTAAGCGTGATATAACTTTAAATTGAAATAAAACACATACTTATTGACCAGATGACCATTTATTTGATATTATTCAAAAGATCATTTTATAGCATTCACATTTAAAAATGATTTCAGGCATATGTACAGCTACCTCTGATATACCGCATTCTGTCAGTCCAATTTTGGATCACTTTTTCCAACAATTGGGGCCTTATGTCCACAATAACGCGAGTTATGTTAGCTCCTAATGCCTTAATCATTGCTAGTTTGTCAAAATAAACCAGAGACTTCACATATCCCCAAAGAAAATAATCCAGAAACGTCAAATCACACGATCGTGGAGACCAATTCACAGGTCTATTTCTGGAGATAATGTTATCGCCAAATTTTTGTTTCAGTAACTCGATTGTTTCAGTCTAAGTACGGCACGTGACACCATCCTGCTGAAACCACATCTCTTCCAGACTGATGCCTTGCAAATTTAGAAACAAATAATCATTGATCATCGTTCTGTAATGTACACCATCGACGATAGTACGCTCTCTGGCTTCATTTCAAAAGAAATAATAAGTTCTGATGATGCCACCACGTGCAATCCACAACATAAGGTACATTTTTCTGGATGCAATAGGCTCTCATGAATCATTTCAGGATTGGTCTAACTTCAAATGCGGCAATTTTGATTATTAACGCACCCGTTAAGTCAAAAATAAATCTAATTACTGAACAAAATGTTGCTCTACAAGTTAAATGAACAGAATATTGATTTTTGAAATAAATTTCTACAATTTGGAAACGTTACTCAAGTGTAAAACGTTCCATAATGATTTACCAAAGTATACTGAATCCAAATATCACTTAAAGCACGAAAACTGACAACTTATTCGGCAGCTATCCTATAGAAAGTTCTATCTAACCTAAAAAACACCTTTATATTTGTTATTTCAAAAATGAATATATAATAGTAACATATTTATCATTTATAATCTTGAAGAGAATACATGTGTACACCTTTAACACATAACATTTATAATATAGTAACAAGATTCAAATGTACAAATTAATTTAATAAATATTTTTACTTTTACTAGAAAATGAAACTGTTTTAATTAAAGATAAATTAATAGATTATATAGAGTACAAAAAGAAACTCGGAAAACCAAATTTTGTTGAATACAAATACAACATTGTTTTTTAAAATTTAAATTACAAAATATTCTTAAAATGTTTATAAAATGGATATAATTTACAATTTTAATGCCAAAAAATATTTTAAAACTTTATCAACGATGTGCATTATAATAATTTTATAAAAATTCTACTCTATATATATATATATATATATATATATATATATATATATATATATATATATATATATATATATATATATATATATATATATATATATATATATATATATATATATATATATATATATATATATATATATATATATATGTATGTATGTACGTATATATGTATGAATGTACGTAAATTATTACAAGTAAGATTAGTACAACATAAACTGAGATAATTAAAAAGAACACATATTTACTTATTTATTATCTAATAGTTATTACGGTATATACATGCAAATTTGTTAATTAAATTATTAGTTTACTTCATTCTATTAAAACGATTAAATTTTATTAATATGGTATTACAAAGTAAAACATTTTAACTTTTTAAAGATAATAGTCAAATTTTCACGGTATTTGTCAGTGTTTTCTTTTTCATATTTATCATGTGATAAATAATTTTATATACTTATATGTAGTTACTTATAAAAAGATCAGATTATACTACTACCAATACTACTAAATCTAAATAAACAATCACAACAAAAAGCACGACGTGTAATCTGTAAAAATAAAGTACATGGGCCTTTTTGGCACACTTACTTGGATAGCGGGATGTTATCTCTGTCTGCATACGCGTCATACATATATTCACTGTAACGTACACAACAATCATCAGGACTAGCGCAAACCTTGTGAATAAAATGTCACATGCAATATTAAACCGTCAAGTAATTCTAAGATTAGGTAGCATATTTTAATTAATTCAATCAATTTACATTCATCTTTTGTTTGTTTAGTATATTCAAACATTTTAATATTACAACAATTTTACTCATCTCTAAAACGTAAATATTCTTAGAACTTATTTGACGATTTTTTGATTCAATGTAATAATAAATCCAATTTAAAAAAATATGTACATTTTTTAGTAACAAAGATCAAAACCGACAAAATGTATGTATACATATACATATTTACATACATACATATATATATACACACACACATATATATATATATATATATATATATATATATATATATATATATATATATATATATATATATATATATATATATAAATATATATATATATATATACATATATATAATATATATATATATATATATATATATATATATATATATATATATATATATATATATATATATATATACATATATATATATATATAAATATATATATAAATATACATATATAAATATACATATATATATATATATATATATATATATATATATATATATATATATATATATATATATATATATATATGTATTTAAACTACAATGCCAAATTACAACAAATTAAAATCAGATTTATATCTACTAATATTCTTTTACAGTATATTTTTAAAATAAAAAGAAACTAATATGAATTTAGTACTGAATAATAAAGATAGAATTATAATAATACTAGTTTTTAAAAATAAATTTTCTAATATAAAAAAATAAATAAAATTGAATAAGCAATGGAATATAAAATGAATTTATTCATTCAAAATTATTATGATTTACCTTATAATGAAGAAAGATGAATGATACTACATCAAAATGTAAATGTAAGTAAAGAAGTTAATTGAAATTAATTTCATTGCATGAACTTGTTCTATTTTCATTGCATTTAATAATACAAGGCACATTCACAAAATAAATGGCAATGGACTTTAAATCAATAAAAGTTATATTTTAAATATTTCTTTACTTTGAGTAAATTAAAAATGTTTTCTACTATTTATAAACATAATTAATCTCAAAACTAGACATTTGTCATATTAGTATATAAATTTCCATATTCTTGTGAAAAAACTAATTCTAATGTATAAATGACAAACATACAGTTTTAATTATTTCTTTTATGCCTCAAATGTGGACATTTATTGACAAAGAATGAAACATTTTATGTGACAAAAAATTACGATAAACAAAAGATAAATCTTTATTAACTTTTATTCAAACTTACAAACCATTTTAATAATTCAAATACCTCTTTCACATTCACTAAACACATCCAGGCTTATATTAACGGTCATCTTTTTTTTAGATAAAACAATTTTCAACAATAAATCAATGTTAATGATAAAGTGAAAACAAAAATGAAGAATTAAGAAAAAATTTCGACAGTAAACTTCTTTAATAAGAAAATGCAAAAATTTCTATATTAAATGACAAATGTGTTGATTACAAAAGTAATTATGGAAGAAACAAAGAAAAACTTAACCAAATAACAATGAGGAAGTATTTAAAACATATTTTATTGATTCACAAACCTATTAACACTTACTTTCTGAATATGCCTTATATATACATTTAAATATGATGAAAATATATATTTTCAAATTAAATTTAATTTACCTACTGTGTGTGTGTGTGTTTGTGTGTACACACTCCTACACACACACACCCACACACATACATATATACATATATATATATATATATATATATATATATATATATATATATATATATATTTATATAAAATACAAATAATTAAAATTAAAATAAATAATATCAGTCATCTTGAAATATTCAAATTAAGAAATAGAGCAAGAGAGAAGACGAAAATCTAGACACGTACCATGATGATTGTGACAGCGATACAGACAGACACAAGAAGAATCAAATACCCATAATTAAAACTTACCCTTCTACAAGTGATCCTGAATAAGGGTCTGATTTCTGATACAGCGTGGCTAATTTAACAGATAGAATTATCGTTGGTATGAACAGTATTAGACACCAACCGAGACTAACCCAAAAGCCATTCTGTAATAAAATCACAGGATCAGTTCATTTTTGATATAAGCACTTTTGTAAGAAAATAATTAATACATATACATTTTAAAATAATGTAACTAAAACAAATACTTTTTCATTATACTTACAAATGGTAATACAATTTTATCACAAGTAGCTACAAGAGTAGCATTATATGCATTACTTAATGGCCCACACTGACCGACATTAACTTTTAATTCACTCGCAACACGCCGTAAATATTCACGTACACGGTTCTCTAAATTTTTCCCAAAATCATCAGCTATCTATGAAACAATAATAATAATAAAGAATATTATATTTTATATAAATGATAGATTATTGAAATTAAAATATCAATATTACACTAACAAACTATATTTGAAAACTTACTTCTGCAACATCTTCAGCTCCTTTTTCTTGAAGATATTCTTGTGCTTCTTCAACTTCTTGAAGCAATTCATTCACAGCTTCATTGAAAGATGAGTGATTGAACTTTAATCCATTTTCTAATCGAGTTGCTGTTTCCTAAAAATTATTAAATGAATAGCCATTTTAAATGTTTATTTTAAATATACAATAATTAATACAATTATATATTTAAAAAAATAAACAATTTAAAAATAAATGTGACACTCATATCAGAGTGAGATGCCAATTAAAATAGCATTCCAATGGTTCAGAGTATACCATTTATATTGCATTATTATAACAATTTTTAATTATGAAAAAATTATAAACATGTTCTTATAATGCTTTAGTAGATTAAATACATAATAAATATTTCATATCTATTAATTGAAGAAAAATAATAAAATTTTTCAAAAAATTCAAATATATATGTTTATAATTATTATTTACCTTAAGATCATAAGCACTAGCCACCATTGGATCCACATATTTTTGTTGATACGTATTGAGATAAAGAGCGTTACGAGTTAAAGCGAATGTTACCTCTTCTAAACCGGGTTTTCCTTTAATTTTATTAGCTGTATCTGTTAATCTAGCAGCTAACTCTGGCAAACTTGCAGACGTTATATTATCTTGTAACTAAAATTACAAATGTTTCAATAGTTTTCAGATCACATTTTGGAAAACAATATTGTACAAATATTTATAAATAAAAGTACATTCAGTTTCATTATTTTATTAATTGTCTTTTAATTAACTAATAAAAAAATTACTTACAATTTCAGTAAATCTATGGAATTTAATATCACCTAATCCTGATTCTGCCAACTTTTGAAGTTTTGCCTTTGCAGATTTAGTAAGAATTGTTATATCATTATTCATAACAATTTTATCTTTTAACTCTTCAATTTTTTTACTTATTTCATATTTATCCAAATATGACTCCAAATTGTTAAGATCTACTTTTTCTTCTAAATTTAATACCTAAAATAAAATATATTATTTTTTAATATTATATTTAAAGTACCTATTTCAAATTTAATATTTTTTTGAGATATATTATTGTTATTTCTAAATGCATTAACTTAAAATAATATGATGATTTTTTCAACAAATGTTCGATTCATTTTCTTCTAATAAAAATTTATTAACTTTTAAATTTTCTTATATATGGAATATAAACATTATTAGAATATATAAAACATAATTTAATACAGATACTATTAACTTTATACCTCATACAAACTATGATTTCCATGACATGATGTAATAATACTACTAAGCTGTACATGTAATCCTGTTGCTTTATCTAATTCAACAAGTTGATTAATTAAAGACCAGAGTTGAGTAGATGTATCAGCTTCAGGCCCTCTAAGAGGATCACATACTCCTTTTTGAATAACAACACCAGTTAACATAGCCACAACGCAGATTGCCATTAATACAGATGAAAAGAAAAATATCACACAAACTCCACTAAAACAAATAAAATTTCATACAATTTTATAATATAAGTAAAATATATTCTAAGATTCAAACTTTATTTTCTAAATATTAAATCAAAATGTTATATTCCTACATACAACATTAAAAATCTGCTTCCTGCTCCTTTATTACAACAATCATCATCTCCATATCCATCAGGTCTACGACCACATATGCCACAAAGAAGACCACAAGAAGTACACATTGCAACAATAAGCAAAAGTGAGCTTATGCCAACACCTGCATACCAACGATACACAGAGTACTGGGCTAATAAATTTTCTGCATTCTCGACAGGTTTTTTTGTATGTTGCCCAATAGCATCAGATGATCGTGTTAAAATATTTGTTATGTTGTGAGCATTTTGATAGATTGCTTTACCTATAATATATTTTAAATTTAAATATATATATATATATATATATATATATATATATATATATGCATACATACACATGCACGTACAAAGTTATAACAATTAAAAAAATAATTTAAAAATACAAAAGAAATATACAGCACACTTGATTACTTAATTTCAATTTATTTTTTTAAAAAAAGTAGACATTTATTTTATTACTTCATGAAAAATATCGGTTTTTTTAATTACACAGATATTATTTATGCAATTATTTATTGTTAATTAAGAAATTTGTCAATCTTATTTAATCCTAAGAACCCTTTACATACATATATACTTTATATATATTTTTAGGTCACTAGTTTTTCTTAACTATAAACATTTTTGTATTTAAAGTTTCACTGACTCATGTACTCTAAAAATATATCAAAACAAATTGTTGTAGTGACTGTAAAATAAGATAAAAATAAAGAAGATTATAAATTTTGAAATTATATCTATTATTACATTTTTTTACATTAAAAATACAAAAGAAATATACAGCACACTTGATTACAAAATACATAGGATAATCTGTATATCAGATAAAATATACTTATATAATCAGAAATGTACTGTACTGTATAAATGAAATAAAAAATATCACAACAATGTTTTAAAAGGAAATTAATATATATATATATATATACATATATATATATATATATATATATATATATATATAAATAAATATATACTTATATACATATTTACCTGCATCTGATATAGCACCTTTTACATAAGGAATACTATCATTAACAGCTGTTTGAATTTGATTCTGAATATCTTCAAATGCTTTTTTGCCCTTTTGAACTTCTTCAATTATATTACTGTCTAAGAGCTCTGTTATATTTTTTAATGATTCAGTCACATCAGGAAGCTAAAAAACAAAAAAAAAAAACATAAATAAAATGTTTACAATATTTTTGTACTTATTTACATTATATTATACTTACACTAGGAAAATATCTATCAAGGTACTGCATGTAAAAATATTTTTTAAATAGTAATTTAAAAATGGTGAATATAAAAAGTATTGTAAAACTTTTAATAGTAGTGCAGTAAATAAATTAAAATAATTTCAATATAAGTAATAAAATACAAAAAAAAATTACTAAATTTTAACTAAGTTATTGCCAAAAAAATACTTACATTATTAAAATCAATCGTAGTGCCCAGCTTGCTAATATCCATATTAAAATCTTTACATTCTCTAACATTTTTACTTTTACATTTTTCTAATTCATGAAGTAGCTCACTTTTAACATGTCGAAGACCATCATTTAAATGTGATGCATTTGTTCTTAATGCATTTGTTTCATTCTTCAGTTTCAATAAATCATTACTAACATTTGGAAGATCTCTTACAATACCAGCTAACTGACTAACAGATACTGCTTTTGAGTATTCTTTTAATTTATCTGACACTATAAGTCCACTAGTGTCTAGTAATTCAATAAGATTATGTTCCAATTCACCAAAGTTCGTTATAAGTAACGTATTTATTTGAGTTTTTGTGAGATTTATGTATCCTTGAGTGTCTGATATCGTTGTACGAACAGTTGGTGGAAGCTCTTCTGTACCATTCTGCATGTATGTATTCGTTACAAATGCACACACAACTCCAAACCTAAATAAAAAAGATATAATTTTTTTTTATCTTAACATACACATACTTTTACATATAAAATAAACATGGATCCCTTGAATTATCATATTTTAGGAGAAGCGTTTATCCAATAATGGATAGCAAAGCTATTACTACTGTTGATATATATATATATATATATATATATATATATATATATATATATATATATATATATATATATATATATATATATATATATGTATTTATGTATGTATAGATGTTTTTTTAAGCGTGATAGAAATTAAAATTTCTATCACGCTTAAAAAACACCTATATAAAACAGTTAGTTAATTAAATGATAAACAGTCAATAATAACATTCTTTCAAAGTAAAAACATATACATATACACACACTATAAACATTTTACAAACTTTATAATTATATAAAAAAATAATATATTATTATTTGATAAAATGCATTATACTAACTTTGTTCTAAATTCTGAATTAAAATAATAAGTTCTGGTTTCAAAGATAATTAAAATGTCAAACATTATCATTACACAATTTTAAACATTCAAAAAGTTTAGAAACATTCAAAAAGTTTATGAAATTCGGCCAGCACTCTAGGAATTCATCTTACATAAATCGAATATGTTACAAAAATTCTTTATTTATTTCAATTAACCAACAACTATCACAATTTGATTGTATCACAAATCAGTGATCTATCAACAATAACTTTTGTCACATCAGTACACTTTACAGAAAACATAATTTTTCCATTTACAGTTTCAGTCTATCCACAAAAATCTCAATATTAAAAAAAATCAAACAAAGTGTACTACTTACAGCATTAATGTTGTAACAGCAATTAAAATCATCGATAAGAAAACTTTCTTGCACATATCATGTTTTTTATCAAATGGCTGTGACCTCGCACCGCATCTTCCACAACATCTACAGCAGCAAAAGAATAAACCGATGAGAGGCATACTAACGATGAATAGTAAGCATAAAACGACGATGGCCAAAAGAGCTCCATAGTGTTTGAGAAGAGTGGACCATTCCGATAAAATATCTCCAGTTGGTTTAATTACTCCATCTTCATAAATTAATATACCTGGAAATAAAAAAAAACATATTAATTTATAATTGTCCACAAATAATAATTATATAAATATTTTAATACAAATGGAATATTAAACTATATAACATGTTAATTAATTTTTAATTTACTTGTAAAATAATTTACAATTTATTAAAAAAATAACTCTCAGGTAAGCTTTAATCAAACTTAGAAAATATTACAGATATAAAAGTATTTATTAGTTTCTGGTTATTAATATTATGTTAAATTAATTTGATTATAATATTACATTATCACTTGAAGAATACACTTGTCAATATATTTTTTTTCTAACAAATTAATAAAAAATAAACTTCCTATTTATGTTAATCCTAAATTAATATTTCTTTGAATTTAGAATGAAGATTATGCAAAGATCAAAAAAAATTCTTCATAAAATAAATCATTTTCAAAGTAAATTAATCCAATGAATTTACTATATGAGATTAACTACATTAAATGCAATAATACAAATAAACTTAAATATCACCTCAAATAAAATATAAAGAAATCTGAAAGCTACAATATATTTTATAAATGATTGTAAAGTATATCACACATTATTTGTAATAATAGATTTTACTTGATAAGGAAGTAAAATCATATCAAAAAAATATATATTCTTAAGTTTTAAAACAAAATTCAAACCTAAAATTAATTTGTAACAATGTAACTTTATATATCAATCTTTTTTATAGAAGTTATATTCTCAATTTTACAGATAACTTAACAATCCTCTCTTCGAAAAAAAATCCCTCTAAATATTTACTCTAAACAAAAAATAAAATATTCTGGTTGGAATAAATAATAATTATAGAATTTTCGGTTATTTTATAAGTACATTTCATACATTGAAAAAGTCTTATCAGCACTCAAGGCTAAATAATAGATTTATTTTAGGCTTGATGCGAATCTTCTTTAAGACAATGAATGATAATCGGTTTTAAATAGACAGTTACACAGACTATGTAAAAGAATTTCATTATCAAATTAACAAATTCTTCTGTGAATGTTTAAAATTGTTTTGTTACTGTGGTAAATTTACTAAATGAATCACTCAAATCAATAGCACAATATTTTATAATAGTATTCAACAGTCAGTTAATTTCTTAACAAGACACTTAGGTTTTTTAAAAATGTTCCTAGGTTGCGCATATCAAGATATTAATAATGACAAGATCATAAGAAGAAAATCAAGTTGAATAACGGACATCTGGGTTCTTACCCCCAGGAATGTTAAGCCAAATCATGTTCACAAGAAGAAAATAGACATTCCTAACCAAACCTAAATGCGCAAAAAAATCAGTTAAATTTACCTTACTTTCTGATGCACATTTGGATTGCAGCTACGATGGTATAATCGAAATGCATATCAACGAGTAAAGTAAACAAAAAATGATATTGAACACTTTTATACAATCTTATGATGTTATAATAAGTGTTTTATAATAAGTGAGTCATGTGTATTAAAATGTCAAATTAAGTGAATATGCGACTTAAGTATTTAAAATTTTATATGAATTTCAAAATTAACAATGTATTTATATATTTTTATTTTTGAATACGGTATTTAATGAATCAATAAATTTATATTAAAAACATTTTTCCTTTTTATTTAACAGATAAAAATGGTACAAATGTATACAAATTCTATTTAATTTTAATCTTTATTGTTTCCCAAATGTATTAACGTGATTTATAAACAAACGAGAATAATTTGAATATAAATGTATACATATCTGAAAATTTTACGTTTAGCTTAATACATAATAAATTACATATCTGATAGCATTTCTTGAATAACAAACAAATTATGTGCATAATAACAACTTGTATTTCAATATTTTAATAATACATTATACATAATAATAATGAAAACTATACAAGATATTTTGATTAACTTGTTTACAATTACAGTATTATGTGTTCTCATGTTTTATTATATTAACAAAACAAAATTTTCTTAGGCTAAAATTCAATTTAAGTCATAAAATTATGTTTCGAATAAATATTATTTCAAACGAATAAATCATTAGAGTAAAAATATATTAATTTTCATGTATAAAAAATGCTATTCAATTTTTGAAACAACTGCTGACTTTATAATTGAATTATGTTAAAATATGTAAATATATTTCGTACTTATGTTTCATATAATAAATACATTATATATATATATATATATATATATATATATATATATATATATATATATATATAAATATATAGATGGTGGCCCAAATGTAGTTGAAGGATAGTAAACAATATATGCCTGAATCCTTTAGTCTCACTTAGGCCACACAGAGTAACAGAAAAATTTGACTTTTTCTTTGCTATCATTTACTATCCTTCGGCCTTATTTGGGTCAAATGTATATCATAATCGGCTTGCTATATGAATCTTTTTTAAAACATTCTACTTCCAGCGATCCAATGTCTTTTTCTGCCATTTTATATCAACTAATTTTCTCATATCTCTATCCCATATATTTATGAGTCTTTTTTGATAATTTTATACTGCCATTTTATACCCAACAGTGATCTGATGTTCTTACTATACAGGAGATTCACTTCAATTTTAAACTTTTCATTCTTACAAATTTACTCATTTCTCTCCTTAACAGTTTTGTTATCTTCTGCTCCCCTATTTTCATCTTAAACACACAGCAGCCAAAAACAATCATACATTCAAAGAATGAACTTCGTCCATTTTTTACTTCATAATGTTCAGAAGTTTTGGACCGTGAATCACCACATCTATCTTACTTATAAGATGATGAGTATCTCTTCATTTTGGCAAAGAATAGATTTTAAATTTTCTCTACATAGTTAGACCAACCAATATTCAAAAATATCGCAGTGCCTCTACTTAGAATCCCGTTATTGACAAATACATTTTGAGGTTATATGAAAGTATTACAAAATTAATTGAAAAATAGAAATTATCTGTTTCAAATAAACGTTTAATATTTACATATTAAATATTTTTTATTTATAATTAAACATCACTTAAAAGTCCATACACAATGCAAATAATTAAAACTAAACACAAATCACATTAATCAACATCAATATCATTGATTATTTATAAGATAATAAACTATAAAAAAAATAATTCATATTAAAATATTAGACAATATATTAGGTTGGCAAGTATCTCCCTTCCGCTTTTTTTTTTTTTTTGAACATAGCTGCGAAATTCAAAAGACCAGAAGGCGGAAGGGAGATATTTGCCAACCTAATATTTTCTACGAATGAAAAAGTTTTTCGCATTTTTATGAAATAGTTTTTAAATTAATCAACTCGTTAAAAAAAATAATAAAAAATGTATTAAAAATTATACTTTTTTAATATTTCTAAAAGTTACTGACGTATCTGTTAACTTGGACAAGTTATATGAATTATATTGGGGGGAGGACATAAGTTTTGACCTACATCCCACTCACATACTACAATAAATAAAACATAATTGCAATTCACGGATGCGAGTTAAAACTACGATATTAAGTGTCAGGTTTGAACTAATATTTTATTACAACCTTAACCTGTAATGCACAATATGAAACAGAGGCCACAAAAATTAAAAAAATACTGTTTTGTTATTTTTTTTTTCAATTTTCTAATAGGTTTTGTTAAATTTCTTTATAATTAACTGTACAAAACATTATGAAATACTGGCATAATAAATGAGATATTTTAACAGAAAAAAGGAACATTTAACAGCAGGTTAAAAATTTTAATAAGCAGGTTCGTATATCGACAGTAACTTCAAATTTTCTTACAAAAATAACCTCAATTTATTTTTATTTTATATTTCGTACAAGATATATTCGCAATGTAGTTGACAAGAACAAAACAAATTCCTTACTGGTTCTTCTATTTTAATAACTCGACCGGACATAAAACATTATGTTTTAGACAAGTTAATTGATTCTAGGTATCATTTAATTGCGTTACATTATCCGTTGTCATCCGTTACTTTATTATACTAAATTGTTTGAAATCTGACGAGGTTCTGCAGAGAAATAAACAGAATGTATAAACATCACAGGCATTATTTAGTAATCGATCTTTACACAAACATAATACACATCTGATTTGTATGTCTATATATTAACAATTGAAATTAAATAAATTTAAAAAAAAACTATTGACTACCAAAAGTAGTATTGACTACCAATTTTTTACAAAAAAGGTATTGAAATATTTCATATTATTTTTAGTAAATAAGAAAAATATTAAATTTAATAGTGAATTAAAATCCTCTTGTAATCACTTATTATACAATGTTTAATCCTGACAAAATTAATTCTCTATCGATTCTTGTATTACGTTCATTACCAAATCAAATACAGAAATGGTTCATACAGTAAATCTAATGTTAAAAAATAAACAAAAAGTTACAGGTTTGGGTTGTTATTGGAAAATAAAAAAAGGAACTAGATTATTCGAAATGTGCCAAAGTGTAGAAATAAAATAACACTTCTTCACATAGGAGGTGTTACAAGTTTGAGATATTATCTGGGTTGGAGTCAACAACAGAATAACTGAATCAAGAAAATTTAAGCCAAATTCGATCATTAAAAAATATTTCGAAAAAAAAGTTGAAAAAATGGAATAAGACAACAGTAATACGTAAATAATAATAAAAGGTACTTAAATTGTGCTCCAAGCATAACATTTTATTTATAGCTCGTGATATATATATATATATATATATATATATATATATATATATATATATATATATATATATATACATCATGAATATCAGCAAGCAATCCAGTATTTTTTTTTCAATCTACTCTAATGAATTTACTTATGTCTCTACCCTATCTATTCATGGATCTCATTCTAAGCCTTTTTATATCTCTTCATTTCCAATCAATAATTTATCTTGACCATAGATGATATTCTCTTCTAGGTATAAGAACAGTCCATTTCCATTTTAAATTTTTCATTTTTACTAATAACGTATGTAACTTTTATTTTTTTCTAGTCTAGTGGTTTCTCTATCTAATATATCATATATATATATATATATATATATATATATATATATATATATATATATATATATACACCCGTCCCTCAATTTACGCGGGACTTTTTTTACGCGGCAAATTATACCTCTATTTACACGAGACTTTTTTTATGCGGTATTGATTTACGCGGCACTTTTTATACGCGGTCATTTTATATAATTTTTCATGGAATTTATTAAATATCAGAGTAACTCAAATTCTTACTTGAACGTATAAAAGCACGATATAAATATATAAAAGGTTGACTGTTTTGAATTACAGTAGCGACAGTGACACCGAAAAAAATTTACCTATTTTTGTTTTCTAAAACGTCATTATTTTTTTGTTAAGGTATGTGAAATAAATATATGTTTCTACAACTTTACTGGCTTTTATTTCCAATATTTTTTCTATTGTACTGACAGACTCAATTTACGCGATGTAAAAAAAATCCTCGTGGAACAGATAGATAGATAGATTCTCCGCGTAAATTGAGGGATGGGTGTATATTCCATTTAAGCTGTATAAAAAAAAAATGTTTAAATTTGTTGATTTTATCTTTATTTTTGAATTTTCAAACTTTTATGTTATCGTTATGTTTCGTAATTGATTTTAAGTGCTTTTATTATATTCACAATACTTAATTAAAAAAGTGGTATGTTATATTCATAATAAAATAAAAAATATCAAATTAATCTACTTAATCTCAATTTATACAATACTATATTTTATCTTGAAAAACATGATATAAAAATAATATTAACTATTTAATGTTTGGAAAAACGGTCTGTACAAGAGAGAGAACAATGACTTACAACACTTAGTAAAAATATATTTTCTTATAAAATATTCCACGTACAAAAGTACCACAACGTTATTTTATTTAGTGCGTCTAAAAGAATTTATTGTATATTTTTATTCGTTATTTATCGGAATAGTTTTAGTATATCTTGCAATCGATGAGTGCAGTATTTATCCAAAGAATGCATTCTATAAATAAAATCTAGAAGTAAAACATAACGGATGCAAGAGTGGCGTATGGTGAATTTCAACATATTTTGTTAAATGAAAAAATCAATAATAAACTGTTGCGCAGTTGTTATGAGAAACGTTGATGTTTTATATGAATTTTCCGGAAAAATGAAGTTGTAAACAATACCTCACGTGTCATATATATATATATATATATATATATATATATATATATATATATATATATATAATATACATATCCGTGTATATAATGTACACAAAGCAACAAAATGAAAACTCCTGAAAGAAATATATGAATACGTCTATACAACATGTGTCGAGTACACGAGAAAAACTCGGTAACGTTTACACTGTAGAAAAAAATTAAAACGTATATCCTTGTCCTATATAAAACAGTCCGTTGTAATATAAATGTCCCTGTACATCTTTGCAGAGTGGGTTTTTGGATCGATAAAGCGGCAAAGAGAGACCAGCATCCAAATGTGATACCGACCTACCTATACACCTATTTACAGCAAACACGTGTTTGCTTATTTACTCCCGTAGGACTTTTGTTCGACGTGCTGAAAATTCCCGAAATTGTTGCGTGACCTCTCGCTGTCATGGCCTACGGATAGATTTACGCACAGTACCACATGTTCTAGAAAGCGAAACTGCAATATTTTACTTTATGGGCTCGGTTAAAAACTGTATTCTTTTATAGGAACGTATGTGTATGCATGTATGTATGTAAGTGTATATATATATATATATATATATATACACGCAAAGAATAATAAAATTCAAAGATAAATCAAGAATGAAACATGAGAACAAATTAAAAAAGAATTATAGGAATTTATGATTATTGGTTTAGTTTCATTTCTACACAGAGGCTAATTAAAATAGACATATTACAATCATATTTTGTATTATACACGTTTTTGTAATTAAAATAATAAATACTGTTTACGAATATCATCATAAATAGAAATAATTTAAGGTTATTCATTTTTTTATTACATTAATACAATAAATTCACAAACACACGCATTTATATATATATATATATATATATATATATATATATATATACACAGTAAGAAATTTAAAATGGTAATGGGTCAATCATATAGCAGAAGAGAAGACCATCGATGGATAAGGAAATTTATTGATTGGAAACCTAGATTTATAAAATGATTCAAAAATGGGACAAAAACATAAAAAAATTCGTCGCAATGGATTGGATGAGAAAGACATTAGATGGATCAAAATTAAAAGTTGTGAGAGAGGTTTTCATCCAACACTGAAGAAAAAGAGACTGCTGTTACTACTAATACTTATGGCGATGATGATGATTTACATATTTAATTATCACATAAATATTATTAAAACTTTGATTGCACTTTTCACGAATGAATCTTTGAACATACCCATTAAATATCATTTTGTAATTGACAGTTGACGTTAATAGTTTATGTGTGATAAAAGTTTTTAAAATTAATAAAAATTTAGAAATTAAATAAGAGCAAAAAAAATCATATCGATATAATTCTATTTCATAAATGTGGTATTAAAAAAAATTGCTAACTTCAACACTTTGCAGCCATTTGACATTATCTGAATGTTTGTTATTAAAATGCATTCAACATTTGTTTTAAACGCTAGGGTATTAGAAGAAACCAGTGGAATGAAAGGCCGTCGAAGATCTAAAAAAAACTACTATCATACGTACGCCATAATTAATTAAAACAATTAAGATTCACATCAACCGAAATTTGTTCGAAACCAAAAAGTTATTTTACGAGAGATACAAATATCTGGATTATCTATAATCTGGTATCGTAAAACGAGATTAAAAATAACATAAAATAATTTGGAGAACAAAGTATTTCTGATATAAAGAAACAACTGTTGATTTTGTTAATTATGTCAGATTTTTATATGTATTTCAGAATATCTGTTATTTTTCAATCAAGTATCGCGTTACAAATATTTGATTTATAAACTAAAGGCATACAATGTAATATAGGTATATAAGAATATATTAAATTAAATACAGAATCATTCGATAAATTCTAATATTGTGAAAAAATGACAAACTTAAAAAAGAATACTGTGAATGAATTTTACAATTTACATTATACTCGAATATAAATTAATAATTTTAAGAAACATATTGTAATATATCCTTGCTAAAGACACTGATTTATTTATATGTAATAAAGACATTAAAATAATCCTATCACGAAGTATGTGAAATATAGAGAAAGTTTCTGCAACTCCGTAGGAGTTTTCTTCAACCTACGTGTGTATTTGATTTATTAATATCTACTGTGAACAGAGACGAATTGAAAAAGGAAGCAATATATATATATATATATATATATATATATATATATATATATATATATATATATATATATATATATATATTGAGTGCACATGAACGCTAACATTCTAAAGCTTATTTAATGTTAACACAAAGCGTTTCACGTCAATCAATTCTTATTGTTCATGACCTTCAATTGAATATCATTTATTGAACAGAACATAACATGTATCAACAAACGTCTAAATATAGTTGTGAATTATTACAGTCTTCTCATACCGACATTTCTTATAAAATTAAACGCTGAAAAATGTATAAATTATAAATGTATAAATCAACGTGAAAGCAAGTATCTTGTTGGCAAATACTCAATTATTAACACACAGTTTTATGTACCTTTAATATAGTCTCTTCATTGAATATTCTTTTTGTCGAAGACATCGACGGCGTGTTTCATATACTCAATTGGATACGCATACACTTCCTCACTCTTTCACCCTTTTCGTATGCAGAAACAAAAAGCCTTATAAAATATTACACCGGTGGTAGCAATTTATTTCAAAACATATTATGAAAAATAGTTATGAATTTATGGTATATTATAAAAATATTACGCTATAGGTTTATGCATGCAACCGTTTTTTACATATTTTTTATTTATGAAAAAGAAGTTCGTACGAAAATAAATCAAAGTAAAAGTGTGCACGTCGATTGATTACTTTCAAACATTTTTAATATCATATTTTTATATCTCATCAGATTTGTATTGCATAGTATATTCAAAACATTATTTTTTTAAAAAGAAATGGAAGTTAAATAGAACACGCGTGTTTTAAATTTAAAAATAAATATGTCAACACTAATCTACAATACTAACGAAAATATATACACATATTTACAGGATTATTGAATTTTACGATTTTAAAATTAAGTCAATTTAAATATTTATACATAAAACAAATTATTTGAATCAATTATGACAATAATTCTTACTTATGTGATATTACAATATTTTAAAATTTCAATAGAGTAATTAAATTGAATATAGAGTAAAAAATAATTAATAATCAATTATATACATATATATACATATATATATATATATATATATATATATATATATATAATTAAAGGTAAATAGCGAGATACTTAATAATCTAAGATTTTCTAATAACATATTATATATTCCCAACAAGTCCAAATGAACTTGAACAAAGATTAGAAGTATCAGAAAGGCAAATTAAAATAATGATCTTACAATGAACCATAACACGACAAAAGCAATATAGAATAAATGTGTAGATTTAGAAAATCGAATTAAAAAGATTAGAAAAATTAAAAGTTTATGTGTATTTAGGAAAACTAAGTAACAAAAAATGCACATGAAATGAACAGGATAATAAAAATAGGATAGCGTCATTTTGGGGAAAAATATAAAATTGAATATTTCTCTGTTAAAAAAAAAGAATTTGATCAATGTACTTACTTGTTCTCGCTTTTAACATTGACACACGAATCTTAAAAGTCATAATGAGTTTTAATTCAGCAACTCCAGACAACACAAAGATAAAGATGTATGTTAGGAATAACGTGTAAAAACAAAAAGAAAAATTAGTGGATTAAAAATAAAACAAAAGTTATAGACATTATATCAAGGGTGATAAGTTTAAAATAAAAATTGATTAATTATATTACAACAAGAAGAAAAAGCAATAGATGAACAATTAAATTATTGATTCGAAACACAGAGAAATAAAAATCTCAAAAAGAGATCAATAAATAGACGTGTTAGAGATAACAAAAAATCATATAAATAGAATGGAAGAGAAAAGCCTTCATTCAGCAGTGAATAAAAAGGCTGAAGATGACAGTGACAAAATATATTTTTGATAGGAAATTAAAAAATGTAGAAAACCCCAAGGGCAAGCCTGTGATTGGATGAGATAGAGACATAAAAAAAATGTTTGTGTGAAATGAAAGAAAAAAGCATTGGATCGATGCTAGTAAAATTTTGGAAAAAGCCTTCATCCAGCAGTAGATAGAAAAAAACTGATTATATATATATATATATATATATTTATATATATATATATATATATATATATATATATATACACGAGGAGAAAAGAAGATGAGAAGGAAACAAAAAGAGGAAAAAAGTTATAAAATAATATATAAAAAGATCTTTGTAACAACAAAACACATGCTTTCAATTTAGATGAAATTAATTGCAATAAGGAACAAAAGTTCTTTTAATATTTACTAATCTTATATAAAATGAAGATATAAGAATAAAGTGAACAATAATAAATAACTAAAAACTTTACATAAAGTCTTGTGATGTTGAAAGTGAATGATTCATTTGTGTTGAAATTACTTTGAAAATTATACAAATTATTACTTAATAATCATACTGTGTTAATAATAAATAATGTTTCACATATTGTTTCACGTGTATAGTAAAAAATATTTCAAATAAAATAAATAACTATATATTGAAAAAGTACATTATGAATCTTTTAATAATTTCATTTATAGAAATAATAGAAAATTTTATAAAAATTATTATTTTTTATTGATTTTTTTACAACAGTTGAAAAACAATTTTGAAATATGTTGTAATATCAGAAAATGTACTCGTTATATTAACAATAAAAATAAATGACACGTTACCAATTTCACTTTTTTTATAAACGATGAGAAAATAATGATACATTTCAAAATAATTGTGACAGTAACAAATAAAAAAAAACCTAAATATTAATAGCGTGTTGTATACAAAACATTGACACAATGATATTTTTTTATTAAATAAAAAACATATAAAATTTAATTAAATCATATAATGTAAAATATTTTTTTTTAATTTCAATTATCTATCTATCTATTTATCTATCTATATACGAGGTGTGATCAAAAAATAAGGTGAATTTTTATTTTTTTCAAAGAATATCTATTTATTCATCAATTTTATTTTGTCCCCTTCAAAGTAATCCCCCTCGGATATAATGCACTTGTGCCAACGCTGTTTCCAATCCTCAAAGCATTTCAAAAAATCATTTTTTGTGATCTTGTTCAGCTCCTCTTTCGATGCCATCTTTATTTCCTCAATCGTTGCAGAACGCCGTCCTTTCATGGGCCTCTTCAGTTTCGGGAACAAGAAGAAGTCACAGGGGGCCAGATCTGGGGAATACGGTGCCTGCGGCATCATTAATGTGTTGGTTTTAGTCAAAAATTTACGCACAAGCAACGATGTGTGAGCAGGGGCGTTATCATGGTGCAAAAGCCAATTTTTGTTCTTCCACAAATTCGGACGTTTCTGGTGGATTGCTTCACGCAAATTGCGCATAACTTGCAGGTAATATTCCTTATTTACTGTTCTACCCTGTGGCAAGAACTCATGATGCACCACGCCCCTGCAATAAAAGAAAACTGTAAGCAAAACCTTCACATTTGATCGAATTTGGCGTGCTTTTTTTGATCTTGGTGATCCGGAATGCCACCACTGGGACGATTGAGTCTTAGTTTCAACGTCATAACCGTATACCCATGTTTCGTCACCTGTTATGACCCTGTCGAGTAAATCTGGGTCGTCGTTGACGTCATTCAATAGCTCTTGGGCGATGCTCATGCGACGGTTCTTTTGGTCGAAATTGAGCAATTTCGGAACAAACTTCGCTGACACACGTCTCATGTCTAAAACACCCGTTAAAATTGATTGGCACGAACCAAACGAGATGCCAAAATATCATCAGCAATTTCTCTAATGGTAATTCGACGATTCCCCAAAACTATTTTCTTCACTTCTTCAACGTTCTCATCAGTTGTTGACGTGCTGGGGCGTCCAGAACGAGGTTCGTCGTTGGTGTATTCTCGGCCTTCTTGGAAGAGTTTATACCACTTGTAAACATTTTTTTTGGCTTAAAGTAGACTCATCGTAAGCCACTTTCAACATTTCAAGTGTTTTAGAGCACTTGATTCTATTTTCACACAAAATTTAATGCAAACTCTTTGATCCATGATTTTCGACAGCGGAAAATCGTGGAGCCTGCAAAACACTTCTAACTTTTATGCCTCTCACCAACAAACTAAACATGCTACATAGCTGAAATTTGGAACATATATTCGAGACGAGTGTACCAACATAACCAAATAAAAAAATCGAAGTTCGAACGGATGTAGCCCGCTAAATTTCAAAATTCACCTTACTTTTTGATCACACCTCGTGTGTATATATATATATATATATATATATCTTATTCAAAATAAAAGTTGATACAATAAAAAGGGACAAAATATAGGAAATGTTATCAAACTGTACAAATGCCCTCATTTATCTCTAATAAAATATTATACCATTCATCGTACAAAACTTACGTACGTTTTTCGAGAAATCATAGAGGAGGGAATATAAATTTCACTATTTTAAATACTGGGAATAATGATTCGATTATATTTAAATTTAACAATCGTGAAAATTACGAAAGGTGATGAGTTTCTTCATGCTTTTTAAACAAAGTTTAAGCACTTCCAGCTGTATGTATGAGGATATTTTCATCTTAAATGTATTGTTATTATTCATAAGCAAGATTTGACCATAGAATAAATTTGGTTTCATAAAGTAATCAAATAGTAACTGACCATATAATTAACACAATATCAAAATATTACTACTAAAATCATAACATAACAATATCAATGTTTGAATGTAGGAAAATCAGGAAATAAAACATCAGGATTATCAACTAGCTTTCCACAAACCCAACTTGATAAGAAAAAACGTAAAGACCATATTATACGTGTATAGTCATTAAACATCTAGATTTTCCAAATTTCGCATTACTTTTAGTAGAAAATAACGATTTAAAATGTACCATTCTGTTATATATATATAATACATTTGAGAAGAATGATTTTGTAAAAACGAAATCTTTAACAATACGAGGGTGGTCCCAGAAGTACCCGACCCAACAAAGAAAACATAAAAATTTTGGAAAAAAATATATTTATTTTTCAACATAACATCCTTTCAACTCTATACACTTTTCCCAGCGATGTTCAATAAGTTCGATACCCTTTTTATAATAAGAACTGTCTTGCTCCTCAAAATACCCATTAACTGCCGACATCACTTCTTCATCGTTGGGAAATCTTTGACCACTGAGCCATTTTTTCAAGTTTGGGAACAGAAAATAATCCGAGGGGGATAAATCTGGCGAATAGGGTACATGAGGTAGCAATTCAAACTTTAATTCATTAATTTTGGCCATTGCAATAACGGATTTGTGAGCTGGTGCATTGTCTTGACGAAACAACACTTTCTTCTTAGCCAAATGCGGCCGTTTTTGCTTGATTTCTTCGCTCAAACGTTGCAATAAGTTCGCATAATACTCGCCGTTGATAGTTTTTCCTTTTTCAAGATAGTCAATGAAAATTATCCCATGCGCATCCCAAAAAACCGACGCCATGACCTTGCCTGCAGATGAAACGGTCTTCGCCTTCTTTGGAGCCGATTCTCCCTTTTCAGTCCATTGTTTTGATTGTTCTTTTGTCTCTGGTGTGAAGTGATGGACCCATGTTTCATCCATGGTTATAAAACGACGCAAAAATTCTGCTTTGTTGCTGTGAAACTTCGCTAAACACTCAATTGAAACATCTTCACGACACTGTTTTTGCTCGAGTGTGAGCAAACGCGGTACCCATCTTGCATACAGCTTTCTCATGTCCAAATTTTCAGATAATATGCAATGTACCGCACTTTTTGAAATGTCTGCTAGCTCACGCACTTTCAGTCGACGATCATCCACTATCGCTTTGTGG
>CP092091.1:32670490-32672990 GCA_029203775.1 Neoneuromus ignobilis | reverse complement strand
CATATGAGTAAAATTGTGTTCCATCATTAATGCCATAGAATATGCTTAAAAATTAAAAAAATAAATAACTAATTATATACTTTAATTAATTATATACTTTTTGTTTTATTTATATTTAAATTTCTGAAGCTCTTATTAGAAAACCCTACATAATCAATCTATCTAATTTAATCTGTTCACTCTATTTTAAGCTGTTCACTCTTAAAATATTAAAGTGTATATATATATATATATATATATATATATATATATATATAAATATATATATATATATATAAATATATATATATGTATGTATGTATGTATGTATGTATGTGTGTGTATGTGTACGCGTATACACGTGTTTATAAGATACATATTTCTATGCCTCAGTATTATCTGGAGTTGGTGAATTATTCTGGCATATGAAACCTATGTTGTAAAAACCTTTGTGTAGAAATAGGTAAGATACATTGATCAAAATTTGTTTCTTCTAACATAGAAGAATATTTGACATTACCTGATATATATAGCAATGTATTTCAATTTAGACAAGAATTAATGATGTTCTACTTATACTTACGAATATTAATTGTTCAACATAAAATATATTATAATTACTTCATAAAATTATGTAATTTTATGTAGCATGCATAAATACACATACATGCATATATATATATATATATATATATATATATATATATATATATATATATATATATATATATATATATATATATATATATATATATATATATATATATATATGAAAGTTATTCATTCAGTTTGATATATAAAAATCCTATTTAATTTTTCATCATAAACTCAAATTATTACTGTGCAAAACAGTATTATCTATAAACTGAAAAAATTTTGATCATATACTTTAATGTTATATATTATTATATATAAATGATTATATATATATATATATATATATATATATATATATATATATATATATATATATATATATATATATATATATAAACAACTACATGTTCTTTAGAATATGAATTAAAATGAGAAATTTTGCAATTGATTTTAAGCTATATCATTTCTTAAAATAAAAAAGTCTATTTATAACCAATATTTATAGAATATAATTAAAAATTTCAGGTAATTAACATTTTCATGTAATTAAAATACAACAATGAGTATATTTACCTGCATATCAAGAACCTATTAACATTGTCACGATTTTAAAACGTGCGCTTTTAAATCCATAAATTACGGTAAATAGATATATACAAAAAAAAAAAACAATAGTTCAATTTACATAAAAAAAAATATTTATTTTTAATATATACCTGTAATTAAATGATCTTTAAATAATACCCGATTGTTATTTTTATATATATGCAGCAAAAAGAGTAATTTAATACATTAAAAAAATGCTTAACTGTTATGTCAACAGAAATAAGTAGGTAAGTGTGAATTTGCAATGTTTGCCAACAAAAAAGAATAATATATGTCACCTCTGCACGATGGACTAATTACTTTGGAATGTAAATACGAATTTAATGTTTGAAAAATATACTTAGACACGACAATATATTTAAAGATGTTAAGACATGATATATTCTGTAAATATTGTATTATATTATTAAGTAATTTTAAAGTAGTTTTTAACATTATTCTATATATATATATATATATATATATATATATATATATATATATATATATATATTTATATATATATATTATTTATAAGCATTTTTATTCATACTTTACAAATACATCTGCACGAATTATTTAATCAAAATTAGAATTAGATAAAATTACATTTTTGGATAATTATTATTACTTATAGTAGATCTAAATAC
Source organism: Neoneuromus ignobilis (assembly GCA_029203775.1). Taxonomy (NCBI): domain Eukaryota; kingdom Metazoa; phylum Arthropoda; class Insecta; order Megaloptera; family Corydalidae; genus Neoneuromus; species Neoneuromus ignobilis. Next base: position 32,671,179 of record CP092091.1, on the reverse strand, counting down.
ATTCTGATGATAAATTTCTTGTAATTATTATACATTTCAGAACAAACCAAAATTATAAATGATATTAGGATATTTTATATATAAGGAATCGTAAAATAACTGACTTGTTTCAAAAAGTGATTTGTTTGGAAGTGAAAAACATATAAATATATTTTTTTATCTAAATTACAAAAGTTATTATAATGACACTATTTAGCCCTCATTTTCAAATATATATACACGAGGGTCTTTTGATAAGTATGGTAAATTTATTTATTGTTTAATTTAATAAAATTTTTCAGTTTATTTTTCTTACTTTTTTACCATACTTATTAAACGACCCTCGTATATATATATATATATAGAGAGAGAGAGAAAGAGAGAGAGAGAGAGAGAGAGAAAAGGTGCAAAAATTATGAACCACAGACAAAATATTAAAATTACATTTAAAAAAGTTTTGATTTTTTATGAAGACTTGAGACTATAAAGTAAATGAACCAAGAAATGTTACAACAACTAATAGAATTTCTAACAGAAAGAAAATATTGTCGCCAGATTACTTCAGAACAAATCAACAACAAAAGAATTGCAAATAATAATTTACCTGGCCTAAAAAAAAAAGAGTACAAGAAAGTATCCATCTCTAATAAGTCCTCAAACGTTCAGGAGTATCAAACAATTAGCACTGTTTGAACAGAAATCATTTCATC
>CP092091.1:32570490-32662990 GCA_029203775.1 Neoneuromus ignobilis | reverse complement strand
GTGTGTGTGTGTGTGTATATATATATATAAAATTAATACAGAAGAATTTAGACTTTGGTACAAAAATTGTAAAATTCATAAAAATGGAAATGACAAATTCTGTACAAAATGTACCTACCCATTAGTTTTAAAAAGGGAAAAAAATATTATAAACTACAATTAAGAGGAAAAAATCAAAAACGGTAAATTAAAAAATCCTAAAAAATATTACATTAATTATCAAATTTAAAAGCCCCTGTAAATGTCTATATATAAATACTGAATATTCTAAATTATGAAAATTATCATTATGTACAACTGTTGATTGGTCAAGGTCATAAAAATTACAAAAATGTTACATCTGTGATGATAAAAAAATGAATTTAGTTACAATTATTTTTTGCCCACGAGCTCTTTATTGTAATATTTTATTTTATTAAGTAACTGTGTAACTACTTTTGTATTTCTCTGCAACCAATTTTAGTCCTAAAGTCATTGTCAGTTAAATGGACAGTTATATGTCTATGTCGGTCAAACGGAACGAAAATTTTAAGACATTTCACAGAAATATATAATTAGCAATACATGCATACATACACATATACATATATATATATATATATATATATATATATATATATATATATATATATATATACAGACAATTTTATAAAATATAGTAAAAATGATTCTATATTTTTGAAATATATTAAATATAGAAATAATAAATATATAATAAAATTAATAAAAATACATAAGAAAGGACAAAAATTAAATATATTAAAAATACACAATTACAAAAATAAACATGTTATACTAGATTAATAGATAATAAAATAAATTTATAAACTGAAAATAAATCCTTATCTTATTCCTTAATAAAGTTATAGAGTATTTATAAAAATTCAATATCAATCTAATAACGATGTATAAGCCAAAAATGGTTGTGAAGAAATATAAAATCAATGAAAAATAAAATAATATATTTTAACTATTAATGGTATTGTGAAAAATTCAAAAAACACAAATGAATATTCACCTCGATGGCACAATACTTTATGCCCTATTTGAATTTTACGACCAGTTTTGTCTATTATATCCTACGTATGTTACTAATTTCCATTTTCGTTTTTTTTCTTGGAATAAAAAACAATATAAATATTTTTAAACATTTTTATAATGTAGAGAGATATACAAAATGATATATAAAAATTAAGCAATATAATAAAAATTAAGTATTTTTAAATTAGAATTCTGATAGTGGCATGGCCATCAAAATACTTATCAGCTAATAAAATAAACAATAAGAAAATATTAAAAACTTTATGATTTTATTACAGAATGAATGATTTGTTTGTACAAAAGTAAATTAGTCAGCATATCAACCAAATAATATTCACCAAAAAAAATATATTAAAAAATGTATTTTTCATGTAGCACACAAACAAGTTTTTTTTTAATATATAAAAAAAGTATCGAACGTATTGACAAAAAAGATATAGAAACTAGAGAAAAATAGATTAACGAAAGTTTTCTTCACCAAAACTCTATTGTAATTTTAACTGTAGAGCTTAGTAGTAGATATAATACAGTACTATGTGTAAATAATCTACCAGTAGAGCTTATAAAAAGTTTTTAACGGAAACGTGTTTTTACAAATATTTTTTAGTGACATTCCTCTGTCCATACAGTCCAAGTAAAGATGTACGTAAAAATTCTACTCATATACACCTGCCTTAATATACATATATAAAATTGTAATATAATATACAAAATTGTTTATAAAAACAAATAGACAAATCTGGTATAAAAAATTCTTTATAAACAATATCATAAATAAATATAATCTAATAAAAAATAAAAAAAATCAGAAAGTGAAAAGAAAGTGTTACGACGAGATTTTCTAATAAACTAAATAGCAATAATAAAGTATCCCTCTATCAATCAATTAACTTTAGTATGGTGAAATATAGGAGAATATATATATATATATATATATATATATATATATATATATATATATATATATATATGTATATTCCTATATTTAATGTAAACCACATTAATCCGTAGCTTTTTTCACCTGTCAATAATCAATTTATATTAGAGTATCAGATCGCAATTCGTTTACTAGGTCATGCATGTATAAAAAAGGCAAGAGAGGTGACCGATAAACAACTACGGTGGGTCAGTGCAAATGCAGCTTCTCTCTTTTAAAAAATACGCCGAGGACAACCACGAGCAAGAAGTTCGTGTGTGCGACGTACACGTTTTGCCAGTGGCTGCTGGAGCGTGCAAACGCACATTGGTAACGGTCCATTTGATTCTTTTGTATAAAAATATATATGTATACGTTTCCTATACTGTATGTAAGCGAAACTCTAACAGAAAAAAAATATTGAGAAACGTCGAGGAAATGAAATAATAGCCGTTATTGGTTATTGATTGGTTCTACTAAAATTCCGAATACGTGTTATGTGACCTATATAAAAAGTATAGTTCATTTAACATTTTCTAAACTATAAACACAACGTGGAAAAATGTATGATTTAATGTTAGAAAAACATATATGGTCTATTAGTTGAGTAAACTATTTCAAACAAAAACATGCAAATTATCGATATAAAAAATATTTTTCAAAGCCACACGGAAATGTGATAAAAGTATTGTTTCATAAAAACAATATGCGTCAGTGATTCGAATAATATTTATTTTCATATATTTGTACACTGAAGTAGGATATTATATTAATTATTTTTATTTCATTCAAAATTCTTTGCAAAAATAATATATAATTAAAATAAGAAAAAATAATCATTTTTACATTTCTTTATAGCCATATATATAATTATCATCATTGAAATTTGACCCACCGCTATGCAAATCATTTCCACTTTCTCTTGTTCACCGCCAATCTCTTCCAACCCTCGCCTCACATAATGATCTTTGTCCACCTGTTGCCTTCTCTTCTTACTACGAGTATGTGCCTTATTTATTTTAGTGATTTTACTTGTTTTATACATACATACATACATAAACACACACATGCATATATATATATATATATATATATATATATATATATATATATATAGTTTTATAAATATATATGTAGCGTTTACTACCTATCTAATTTAAATAAATATAGATGTGGGGGATGTGAACTTCTGTTTATAAAAAACAAGGCATACAATATGGGAGTGAGTGTGATTGTGGTGTTAGTGCCTGAATTATAAATTATAGATCCTGTAAAAAAAGATCGTAAACAGGAGACGTGTATATTTAATATATGCTGACATTGTACATGATCATTTAATATACACGCGCGCATGATCATTTGACATTGTACATGATCATTTAATATATTCGATCTACACGCGTGCAGTTTATCTCTTTGTCAGTATCGTCGATCAATACCTTCACTACGAATCTGTATCAATAAACGTACTTCTTTATAATCTTAAACTTGATTATTTGTTGTCGTCATAATCATCCTTACCATCACCACATATATATATATATATATATATATATATATATATATATATCCGCCTAGGGAACACATGACCTTGTCGTTGGTGGCGGAACTTGTGTATCCCCATGACCCTAAGGGCTATGCCAGCGGTAGCGTAGCTACCAGAAGGGCCTCCCAAGCTGGACAGGTTGAAGGGTAGGGATCAGACTAAAAAGTGTTCCAAATAGGGTAGGCAGGGCTCTATTAGCCGAGGCGAAGGCGGCCTGCCTAAGGGAGTGAACCCTGAATGAAAAATCCTCACCAAGCCGCTTGGTCAGCGTGGTGAGTATGACCAACCACCATCGAATGGAATAAATAAACGAATGACATGGCTTCTTCTGGGTAAAATACTCCGGAGGTAATTTAGCTCCCCATTCGGATCTCCGGGAGGGAGCTACTTCGGGGGAAGTCGTGGCAAAAAACAAACTCTTCTTTTTTAATTATGACATTCGACGAGACTTTCGCCCAACAGTGGGCTGATGTGGGCTGGAGATGATGATGTTGATGATACATATATATATATATATATATATATATATATATATATATATATATATATATATATCAGCAGCAACAAGTACCTATTATTGTTCTACATCACACCCTTCGATTTCTTTCTGTATGAATTTGTTAAAAAACGTATGTACAATATTCGGATGAAAGACATTAATAATTTAAATGCAAGAATTACAGCTGATATTGAAGGAATTAATATGGATGTTATCTAGCTTTCATAGGCTACGTAGAGGTACGTTAGCTAAATTTTGTAAAGTAGTATCATTAGGGACTTCGAATATTGCTCCGAAACCAAAGACGAATAGAATATTTATGATACAAGAATCATCGTCGTTCCTCCCCTCGATCAGTAGACACTGTAGCAGTGCTGGCTCGTTAAGAGACATAGATATAACGATGGATACGTTACAACAGTATACATAACAGGACTTAAATTATTACCTCTGTTTTACAAAACATTAATTTTATTCATATTTATATTTGTGTTTTCTTTCTTTCAATTCTTTACTTTCTTGATTTCTAATTCTAGGTGTTAGTAAATATTTCGTTTATTATCAAAGTTGTAAAGATAATTTTCGAACATTATATGTATATATGGATAAATAAATAAATAAGTAGATTATATATTATGTCGATAACACCATAGAAATCTCTTTTGATATTAATTATAAACTACTTCAATAAAAAGATGACACTCAATTAAAACAAATACTTAAACAAAAATTACTTACAAATACTTAAACAGAATCTTGACAAATACATAACCTAAAAAGTTAGCAATAAAGTACATACATTTATATTATAATTTTAAACACTACTATTAAAAATGTAATACTCTTATATATGTGCTTATAGTTATAATAATTAATTTTGTTATCTATATTAAAAAAGCGTGTCTTCTAAACAAAATTAAAAGAAATATTACTTTAGTATATATATATATATATATATATATATATATATATATATATATATATATATATATATATATATATATATATATATATATATATATATATAATATGTAAATAAAGAACTAAATATCAAAATATAACAGGCGTATATTGAAAAATCCCATTTTATCAAATTTACTATCATTAATTTTATAATAATTCATTGTACATTTTATTATAAATTTGATAGATTCATAAGAAAAATAACTGGTTTTATTTTATTGATGCTAAAAAAAGAGAAATAAACGATTTGAGCACTTTTGAAAAAGATAAAATTAATGATCAGTGACAAAAATAACGATTTGTAGGAACTTTTGATCAAATTTTCTCACATGAAACTGCTCAAAAAATAAATTCCATTTTTAGTTATAATTGCAGTAATGCTCTGTTTTAAAAATGGTTGAATTTTTCCAAAATGTTTAAAATTGATAAGATAGCAACTGGATATTTATTATAACTTGAAATGAAATATGTTTAATAATTCAATAAAAACAGTTACTCTTTTAGTAATAATACGAACTAAATTCGAAATTATCGAAATTAATAAAATCCCAAACGTATTAAATTAGCATTAAATCTTTTTCTGCGAATTAACACAATGAGTCAATTGGTGATATATTTTCACGAATGTTAAAATTATCTATGTACGTGCGCCTCTTTAAACTATGTATATATACATGTACATAAAACAGTGATAATAATAAACCTCGAGCTTCCTCCTCGATCGTACATATCTACCAAAATATTGTTGACGGCAAATCTCAATAGAATAGTTCACTCTATATAAAGCGTATAATTCAATTTATGTTCATTACGAACTTTTGTTTAGGAAAGAACATTTATTAATATATGTTTATGGTTTAAAAGCATGCGAATATTTATTTTATAGATATTTATTTTGCCTTTACTTATTTACTACTACTTTTTTATAGTTGAATAATTCATAATATTTCATTTCAATTCATTAAATTCAATAAAATATTATGAGATTTTATTTCCGAGTATTCTATTGTATTTTAGATTATATATATATATATATATATATATATATATATATATATAGAGAGAGAGAGAGAGAGAGAGAGAGAGAGAGAGAGAGAAAGTCATCCAAATGTGACGCCTAGATTTGTGTTTTATTAAAAGGAAACATGTGTATAGGATGGTATATAGGAAAACATGTGTATAGTTTCTTTTTAATAAAACACAAATCTAGGCGTCACAATGACGCACGGTTGATGAACCTATATATACAAAAAGAATCATAAAGGAAATAAGTAAACTCGTTATGATACATAATTCCAAATAAAAATAGATAATATGTATAAAGAAATAAATATATATTTCTATCATTTCAACATACCATTTTTAAGGACATTGGAATTTCCATATAATTACTAACGTAATTTAAATAGAGATTTAAGCGAAGCATGTAAGACAAGAAATATAATCTAATTTGAAAATATTCAATCGGTAATAAAAACAGAAAATACGTCTATTAAAAACAGTAAATTTCACTTTAAAAAAATCTTCCAAGTGTGAATCGTTTAACTATTATAAATTTATTTTTACAATCTACTAGTAAAGTTTTATCAAAGACAAATGACATCTCTTATGTTCAAGATCGCAATTTGTTACAGAGTCTAGTGTTTCTGTGAAATATTGATTCTCACGCGAATCCTCTCATAATTTTTGGTATTAAATTTGAAGGCGTGATCATTTTTACCAATAAGAAAAATACTAATTTACTGATTTAATAATTCTCGAGATAGATAACTTTTGAAAACTTTTATAGATACTAACAACATTTCGTGATATAAGTGAACATTTTAAATCGAATGATACTTTATAAAATATATAAATAAATTCTCAAGTGTTATTTGTTCACGAATATTAAATATTTTTTTTACAAACAATTTTGATATTAATTATCAAATTTGATACGTACTTAATTTGATAAATCTCATGTTCCACAATTAAAATAATTAGAATAAAAAAACATAAATTAAAAAAAATATTTATTATTTGTAATATAATTTTTTAAGATATCAATATTATGAAATAAGCACACACATTATTTATATATATATATATATATATATATATATATATATATGCATTCGAAAAAGGACAGTGATAAATTTAAAATAAGATAAAAGCAACAAATTGATATTAAAATCAATAAATACAATAATAATATAAAAATCTTGAATGGTGCTATAGATCTGTATTAGTACTTAAAATTCATACTATTCAAGACTAAAAATACAAAGCATGTGTATGTACGTGTATATATATATATATATATATATATATATATATATATATATATATATATATATAAAGTGTTTTTTAGATTAGATAGAACTTTCGATAGGAATTCAATTTAAAGTTCTATCATGCTTAAAAAAACATTCTACATACAAATACTCGTTACAATTTCTACTTCGATTCTTTATAATTATTAAAGAGGTATTTTTTACAATCACAACATACTATTATTTATTTTGTAGTAAATATTTTTTTAGAAAATATGTATTTATTGAATGTAATTAAATACTTATAAGTATATTACTTGCAAAACTCATTCTTAAACTAATAAATAAAATAATTATCTAAAAATAACTGAATTTATAACTAAATATAACTGACAAAAAAATTAAATAAATAGTAACGACTTACCACCAAAAAATGATTATTCGACAGGTTAACATATTAATAAAGAACTCACCTGAAACAAAAATAAAATTATATAAACTATATGTTCGGAAATAAAACAATGAATCTATACATATAATACAACATTTTAATATAACATACATTTAACTGTAATATTATGTTTAAAAAAGTGTTTTCAAAAGGAATACAAATAGATAAATTTAGAATAAAATAACTTTTCGAGAAATGTACGAATTTTAAAAAAGTTTTAAATATTAATAAAAATATATGCACGTACGTACATTATGCACATCATAACTAGATGTCTGCTGTAATTTGCATGAATTGTAATGCCCGTTTTATTTCCCACTCAAAGGTGTTCCCAGCTTATATGGTAAGTGGATTTACATGTCTCAGTGGTTTATAACAATAATACTGACTAATGTAATTGCACTACTTTTTTTGACCAGATCAAAGAGAAGAACACACATTTAGAAACATAAAATAGATGTAAATTCTTTGAGAAAACCACCAGTTTGGACATAAATGTTGATGGTTAAACATTAATACAATCGAATATTAAAAAAAATGTCTTAATAAAACTACGAAGAACTGTAAACTCAACATTCATATGTTTTAAAAAAAATTAAAACATATTTCAGGTATTTGAAAATCAAAATGATGATAAAATATTACTGAATCTACTCACAAGTTATTAAAAAAATAAAATATAAAAAGATAACAATTAAGAAAAAATATTTAGTTTCAAATAAAATCTATGTCTCAATTTTGATAAATGTACATCAGATCAACATTTATAAATGTCCAATAAGAAACTTTATCTTATTACATCTATATTTTATTGCTGTACTAGAATAAAAAAGTTCAGTGTATATTAATTTTTGTCGATTACATATATATATATATATATATATATATATATATATATATATATATATATATATATATATATAAATATGGATGGATACATGCAATAAAAGCAAAATAGAAGAGCATTTATTGGAGATGAAATAAATAAAGATAACTAAAATGGATATATAAGAAAATTACACCAAAGATACAATCTAGATTTTTTTAAATTTTCAAGTATTTTCAGAATTATTTCCTTAATTTTTATTATCAATTTCTTATTATATTTTTAATTTTTAACTAAACACAAAAGAAACACCATCTCAACACCTTAAGACTTTTATAAAAGTACTTAATAATCATTTATAGTTCTTTTTATTAACCTACATTTTATAATGCAGTATTTTGACATTGATGACATGGCCATCAAATTGCGCATCAGCGAAAAAAAATTAATAAAAAGTGATTATTAAACAATTTAATAAAATCTTGTAGTGTTGAAGGTGAATGATTCATTTATATTACAGTAAAATAGCCACAAATAGTGATAAACATTTCCATTGAAGTCTTTCCTTATGTTTTTATCTTTATGTTATCACTGTAAAGGCATATATAGGTCATCCAAATGTGACGTCTAAATTTGTGTTTTATTAAAAAGAAACATGTATATGGTGGTGTATAGTTTCATTTTAATAAAACACAAATCTAGGCTTCAATTTGAATGGCCCAATATAATCATGTTGTGTATAGAGTGGCTCGAATAAGACAGAAGGATAGTAAAGACAAATAAATAACAATTAGGAAATAAATGTACATCTAAACCCTTCAGTCTCATTTGAGCCACCTATATTTACAATAAATGTCAATAAACCAAAATTACTTCAATCTTCTCAATCGATGGATCATTTTATTCTAGTGAAAGTAAAACATAAATATAAATATATTTTACACAAAAATTAATTTCAATCATTAAACATTTAATTTATATTTTTGAAAAATACATTTTTGCCTATCAGACATTTTTGTTCCTGTCGAAAGTGTTCTTGGTAATAAAGTATGTCTAAATAAAGAGATAAAATTAATGAATAAGCAATAAAGATTTAATGCAATATTAACTAAATATTAAACTAATTCTAGAGAATTTTATGAAAATAATTGAGAAACAATTCACAAAACATTACATCAGTAACAAATATAAATGTGTCTAACAAGTTAAAAATGTAAATGTATTAATCTTATAACAGATTAAAATTTATTATATATATATATATATATATATATATATATATATATATATATATATATATATTTATATCATCATCAACAACATTCTTTTACTATCCACTATTGGATAGAAACTTCTACTAAAACTCTTCACTGCCAACTATTTAATACATTTCTCTTCTATTCCACACTGACGAATTTTCTTATATCTCAATCCCACCTATTCAACAGTTTTTTTCTTAAGCTTTTTTTATATTACTAATTTCTCAATCAATTATTTCTACTGTCCATCGATGATTTTCTGTTCTTGTTAGTTGGCCGACTCATTTCCATCTTAAACTTTTCACTTTTGTTATAAGGCCCGTAAAATTTGGTTGTTACTGAACCCATTCCTTTTATTTGGACTCTATACCCAATATATATCTTGATATTTATGCATCTTTCTATACTTGTCTATGTTATCTAGAGTCGCTGAATTATTCTACCACTGAATACCAAATGTTTCATTACCATAAATATAAACATATAGAATTAATTGATCAAAAACTTTTTCATCAAACGTAAAACATTCAGTTTGATCATTTAAAATTTCTTCCAAACTAACATCCTCTTTTTATTCTCCTATATCATCATCATCTCAGCTTATATCAACCCACTGCTTGGCAAAACTCTCATTGAATGTTACCATTTACTGATACTAGTCATACTTACCACACTGACTAGGAGGGTTAATGCATATACATATGTACAGAGGCGTAAATTATAGTCACTGTGTATTTCATTAAAAACATTACAATGCTGTTGATAATTTGAAATTTAAAAAATATATAATAAACACTAACGAAGATTTTATTTATAACTATTACGAAGAATATCAAAAAAACAGTTAATTACATGTTATATATATATATATATATATATATATATATATATATATATATATATATATATATATATATATGCATATAATAATATGATTTCGAGTCGTCCGAGTATCTGCTCGCATAAAAATCGACGACAAACACTTTAATGACAATAATAGTGCTGTCAAGTTGAACAAGTTTTCAATTGAGATAATAAAAAGCTGTTCAGACGATTAACGAGCAGATGATATGTATATAGACGGTACAGTTAAGAGGGTTCGAATTAGCTAGACGCAAGTGGCTGGTGTACTTCATGTCCATGTTGACACATTATATACGAAACACACATGTTCGTCTTGAATCAATCTTCTAATCGTCCGTTAAACGACATTATTGTTTACGATAAGTTTCTGTCTAATCATAAATCAGATCGTACATAATGTTTACACTCACTGTTCCTGCGGGCTGTTCTTTTATTTGTATAAATATACGAAGTTTTCAAACTGAAACGTTTCGTATGACGAGAAACGGAAATTCAGAAGGGTCGACATTTCTGTGATATGTAAAATATTCAAATGTTACAGAAAATATTCTTTTTGTATAAAACTAAATCATATAAAAAAATAAATCAAGACATGTACTTTAATACAATTGATATATTTATATATATATATATATATATATATATATATATATATATATATATATAATCTTTCTTTAAACATATCTGAAAAATAGAAATAAATTATTGATACACAATCAGATAATTTAAAATAATCTAAACATCTGTTCGATATTATAAATACCAAACATCAACGATAAGCATATTTTTAAATTGAAAAATAAGTTTTAATGTTTTTTGTCAATTGTACATGTTTACAATTAAATTATTGATTATTATTGACTAGTTATTTACAACTTAGGGTAAAAATAAAGTTCAACTGTGACCTTTTTCATTTTTTATAAAATGTTAATATCATAAAATGATTCTTTATTGTTATTTAAAAAAAAGAGATAACTCTATTAAAATACTATGATTACTTCCAAATTAACCCTTTGCACTCGAGGGCTCCGGAGCGGAGCCATTTAAAATTTATCTTCAAACTCGAGGGCTCCGCTATGGAGACAATGCAAATAATTTTCAGTTCATAACATAAGGACAAAAACAAATCGTAATAACTTCATTTATTCTTTTAACAAATTGCAAATTATATCTGTTCAAGAAAGTTTTATTTATGTAACTGTAAAAAAAACTGTTACTGCGCATATCATTTTCTTATATGTGAATATGATTTTTGTATTGAAATTGCTTCGAGTTGTTGGTAATATGAGTGAAAAAAAACTTCGAATGCAAAGGGTTAATTATCCAGAAAAGTATAATATAATAAAAATTTAACAATTTATTTTATCCAATTTTTCTTAGAATTTTTTCTATATTTTAAACGATTAAACATATTGAAGAATTTTTATCGATTAAAGGTACATACAAAATATATGAAGTATTTCACATTTTATCAACACAATGTAGTTTTTAAAGAAATTCTTAAATTTAAACATTGTACATAACTAACAATATTAATTATATATATATATATATATATAGAGAGAGAGAGAGAGAGAGTCATCCAAATGTGACGCCTAAATTTATGTTTTATTAAAAAGAAACCATACACATGTTTCCCTATACACCATCCTATACACATGTTTCTTTTTAATAAAATATAAATCAAAGCATCACATCTGGATGAACCTACACACATACACACACACACACACACATATTTATAAATATATATATATATATATAAAATGGTAACATTCATTGAGGCTCTCGTCCAGTAGTGGATTGATATGGGCTTTATGATGTATATATATATATATATATATATATATATATATATATATATATATATATATATATATATATATATACTACCAATCTCTCAAGATGACATATATACATATGTATATATGTTTGTAAGATATAAAAAAAAAACAATAAATTCATTAATTTTTAATTTGTTCTGCTAAATAATTTTATATTGAACTTTTTATCTATCTATTTACACACATATGTATACACACATGTAAGTATGTGTATGTATAAAAATATTTAAAACATCTTATTAAACATTTTATTATTCAATTTAAAGTTTTAGTAGTTATAATTAAGTGTTGGAATAAAGGGTTGCGTGTTAATAAAAATATTTATAAAAAAAATATTTAGAAAATAATATGCCTCAAGGAAATACTTGAACCTCGTAGAACAATAATTAATATGGACAATGACTTCAAAACTAATAAAACACTCGAATAAAAATGATAAATATTACCAACTCTACATCGGGATGAATTATTTTAGTATCTGTATGTGTGTGTGTGTGTATATGTGTGTGCGCGCATGCATGGCAGCTGACACTTGTCCCCAGATGTCGAGCTTAATTGGCATCTTTGTTTCTGTTCTAGACAACACAATGCATGAATGCACGATGCATATGTTTACGAAACTATGAATCTACCAATATTTTTATCGTACAACTGGACTAATAATCTAGTCCGCATCCGTTAATTCAGTCTGGCAACATTCGACTGACTCATTTCGATATATGAATAGAATTGAAATTAATTTTTAACGTGTTGGCAAAAACACAAAGATTCGACGCACAATCGAAACTGTACGCTTTTATTCATTTTTTTATTATTTTTAGATTCCAGCGTTACGTAAACAATAGGTGGTTCGGTGATCACAAGGGCATAGCGAATTCTATTGAATTTGTGAACGACGTTCGACGATAAAACCGAATCAGAGATCTGATAAATCGAATTAGATCGGGGTTTTTTTTTTTTTAGTCACAATGAAATTTCGAAACTAAATAATAAATGTGTAAATCTTATAAGTCGTCGAATTGTTTTGTTACGTGAACGCGTACAAAACACAAACACTGATCTAATATTTCAACTAATCTCGATTTTATCTGAAGCTGGGCGTGACGTTCATTCTTTTTGGGTAAAATTTCTGTCAGGTTGATTTTTCATCTTTATTATCTCTAATTTAATTTGAAACATAATTTCACAGTTTCAATTCGTTTTGTTCAATTATTAACACGGTATATCATTTGTTCGTTCATCTACGACAAAAATTCACAAATTCTTTTATTAAACAGACAATATTTTTTTATAAATTTGATAATAGAATTTTTAAGTAGTCTAGACACCGCATGACACTATTTCAGGACAATTGCTATATTTTCATATAAATTAATCTCTCTCTCTCTCTCTCTCTCTCTCTCTCTATATATATATAGATATATATATATATATATATATATATATATATATATATATGATGTGTAAATTAACTCTGTACCTTTAACTTTATCCATTCCTAACAATGTGAAATTAAAATTTTTCTCATTCTATTGTAATTATAAAATAGTGTCATCAATGTTTTCAATGATGTTTAACTTGGTTAAACTATTACGTAATCACAAGTCAATTGTATGCACAATGAAAGTTAATAAAGCACGTATTATGCATTGCATTCTTTTTAAATTTGAATTTAAAAGGCTGCTGAAGTATCGAAAATTATTTGTTCGACTTTTGGGGAAGTTTGCAGACAAAGAATAACAGCAAGTACTGAACGAGAATCAAACACAAATCCAAAAAAAACTTATCGAACAACTCAATGTGACTCGTGAAACAATTTATTTGCATTCGAATAAATTAGGAAAATACAAAAGGAAAGAAGTTAGGTTTCGTACATTTTTAACGCTGGTAACACAGCAAAAAAACGATACGACATGGCCACGTTCTCATTTTCGAGATATAAAAAAAGGATTTCTATACCAATTAATTACAATGGATGAGAATTGGATCTTCTACGATAATTTCGAACATTCAAGCTAAAAGGATTTATTGTGTAGTTGATAAGATATGAAGGACGTTTAGCACTATGAGCTTTTAAAATCAGGCGATACATTCACAGCAGATCGTAATTTACAACAGTTCATCAATTTAAACAAGGAGTTGGAACGCAAAAAACTGTCACAAAAACTACAAATAATTCCATTTTAAATCTTCTCTAGAAAGTTCTATTGTACCTATTATATTCACCAAATTTATTTTCTTCTGATTTTTATCTATTATGGTATCTAAAACATTATTTTTATGATACGCATTTCAAAACCATGAAGGATATAAAAAAATACATCGACGATTTAACTGATTTAAAAGCTCTACGATTTTTTTCTCTATGAACTCAAATAGTTTGTCGAAAAGTGAAATATCTAAATAATATTTTATATTAGTAACAGCCCAAACTCTAAAATAACAAATAAAAAAGATTGTTATTCTCTCACTAATCGAATGTAAATAAATAAAAAAATTCAAGACTTCGTATACAATTGAAATGTTCACTGTTTAATATGTATAAAATAAAACAATGACAAGTGGGTTACCAAAAACTAATCAACCTTATTTTATGTGTTGTTTAGTGTAAGGAAAATTAGTGTTTTGCCACCTGCTCATTATACCATACAATGTATTTATACCACATTGTACCCTATCATTAATAAAGGTTATTAACCTTTACGTTACAAGTAAAGACCACTCTAATCGACGTATGTATAAATCACCACTTACTGACAAAATAAAAGCCATTCGTTCATTAGACTGATTTAACGACATTTCGGTGAGAATAAAATAGTACTGTATTATATTTAAATGTTCACGCACTAAAAGATTGGTTGCACGCAAGTTAAAACGCTTCAATATTTTATCACAAACGGTGCACACAATGCAGTCATTTAATAAAATAAATGTTTCTATCAAAAAGTGGACACATTAATAAATGTCAAATGTTATTACTTTTATTCTAATTTTTTCCTCTTAGAAATTTTATTTTTCAATTTACAGGAAAACCATAAAGATATTTTATTTTTTAAAACATGTAAAGTTTATATAATATAATTAGTAAGTTATCAAAAGTAATTTTATTGGGCTTGATTTTTATTTAGATACTAGAAACTTGTAAAAATAATGTAAAACTTAATTGTAAAATTGTATTTTTTTTCAGAAATTGTTTGCTAGAATATCTCATATCTTAAAAAAAATTATTATAATAATTAAAATGTTACTACTTTATTTGTTGTTTTGGAACTGAGACTGATTCACTTTACACAAATGAATTTTAACCCCAACACCACAATATTATTGTGGTGTTGGGGTTAAAATTAATTTGTGTAAAATGTTACTACTTGTTTTAGTTCTATGACAAATTATTTTAACATAGATGAATCGTTCATCCAAGTATTATAAAAATGTCCAATAACACTTATTGTTCACTTTGTTCATTGATATGAGTATTTTAATAGTTATAAAATCATCATGAGATTATTGGATTACAAAATTTACAAGAAATTTGAAAAAGATTTTATAATGCAATGTTTTGAAGATGATAGCATGGATTAAATAAAAAATGATTAGAAATTTATAAAATCATGTAATTTAAGAAAAGTATAAGTGACTTTTGTGTTTTAACAGTTTTTGGATAAAAATATTATAAAAGCCGATTTAAACAATTAGTTTCAAATTACACAATAAAAATTGTGGATGTAAAAAATGTTCTGTAAAATATAACCTCAAATATTAGATGAAGATTTATGTACACGTATAAATGTATATTTGTATTTATGTATGTGTGTATATGTAAGATGACAATGACATATCGACATTATAAAATATCGAATCAATTTAAATGCAATGAATTGATGTTACTAATTAAACTTCCTATCACGAAACGAAGACAATAAAAAATCCAATTATAAAGTTAATTAAAACTTGCCGATGTCACGTACAGATAAAAACGTAATTCTGAATTGTCGGTTTTTTGATTTCAACTAGATAAATAGAGGAAATACACCGGGACGACTGATCAGAAATAGTTCCATGAATATTTCAAAGGAAGCATTACAAGGCGTTCCTTCGATCACTATCTAGAGTTACTCACGTAAATACAAACACTATATATATATATATATATATATATATACATGTGTGTGTGCGTGTATTTAATTGCCTATATGAAATGTCAGATATTCGCACAATCGTAAACGTACCGTCAATGTATTAAGTCACATCACATCTTTTCCGGTGTGTCTTTTGCGAATTAAATCGTGATGTTTTCGTATGAAATGCTTGACAGAATAAGCTTTTAGTTCTCTGTCTCGTTATTCATTTTTAATCGTTGTTTGCAGTACAATATCTTCAGATAAAGTTCGACTATTTTTTTGTATAAATACAAAGTGGACAATGGCGCGTCTAAGGCACGCCACAATATAAACATTGTATTCGCCAAAATAACAATTAACGCACCATTCAACAGTAGTATAATAAGTTTCGTTCAAACGATAAAAATAATTCAAATAAACATCCTGAAAAGCCAAACATTGTCACTGAGAATGACACCATTGAAGAGCAGGTATTGAAACTGATTTTTTTAAAAGTGTGAAATTTAAATCACTAAAGATTTATATGTATCACCTACTAAAGTCTACACCACGAAAAAAATTAGTACTGCACGAATTGAACAAAATTTAAATATTGCAACTTCTCGATATTGGATCTTCATTACCGCTTGTGAACAAAAATGAAAGTTTCTTATAGCGAATCGTACTTGTGTTAAAAAAATTATTCTTTATGATAACTGTAATGCAAATTGATACATTCATTAGAAGAACGTTTTCTAAATAAATGTATTTTGAATAAATAAAAAAACACACTTTTACGAAAGTAAACAGTTTTTTTTTTATTTATGTCAAAAGGTCGGTTTCTTTTCCAACAGACCGTGTATGTAGTGACTAATTTTGCAGTATGTTCTTACTTTTACTATTTTTAAATAAAAAATAATTTATATTCTCCCATGATTTTGATTCGGTTCATGTTTCTTGTGAAATATTACAATTTAAATAAAAGTTATTAAATAAATATGCCACACATTTTTTTTAGTTTCTTTATACAACTACAAAAATTAAATTCTAAAATTACCCTAGTATCTAAAAATAAAAAAGACATAGAGCTGTGATCAAATGAGCAAACAAAATATGAAATAGAGAGATGTATGTCAATGTAGATAGAAATAACGCTAATAATGAAGGAAATGAAGCCAGAAGTTATAGATATCATTTGTCAGGGAAAAGCTAGAACAGGTGAATCGATTCGAATGCCCGAGACCTTTATTAGTAGCGGATGGAAGGATAATGGATGAAAAAGTTCAATAACACATGTGGAAACACATTGTGGAAAGACAATCAGGTCTATTATCCGCATAACCATACAATCATTGTTATCGGATTACTCTGGTCTTTAAGACTTTATAACAAACTAGACCATATTATGTAAATTCTCATCGTTAGAGATGACGACTCCTGCAAAAACAAAAAAGTGAGATACGAGTTGAAAATATGAAGTATCTGAGATGAACAGCGAAGAAAACTTGAAAAGATCAAATTAAAAATGTGATTATAAGAAGCACTGAAGTTACTGAAAAAAACACTTAAGTGTTTGTCACATAATAAGAAAAGAAAAATGCCAGAAACCAAAATAAATCATCGAAACTTAACCAAAATAGAGAAGATAAAGAGGAAGACCTCGCTCTAAATGAGAGGAATACTTGAATAGAATTAGCAGAAAAGGAGAAAAGATAATTTCGAGTTACAAAATCTTATCCGAGACAGGAATGCTTTCTGAAAGTGGTTGAACAAGTTTGACGCTTAGTAGCAGAAGAGAACGGAAACGGAGAAAAAGAAAAATTCCAAAATGAAGAAACTTTCTTTTAAATAAATAATTAAATCATTTAAACTATAAGCTTATATTGAAAAAAAATGTTGTAGCAATTTTTTTATTACATTGTCTTTAATAATGCATAAAAAAATAATAACATTTTAGAATAAAAGTACATTTATATAAAAGTATTATCAGTTGCTGTTAGGAATAGGAAAACACAGAAATTCCTCGAAAAAACCCAACTGAGAATTACTGACCTGTTATTTCAATGAATATTCGTTTTTCGTTTAAAAAATATCAAACTTCATATGAAGCAAATGTAAATACCAAACATACAGAATGTTTGTAGTTGTTATTATCGGATTTCATGAATACACTTCCTCAAACATATACTAGTTTTTATTCATTTGAAAAAAAACTCGTTGATGTAGTCATACGAGATTGGATTGTAAGTGAACTATGTGTAACACTTCACAGTATCATCTGCTTTACTTCTGTGTATCCTGTTTTGCCACACTTAGTTTTTTCTTCAATCTACGATAAACATTTAAAGGTTAAACTATTTCGAGGTGTTTTTTAACTGCAAATATTTGATGGGAACTACTCCTGTTACTAAATTCAACATTTTTAATACTCACTACATTTTAAAAAAGTTAAATGTTTTCGGTTTCTTATTTCAAAAAAAAGTATTATATAAGCTAATGAAAAACATGGTGGTTTAAATAACTATAAAGAAATTATGTCATTTTTTGACTATTTAAAATTCTACAAATTCGATAAAAAAATCTAAAAAAATTTGTACATACAATTAAAAATTGATATACATTTAAAGAGTTAGATTTTTATAATTATAATATTTTTTTAATCTAAATTAGTTAAAAATATAACTGTTAGTATGCTTATACAAACATTTTTTTTTATAATGCAATTATGTTTTGTACAAAGTACAATATATATATATATATATATATATATATATATATATATATATATATATTTATTTGGTATATTCAAAAAGACTGGAAGTGTACAGAAGCCATTGCTATATTTAAAGAGAGAGAAAGAGTAATGTAAGCTATTATCAACCTATTAGTCTTACTAATGAAATATGTAAAGTGATGAAACAAGTAATTAATGTTTATCTAAAATAGCGTTGCATGTTGAATATTTTATATAAAAATCAACATGAGTTTAGATCTCATTACTCATACTAATCTCAGCTTTCAAGTGTAAATCAGAATTTCTCAAAGGGTTGCGTTAAAGGAGATTAAACATATATAATTTTTCTAAACTTTTCTAAGATATTTTATAAAGTACATCAGAATTTATTGAATAATAAGTAACTTCTATTTTTTAACAGTAAAATCATTGGATGGATTCAAGCTTACATACATCAAAATTTTAAAAAAGCCGTCATATGGCATATCAGTAACTTTAAGGATAACTCAAAATAATTTAATGAGTTCTTCTCTGTTTATCATTTTTATAAATAATCTTCCAAACAGAATTACAAATACAACAAATTAAACTTTTTCAAATAACTGTATTAATTTGTAAAGAAATTATGCGAGAGATTAATGCTGATAAAATTATTAATATGGCCAAAATAAAACGATATGAATTTAATCTGTCGAAAATAGCTGTGTTGGATTTACCAATAAATGAAATTTTATCTATTCATTTTACCCTGTTGATGAAGTAAACATTATAAATCTAACTCATGATATATCTAACAATAGGATGGACATATTTCAAACATTGTAAGAAAATCTCATAAAAATATTTAAAGTTTGTAAAAATTAAAAATAAAGTATATAGTACAGTCTTTAAAGAAAATAAAAAAAATATTCGACTTTAGTGACTTCTTTACTTGACTAATGTGAAAGAATATGGAATCCGCATATAATAATAAAAATACAAAATATATAAAGAATTTAAAGAAAAACAGCTCATTTAGAACTAAATAGACGTTTGTAAGAAAGAAATGGCTTAGTATTTATTTTTAATGATCTACCATCTAATTGATCAAATGTGAATTTTCGAGACATCAAATTTAATCGTTTAATAGTCTTTTAATTTAGTTGTACTTTCAGAAATTTTTAGACTATCTTTTTAAATTATTAAAATACTACATTGTTTAATGAAAGATATCTTTCTATCTTTAATTATGTATACTAGAACTCTGCCTGCAACAAAACTTATTTATTAAAAATTAAAAAAGAAGAAATCAGTTATATTTATTTTCTTTTTTTACTAATAATCACTGCTTCATACTATTTAATATCGAAAATAAAAATAACATTAAAAACAATAAAATGCGAATCAGATTTCTGATTAATGTACATGATATTTCTTTTCAAAATTAAATAGAATATTAAACGATTATTAAATAGATGTTTAACACAAACGCATATTATATTGTAAGAAATCAACTTTCGTACAGTCATTATTTTTTTATGAAAAGAACGGACTTTTTTGAAAAAAACAACCAACTAATGTTTATTGTTCAAAAAGAAAGACTTAAATTTGTGACACAAATTAGACTCAGCTACGCTAATCATTCTTTATATGATCAGACTTTTTTTTGGCACCTATTTATAGATATCCACTTTTGTCTCTCTCTTGACTGGAAAAAACTAACAAAACTGTAAAATAAACACGAGTTCAAAGAACATTCGCTACTTTTCATTTTGTTTCGTACATCGTTCGACGAGAGTAACGGGACAACGTTATACTTTACAGAACCACAAGTGTAGCTTAGTCATAAAGGCAGCGAGACTCGAAGATACATGTAACCGTCACTTGTATGAAGTCATCACTTGATGATTCTACGAAGCAGACATACAAGAAAACAAGTCTTTTGTTTGGAAAAAAATGTCGTTTTGTATTCGTGCAGAACGCCACTGCGTGATTGAATTGTGCAAGTTAAGGACAATGAGTAAATGCTATTAGATCATTTGGTGTCTCTCGTTATTATTTCTTTATAAAAAGACATGATACACAATTAAAATATATAAAATTGATATTAGTTTAGAAAACGATGTTTATTTCTATGTATACAATACACAAATACAGTTGATTACAAAAGTATTGACCCACCTAACACATTTACATATGTTTATAAATTTTATGAACTTCGAATTAATTTACGAAATTAAAAAATATACTAATATAAACACATTTATTAATAAGCTTCAAAACATTCTACAATTAAACAGAAAATATAATAATAAGCAGATTGAAAAATAAATATTATACCTTAGCAACTTGATGTATGAAAATCAATACGTAAACCTATTGATCCATATGCCAACATATCATAAAAGTGATTTTATAAATATTTTCTTTTGTTCATCTTTTTAGTAAAGGTGTTCTAAAAAAATATTTTTAAAAAAAATCTTAAATAAAAGTTCTATCAATCCATTTATCTTTATTATTCGATTTTTATCTGCAAATGAACAAAGACAGAAATATTTAAAAAAAACTAATCGAAAAGAGATAAATATAGCATTTAATACAGTTAAATACTTCATCCCCAAAGTCTCTCGTTATAATAAAAATCATTACATTTGGATATAAATACATATATGAAAATTATAAACATTAATCTTAAAGCGAAAGTATAATGTTTCCAAGTCTGTTCAAAATATTTCTTTGTGTTGTATTACAAATTTTAAATTCGAAAAATACATTCAGTAGTCATATTTTTCATTTTTTTTTTATAAAAATATATTTATTTTGAAGACAAATCAATAAATATTGATTAATATGCAATTCTTATTTTTACACATTAAACAATATTATTAATCATAATTTCCATACATTTCTAAAATCAAAATAATTATTATTTAAAGACTAGAACTGATAAAAAAATTCGATAAAAATTAAATTACAAGTTATACATCAAAAACTGATATTTTAGAGTTTTTGTAAAGAAGTTCATTTTGAGATAACGACAAATTTAATTAAAAGTGCTTGGATGATTAAAAAAGATATCAATTTATCAATGATTATAAAAAGATATCAGATTTATTTTTTATATACATACATTAAAAGACTCTAAACGCTTCAAGATATT
This sequence comes from Neoneuromus ignobilis, assembly GCA_029203775.1. Lineage (NCBI taxonomy): Eukaryota > Metazoa > Arthropoda > Insecta > Megaloptera > Corydalidae > Neoneuromus > Neoneuromus ignobilis. Next base: position 32,640,556 of record CP092091.1, on the reverse strand, counting down.
TTAACACTTTAAGATAATTTAAATCTAACATTAAAATGTTCGTTCTACTGACTCATATTAATTACAATGTATGTCCAATTTAACATTAAATGTATTGTGAAAATGCATACACTGTTAGAAGAATTGAATAATTATTTGATTTTTGATTTGATTAAAACTAAATAACAGCATTTATTATAATTTAAAGATCTTAATAACTTCGTGAAACAAAAATAAATCAGTGTTTCGAATTAATTTCAATAATAAAAATAAAATATATTTCTATATAAATAGAACAATCATGTTATCTCCGACGTAAAATGTCCGTACCTCCTTATACATAATGGATCATTCCAACCAAATTACATTTGGATTGATCCATTATGTCTGAAGGTGAAACCACGTTATCGTCAATGGTAGATAATTACTTTTTTCATTTGTCTTCTACACGAAATATTATCGTTACTAGTCTAGAGAAATATTTCACAAGTAATCTCTTTTGTGTTTTCGTTAAGGATTTATTTTTCTGTTCGTAGTATTATGCTTGGAATAATGAATGGAATACGTGTGACGTTTCTTTTAAAAATATCTTTAAGAACGTACTTGTTGACTTCATTTAAACTTGTAGGTTTTGTATCTTCAACAATAAAATGTATAATTGGATATTGAAATTCTTTCTTGGCCTCATTATATATATATATATATATATATATATATATATATATATATATATATATATATATATATATATACATACATTCGTGAATTCTATTTACAATTTTTTTTCATACCTTTTTACGATTTTTTTACTTGAGATTATTCCAACCACACTGTTAGAGAATTTATAATATACTGCTATACCTTATTACTGTTTTTCTTTTCCTTACATTAGTTTACATTAATCAATAAATTAATCATATGAATTTAATTTAGATTAATCTACAAATTAAAAACTATATCAAAAATCATATAAAACTATTTCGATATAACAACACAAGTAGAAAAGTACAAAAACAATAAAAACAGCGTAATACACACACGAATATGTACATGAATATAAATTCTACAAAAATACAATTTTTTCTAAATTTTTGTCGTAAATAAATTAAAATGTCTGAAAAAATTAGATCAATTTTATTCATTACATATAAAAAATCTCTATAAATTTTCTTTTTTTTTAGTCTTTAACACTTCAAACCCTATATCATTCATCAGTGTCTGGCAGTCGATTTTTGTAAAATCATGCCGGTCGCCAGTGATTTTCAATTTCCATACTTCATAACCCTACATCAATCATCAGTGTTTGAAATATATTTTGATTTCATACATATAAGGTATAAGGCATATATATATATATATATATATATATATATATATATATATATATATATATATATATATATATATATATATATATATATATATATATATATATATATATATGTAAGTATGTATGTATGTATATATAAATATGGGAATGGAACATCGGTATAAATTAAATTTAAAAATCATATTAAAAATAGTTTGAAGTACTTTACTACAAACAAATATTTCAAGAGAGTATGTGTATTATTAATTAAATAATGTTATAACCAGAACAATAACATTACTAATCTTAAATAACATATTTGTATTTTAGAACTTCATTAAAATAACTAATTACTACACAAATTAAACAATGCAGTTGTATAAATATTTTCCCATATTGCCAAGTTACATTCCATACACACACATATACCAATATGTATATGTTCATCCAAATGTGACGCCTAAATTTGTGTTTTATTAAAAATAAACATGTGTAGTTTCTTTTATTTCTGGATTTCTAATCAAGAATTTATAAGCATGGTCTTTTTTTTGTTATATGGACAAACAATTTTTCATTTTACATTTTTACTCTTGTTACAACATCCTTATGTTTTCTTTCGAATTCACTCATTTTATTTTCGTGCTTATCTCAACGTTTTATTTCTTATATATACACAGTTGTTTTAATTGAATAATCCTATAAATCCATTTCTTCTTCTTTTTTTTATTTATCTTTCTCATTATGGAAATATTAATTATATAGAAAATTAAAAAGTATATAATGTAACAATTTATAATTGTGTATTTATTATATTTTATAGTGAGATAGGCAGAAAGGCATGCAAAAATCTTTTGGTAAAAGTTTCATGTAATTTTAACAAACAAATCAGTCCCAATAATTAATCTCTTATTGTTTAATTTTATAAGAATGTGCATTTATATATCCACTTCGTCGTGTTTTCAATATAGCATTTTAAGATCATAATTTCACATACACATTTTCTAAGAAAAAAACTCCTATTACGAAACTACATTAAAATTAAAAGAATATAACTTAAAAAAAACCTCTTTGTAATTAAAAATGAAAAAACACAATGTGTTTGAAAATGGCATTTACAACCTAAAATTAAAAATTAAATTATCATCAATCTTCCAACATTACTTCATTATTATTAAATAGACATTATTTTGATTAAATTCATATCTATTCGACGAAATTTATAATAAAACTAAAGAATAAGTCGTTAAAATGATATAATCATTTCATTATTAGTTTAAGAGCGTATTAATTTGAGAACATAATGACATTCAACTTCTTCATTTGAACATAATGCATTTCCTTCCCATGCTTCCAGTCTCATTATGATGTCATAAAGTTAATGTATATATTTTAAGTGATCGTTATTAAATCGAATAAAAAAACACAATTAAAACGAAATACTATTTCTCTTGAAAACATTGCATCAATGAATGTACTGAACAGATAAGGTGTTGATTCCAAGACAATTCGTATAATAGAATAACGGACTAGTAACGTCATCAATGATGCATGTACAATTACTAACACATAATGGAATTAAATAAACATATTTCGCACCCAGTCTACCTTGACAATATTCCGCCTTTCTCCAAATATAATTATGACGGTTTCGCATGTAAATGTAAATTTAAGTTAAAAATGTATTTGTAATAGTCTATGAGATTTAGTCGATTGACAATTAATAAGATACTTATTGAATCTATATATCTATATGACATAATAAATACCTATAAGTAATTAATTATTTTTATACAAAAATAAATTTAACATTTTTTTTTATTTCTTAATCGATTACATATAATTCCCATCATTATAAATAACAGTTCATTATTTGTTCTGTAAATTTTTAATTGGTTTCTTAAAAAAAATTATTGGCTATAATGTAAAATAAGACTATGTGATTTCGAACATCAGCTACAGAGTTTGAAATTTTATTTGTCAAAAAATGCTCTAAACATCGAAACAAACAAAAATCAAGTAAAACAATATCAGGAAAGTTTGATAGATGTAGCAAAACTTCCCATTCGAAGCCACATTTTTTTTTTAAGTAATTTTTGCCACATGTGGTCTGATATTATCTTGTTAAATAAATAACACATTTTATGTTGACTAATACAAAGTCTACTTTCAACAATTCATTATGTAATCGTTGTAGTTGATAACAGTATAATTCAATGATTATTGCTTCTCCAGATTTTAATAACATATAATGAATTGCCAATGCAATCTTACCAAATATATAATAGGACCTTTTGGAAAGATATGCTTCGTTTATAAGATAGATTTGTTTAAAAGCCATGTTTAGAACATGTTATGTTCAAATAAATAATCAATTGTTCACCTCCGATGACAATTCTGAACAAATAATCAAAAAATAATCATTACGTAATCTTATCAACAGTGAAGTGCAAAATGTTTATCGCTTATCTCTATTTACATCCAAAAATTGGTGCGGAATCCATATTCTTTGCCTACTTATTAATTACATGTAAATGTCTTCGTACAATTGACCATAGTGACCCAAATCTACATAATGATTCCCGTATGCTTAATGAGTCATCCAATTCAAAGATAATCAGGCAAATCGAAATTACTTGCAGTAAATTATCTAAACCAACCCAGACACTTGTTAACCTTCAAAACATTCCAATAAATATCGCATTTTTTTGTAGCCACTGTATTAAATCTAAAACGAAAATGAAACTGCATACAATAGTGTTTGTTCTTCGAAACATACAAAGAAAATAAAAGTCTGCCATTTTGTTATGTAGCAATAAAATTACATCGTTGTTAATGATAAAACAACATCACAAATCGTACTACAACAAACAATATCAAAATGTCTTCACATTGTTATATTCTAAATAAAAAAGACATAAAAGTACCTCACTGGAAATAACTGATAACTGATGTAATTACATTTAATTCTCAGATTCAAAGAAAATCGAATTACAAGAAAACAAATAGAAGTTAAAAACTAAACGTGCTTACTTTAAAACTATTTATTAGCACAAAAAGAACACTTGCAGTTGATGTGAACAATAAAAACGGGATGGTGTCAATTCGAAACATATTTTCACATTATGAAATCGAATATCGTTTTATGTTTGGAAAAAATTGATCAATGCATTCTGCTTGTTCTCATGTAAAGTAGTGAAACATGGATCTTGAATTTCAGAATAATTCAGAGGTTTTCCAAACAATATAAAGAAGAATTGAAAGACGTATGTTAGGAATAGCACGTGGAAACAAAAATACGAATTAAAGGAATTTCTAGAACTTCTGGTCACTCGAAGTATGAAGAGAAAATAATCAATGGACAACAGAGGTTACTGATTAAGAACTCAAGCATATAAAAAAACTCAAGAGGTCCATAAATGTTTGGAATAGACAAATAAAAAAAGTTTATGATATAAAATGAAAAAAAAAGAAAATTGGTCATTAAAAATGAAAATTTCTGGAAGAGTTCTTCATCCATCAGTAGATAGAAAGACATTGACGATTATATATACATCACCATCATCATATCAACTTATATTAGCCCATTACTCAACGTAAACCTCATTAAATGTTATAAATCTCTAGTATTTGGTCATACTACCACGTTAACCAGGTGGATTAGTGAAATGTTTTTCAAAGTTACTTCCTTAGACAAATTGCTTTACTAATACTAAAGAACTCTGCCTATCATATACTTCCAACCATGGATAGATCGGACTTCTCCTGTATTACAGGAAATGATGGTAGCCATTACCACCAGTCGATTTATATAATAAATATATATATATATATATATATATATATATATATATATATATATATAAAGCATTAATTTACATTTCGATGATTCCGTGTCGATTTAGGTAATAAAAGAGCCACTATTATTAAATAATCATGATATTACTTTCGGATCAGTCAATTAACACAGTAGTCAGTTCCAGTAGCTAACAATAAACATTTACATGGTTGGCTTGTCACTGACATTAAGTTTACTTAGCATAATGTTCTTTCAACGGTTCGGTCTCAGTTTGGTCAAGTGAAAAGAAAATAGTCAGTAATTAAAATATTACAGCAGACAATAGATAGGAAACGAAGATAACGAGAACATGATACCATTATAACATTCGGCTGGCATAATAGATGAATATATCCACTAATCATTGGTATGAAGTAATATCAAAATAATAGGAAATTTGTAATTACATAAAATTTTGTACTTTATTATTTCTATTTTGTAATCAACAACTCATTATGTGTGTTTATATATGTATGTATATGTGTATTTATATATATATATATATATATATATATATATATATATATATATAAATATATATACTATATTATGAAAAATTATTAGCTCTTAACGAATTTTACTTTTTTGATATTGCCACTGCCAAATTACTTTTTATTATCATTAAAAAAGATTCATCTTTCTCTTACAATAAAACGTTTAGCAAAAAAAATACCTTTTTCAAATGAAAGTTTCAAATATTTTTTTTTACTTTTTAAGACCACTATTTTTTGAATTATATAACCATTTTAAAACATGTCTTGTAGGTTGATAAATAAATTGTTTTAATAACTTATTCATTTAAAAGTTTGAATATTAAGAATTGTTACAAAATTAAATGCTTAATTTTTATCATACAATATATCAAATTTTAAATTCCTATATTTGAAAATTTACATTTTGTTTTATCTTAAAATTTGAAATCATGTTTTGAAAAATGACAATAGTGATTGAAAATAAACATTATATAAGTATGTTTTACAAAGAAATCTTAAATAAATAAAACATAAAATATATAATCTTGACGTCCCTTATAAAGTGTTATAAAGAATTAGAATGAAACAGAATTATTCTTAACAAAAAAAAGCTCGTTAGTCATCCATACAACACGCCTTTATCCAAAAAAAGTTATACTCTGTACATAAGAGGATAAAAAAATCTTCTATTATGAATTTATCCTCAACAATCAGTTGATAAATTCACATAGAAACTAACTGAAATTGGACGAATTGAAAGTAATAACTTATAAGAAGAATACCTAGAATATACCAATTAAAAAATTAGAATATTCTGTTAAAACAATTCAAAATATCATTTCTTTTTCATGGCCTAAAATACTTAACATTCTTTAAAGATAATGAATAAGGAACGTTACATTATCCTCTACATTTATCAGTCATCACATCTTCTAATTATTTTACTGATCAAGTCTTTTCAATACTTTCTTGACAATAAAAATCAATAACTATAAATTTACTAAGCGACATTTATCTCCTTAAAATGTTGAGAATAAATAATGTTTAAAGAGTAAAATATGGCAAAAAGTTGAAAACCAAATTGGTATAATTCTAAAAATTGAGTATCATTAAATATATACACATGCACACAAATATACGCACACACACACACACACACACACACACACACACACACAAAATGTATTTGTTTAAAAACATATTTTCAGGAAATTTTCATCACAATAATTCTATCTAACCACTCAACAGATAATATAAAACTACAAATTATCTTCTTTTATACTAACAAATTAAAAAAAATATAAGTGATACGCATACAATATAAAATACAAGAACAAACATATATAAAATTTGAAGTATAATATATATATATATATATATATATATATATATATATATATATATATATATATAATATAATATATATATAATATATGATATAATATATATATATATATATAATACGAAATATGAATACTAATACACCTCTTTATGATTTCAAGTCCTCTGACAAGTATTCCAATTTTGAAACAAACTTTACTTAAAAATATTTAAGAAGATCTCATTACCCTTTTTCCAAATTTGATTTGAAAATCCTTTTCTATGAAAGATAATGATTTAAATAAAGCAATAGTAAAATAATAACTATTCCAGTCTTGAATATTTCTATGAAAGGATGTATTTTCATAGAATTTTTCTGTAATTTTCAAATTTTGAGTGCACGATCTTCGTGTCTGCCATACAAAGAAGAAACTATTCTTTCATTAAAATTACTTTAATTCTAGTACATTTTACAAATGCGAATTAAAATTTAGAGGCTCTGTCTATTTTCCAATTGTTTCTATCCAAAATACTCTATTAAGTTTAATAAAAAGTTTACAATACTTTTCTGAAGTCATTGTATGTTTTGTTTTTATATTACCAAATTATATATATATATATATATATATATATATATATATATATATATATATGTATATATGTATGTGTGTATTTACATGCACATAAATCTCTAATTTGGCCATGGCGCAATGTTCTCCAGAGGATGTAGCACTCGGAACGCTGAGTGTTAATACACAGGAATCCAAGACTCATATTACAATGTACACATTTAGTATGAATAGTCAAAACTTAAAATGGTGCATTATTATTCATGAAGCCACTGAATCAGAGAACTCTAAACACGAAGTTACTTCTACCGACCGGTAATAAAGACATCGACAACATCTAATTCTTGTCATTCATAACCAACAAGTTCGGTCTCTTGTACCGCTAATACGAGTGAGGATTGAAATTATCTAGAACGCGGATCAATGCGTTTATTCTGATTTCCGCGCAAATGCCTGTCGTTTAATAGACATACTGAGGTTCGTATCCAGTGTAAAATTCAGAACAAAGTAATCCGCATTAATGATGAAACCCAATGCTTTGTTCTGGAAGAACAGTAACTATTTTAGTCGAATAAGGATGTAAACCCAAATTAATACAACATGCATGAAAATTGATTATTACATACTTAAATAAAAATATTATTCAATACCATCCTAAGAGTGTAGATTATTTAAATACTAACTCATAACATTGAATTTAAAACGTCCTTATATGACTTATTTCAGTATGAAAACATTATTTTGTTTACTTAGCTATAGATAAATCCCAACACTATCAAATTACCGGAATAAGAAATATCAACGTCAAATTCAAGAAAATACTATTGTGGTCTATTGACAACAGTAAAAACAATATTTTGACTTTAGAGGATTTGATATAAATTCATCATAGTGAGTTTTCCGCTGTGGTTAATTCTTTTTACAGAAATGAATCATTTACACAAATTCGCAACAACGCGGTTTAAAGATAACGCGACTATCGGAATCCGTCTTTACAAAACGAATGAAACAGTAAGAGATTTTGACATTTTTATAAAAAAAATTGTTGTAGTTAATGATTCATTTGTATGAAAATATTTTATATTAAATTGAAAAATTTATAAAAAAATAAAACTATAATAACAGCAAAAAGTATTCATACAGAAAAATGAACACTAGAGACACAGATTATTTTAAACAGTTACAATTTAATCTAAAACACCGATTTTTATAACTCTTAATTTATTATCTTAAATAAATAATATGACAATTTATCATGAGCATTTATTTATATGGTGATATCATTTCCAGTATAAGTGCAATTATTTACACACAAACTTGTTTAGGTATGAACGTGTACGTGTGTGTGTGTGTATATGCATGTGTGTGTATGTATGTATGTATGTGTGTGTGTATGTATATATACACAAAATGGCCCAAATAAGGATGAAGAATTTAGACATACACTTACTTGCTTACTATCATTTACTATTCTTAAGTCTCATTTAAGCTACCTATATATTTGCACATACACATGCACACACACACACACACACACACACACACACACACACACACACACACACACACACACACACACACACACACACACACACATATATATATATATATATATATATATATATATATATATACGAGGGTCGTTTGATAAGTATGGTAAAAGAGTAAGAAAACTAAATTTAAAAAAATAATTTAATTAATTAAATTAAATAAATAAATTTACCATACTTATCAAACGACCCTCGTTTATATTTATATATAACACATCAACATCCATTTTCCACTCACTGGTGGATAAATTTTCTCATTTCTACCTTCCTCTCTTTTTCGCGCTCTCTCTCTCTCTAGATACATATAGATATATATATAAACACATATTCATTTGTCACCAACCTGCCTTGTTAACGTGGTGAGAACAAATAATAAATATGGCCTTATTGAGTGTTACCAATGAAAGATAGCATTCAATGAGGCTTTTGTCTAGCAGTGGGCTGATATAAGCCGATGTCATGATGATGATATGTATTCAAAATGCTACACATAAAATAATTTTACAAGCAATAAATAAAAAGATATATTAGTAATATATTGATACAATATTTTATAAAAAAATATTCAGTTAAATTAAATAATGTAAAATTGCAGAATTTCGCTGATTTAAAATTTAATACCAAGTATGATATTTTGTTTACAGTGAAATTTATATAACTGAAAAAAGTGTATTTTCATATATCTTGCAATTTTGAGCTAAAATTTGTTTTATGCTATTTTTACAGCCCCTTACCAAATAATGTAATTTAAGAAATAAAGGGTATTATTTTCTATAATATTCACTTAAGATATAACACTACAGTTTTGATCGATAAACATATCAATTTTATATTTGACAGCAATAACTTTTAGAAAAACTAAACTAGTCAGTAATAATTCGAATATATTCTACATGAAAATATATATATCCCAAAACAACATCAAGTAAGAAACATTTTTTTACATATATAAAATAAAATTAAAAGTTCTGTCTATATAAAAACTGTAAATATTTGAATGATTATAATAATTGGATTTTAACAAAGTGACACACAGATAAAAATTCAATAAATTGGAAAAGAAATTAAAGCATGATGTATAAACATAATTATATTACTTATAATTAGAAACAATATTTAATCATTTTCAGAATAAATGATTTGCTATGATAAAAACGATTTTTTAAAATTTTAAAAAAATCTGACTAGTTTAATGTTAACAATGTAAGATATGTACTAAAACTGCGATACAAAAATTAGAGTTGGAAAAGTTGAAAAAAGAAACAAAACATTAGAATATCTGTATAGAGAAAATCATCCATTATTCGTACGGTTTCTTACAGACGGGTAAAGCAGTTACAGTAGAACCACATCGTCCGAAAATTTAATGTATTAGTTAAAAATTAACCACATAAAACAGCCATGTTGATAGACGTGAACCGATTTTGCTAGACGGTAACACTCGATACCGCACATCACAAACTACAAAATCGGTCTATAAAATTTTATTGAATTCACTTTATTCAGCGGACCTTTTACCACATTTTCTTTTATTTAACATTATTTGTTCTAAGTGGATACTTCAAATCCAAACAGCTGTAATCGAAGCTTTTAAGCAATTTGTCAGTTATAAAACGCAGTGTTATAAAAAGAATATATTTCTATTATTATCTCACTGAGAAAGAAAAAAAAATGATTGACGACAATAAAACACAAGAGAATGAATTTTATATCACTGAACACTTGGTGTTAATTTTCGTTTTTAAAATCAGAAATTTTACATGGTACAACCATAGTGTCTTTTATCTTACTTCAGTATCATTTTTCCCTTAGATATAAACATTTGTATTTAAAAAAAGATATATATAGATATGTAACTACGTATGTTTGTACATAAATAAATATTCATATGCAAACTTTATGCATATGTAACGATCAAAATATCTATAAACATCGAGCATAAATCAAATTAAATATCTTCAATGAACAATTTCACTTTCAAAGTCACGAAAAACATTATTCAAATATGTTACACATTTACTGATATTTATGTATCGTTAAAAATTTGAACATAAAAATTAATAGAGCAGAAATGATAAGAAACTATTTTTAACAACGAAAAATAAAACTATACACATACACACACACTATATATATATATATATATATATATATATATATATATATATATATATATATATATATATATATATATATGTAACGGATGGGGGAGTTGACATTTGTATTAGCAACAATCAAAAAACATTAATCATGCGATTTGTTGATATTACATCGTTCATTTATGCTGAGTAGAATTTTCTTTTATACCTTTCAGAATATGATAAACAATTAATATATAAATGCCACAAAATGAGTGATTTAACATATTTTAAAAGAAGACAGATTGAACACACCTCAAATGTTCAATAAACACTTATTATCCAATTTATTCGCTAAAATATATTTCGATGATTATGCCAATATCATCAATGGTCTTATAAAATCACTATTATTACAGTATCTAAAAAATATAGGTTAGATTATTAATTGACTAGTTAAAAATATGATATTTAAAAAACATTTTATAAACTTTCAACTTTATTTGGATAACTGAAGCAGAAAAACGTTTAGGACCTGTCTACCAGTTAATTAAATGTCTTTCAGTTCCAAACACGTATCAAAATTATCTGCTGATATAAACAAATAAATATGTCAGTATAATTAAATAAATATTATTAAACAGAATAAACAGCATAATGGAGCTTAATATTTTTAAAGAATATTAAAGATATTATAGATTTACGAAAATGTTGAATTTAATCTAAGACTATCCTCATATAATATAATAATTTACCTTTTACAAATATAAAAACTGTTCCTCAGAAAACTCCCTCCACCTTGTTATAATTAGTACGATATATATATATATATATATATATATATATATATATATATATATATATATATATATGATGTATATGTATATATATATATATATATATATATATATATATATATATATATATATATATATATATATATATATATATATATATATATATATATTTAACGAAACTCGAAATATTAAAATGAATTTAAAAAAGTGAAAAACAAAAACAATTTGTATATAAATGGAATAATTAAATTCATAAAACTACACACTGTTTCGCATTTTAGTATACAATTGTATATTTATCTAGTATATATTCATGGTTAATGATTAAAATAATTTAAATGACCTATTTAAACGAGGATGAATTTATAGATAAGAAAATTTAATATCAAAATGTTATGTAAACTTCAAATTTACAAAACAAAAAAAATGAAATGTATTTGTTTTATAACACCTAATTATGTTGTTCGATAATAAATATTTTTAATGATTTTAATATTTAAATCTGCATAAATATACAATTAGTACTGTCACATTTACACTTCATACATTATTTATAGAAGTAATTGAATAATACTTGTGCACTTTTTATCAAAAATTTCGTAATAATAAAAAAATAAGAATCAATAAAATGTTTGATTGATAGACATGAGAAAACTGTAGAAAAAAGAAAAACATTGAAATGCTGGAAATGGAAAATTTTGGAAAATCACTTCATCTAGTACTAAAAAAGATAGTGATAGTGATACACATTTTTATATATATACATAAACACACGTACACACATATATAAAAGGGTTAATTGACAAATAAGGTCTCTAATTCTATAAAATATATTTGAAACGAGCTGAAATGAAGAAACTATTATCAAAATAAATTACATTTATTTTCAAATATATTTATTTTGTGCATAATCACTATTTAGAGTGACACATTTTCCCAAACGCTCTATCCGTTTTTGTTTTTTTTCCACCCATTCCATCCATGGAAAAACATCAATTTATTTTTTATCCAATAACGCCCACCAACTTGAACTTCGATATTCGATAAAAAATGTTAATCTTCCAACACCTGCTTCAACTTTAGAATCAATCAGACTCGAAGGTGCCAAATTGAGACTGTACGAAGCATACAAAACAACTACGATTTTCAAAATCATTCTTACATTACATTCGTCAGTTATAGCAAGACACATCTGGTGCAGATTTTTCTGTAATTCAACGGTTGAATAACGTGTTCAAACATTTCTTGACTAATTGTTAGTTTCGAGGCAATTTCTCTTTGCTAAATTCGACGATTTCCTTGCAGTAACGCATCTATTCATTTTTATTTTCCCTCGTGCAACATTAAAATTTGTCATCCTGATCGTTGTTCATCAACGCGAACATTTTTCACAACCATCGTATAAATTGCTTTCAAATTCAATGAGCGCGCAATATTCCAATGTTAAAAATTCCATAACTAATTGCCTCTTAGTACGCAAATCAGAAAAACTTATAATAATTGATTCGACTATACAGGAAACTAAAACTTGATACTTTATACAATACATTACAGATCATCGAGTATAAGTTAGAATTTGCTTTTAATCCCACTACTTAAGCAAAGCACTGTTGAAAATCTTATTTATCAGACAACTTTTGTATATATATATATATATATATATATATATATACTAGAAGATTAATTTTGAAAAAAAAATGTTTATTAAATTCAGCACTAATACAATCTTATAGAGTTCTTCGTCAGTATAATGAAAAACCTCTATTAATATTCTATGTACATTGAATCGGGTAACATCACCTTGCCATAAGTAATAAGGAACCTTTATTAGAGAAGGGAAACACAATATAAATAATTGCCTTTTCTAAGAAATTGCCTGTTCAGAATCGTATCTTAACATACGAGGTCAATAATCTTAAAAGTTTATGCTACACTGTCACGGGTTCGAGTTTCGCTTGATAATAAGTAGATAACAGTGTTATGACAATGAGACATAAAATGTTATTAGAAAACGTACACGTGTTTAACAATTAATTCAATAATATAGAAAAAAGTATTATATTTGAGTATAATTTTATTTTATTTCGTCGTATGTAGAATTCGTGTTAACTTGATTTTATTTTATATCATTTTTTATTAGTTTCTTTCGTGGCTTTTTACGACGTATAAATTGTACAATCATATTTCAGAACATACTAATGTAATACTAAAAAAATTATATCACATTTTATTAATTTGTATATTTATCTTTAACATGTAATGAAAAAAAATCCGTTGTCAATCATTAGTAAAAATTATTTTCAGATAAACATAGAAATTAGTAAAAAACACACAAAGATGAGTTTAAAAATTATCCCTCACAAAATTTGAAATACCAGCTAACTACGAACGTATGTTTTTTGTATTTCAAATTATTCTCTTAGATTATAAAGGATAATTTATGTATATTTATAGAACAATCATAAAAATAGAGGGCAAATAACAAAATTATAACGTGAGCTTGCTATTCACTGTCATAAAAAAGTTGCGTGGAAATAATAGTCGAAGTTGAAATACTATTCAGTATAATATAAAACGATATAAAAAAATTCGTTAAAAATTCAAAAAAACATGTGATAAGAAATAGATAACAGTTGAATAGAAGAATTAAGGAATATTTTTGAATTTCTGCTCTAATATCATTGAAATCATATATAAGTAACATATTGAGAAAAAAGAACAAAGAAAAAAATACTATCATGGTACAATAATATGCAATAAACCTTGCATAAAAAGAGGAATAAAAAGAAGAGAAATGAGTTCGCAACGATACTTAAAAAATCTGAAAGTTTTGAAATGAAATTACTTTCAATAAAGAATCAAAATTTAATATTTTTCATTTAATAAAAAATAACTGCTATAAAAAATGAACAGAAAGATCAATATTTGAAATTTACATTGAACGATATAAAATTATAGATTTAATATTTATTATTGGTATAATAATTATTTTGAAACATCTATATTACAATTTTAAATGACACTCACTGTATAAACAACTATATAACATTTTATTCGATAAAAATATATACAGTGAGTCAAAGTGAAACTCATACAGAGTTATGCTTCCAATAATTTTACACATATATTTTAATATAATAATAATTTTCTTTATTTCTCTTGGTTAAGTTCTTTATTAAGGTTATTTTTATTAGATTTGAAAATTTCAATCGTAAATTAATACTTCTACTCCAGAAAAAGTAACAATTTCTGAAAAATTAACAAAAAATACATCAAAATGAAACTCATACAACGAATTATTCTAGCTTGAAAACTGCTGTGTTAAGAAAGTATAGTCTTCAAATATGTGTATGGTCACTTTGGTTACAAAAAAAACTATTGTTAAGTCGTTTATAATCATTTTGTAAAAAATATAAGTTGGATTTTCACTTTGAGTAGACAAAGGGGACAATCATCGACGGACTAGCGAAAGCTAATGATTTTTCATTACTAAAATGAAAAAACTCTACGGAAAATTGGGAAAATAGTTAATAAAAGCCACGTTACAATGTAATCTGTAATAAAAAGATTTAAAAACGGCCAAAATGTTGACAATAAAGTTAGAAAGAGTCTCTACAACATTTTTTACGACCATGACGAGCGTTAGATTCTACGAAAAATTAAAGAAAATTCGAAAATTAGCGCACCAAAATTGACTTTCGAAGTTAAAAAGTATCTAAATAAAAAAGCAAGCCCCCAAACAATTCACAATATACTAAATAAAAATGGGTTTCATGCTCGTATTGCCAGGAAGAAACCTTTCATAAATCTAACTAATCGCAACAAAAAGTTAAGCTTCGTTCGGGAACATATTAATAAGAGTTTTGATTATTGGAAAGATGTTTTATTTACGGACGAAAACAAATAAAATTTATTTGGATCCAATGGGAGAATTAATGTATAGCAGAAACCAAATACAGAAATGTCTTTAAAACACTTACGTTCTATAGTTAAACATGAGAGCAGTTATGTTATGGTATGGGGGTGTATGTCTACGAGAGGGGTTGGAAATTTAATTTTATAGATGGCATTATGAATCAAAATGTTTATATTGATCTATTAAGAAAAAATTTGAAAGCCAGCGCTCAAAAACTTGTGATTTTACAAACATTTAATTTTTATCAGGACAACGACCTCAAGTACAAAGCTTATAAAACACGTAGTTGGTTGTTATATAACTGCCCCAAAGTACTCGAAGCACCACCATAATCATCTGATATAAGTGTGATTGAAAATCTATGGAATCACTTAGAAGTTGCCAATAGAACACACACTATTATTAATAACAATTATTTAAAAAAGCGTTATTAGAATAATGGGGGAAAATGGATCTAGCTTATTGTGAAAAATTAGTTAAATCCATCCTGAATCAATTAAAGGCTATAAAAATTAATAAAGAGTATTCTACTAAGTACTAAAATAATTCATTCCATTGTAAATTTTAATTTAATAAATAATTTGTTAGTTGAATGTGTTTCATTTTGATGTGCTTTTGAATGATTTTTCAGAATTCGTATTTTTTTTTTAATCTTTAAGTATTATTTTATGATTTATTTATTTTTATATGATAAAAATATCCTTAGTAAACAATTTAAGTCAAATATAAAAGAGATTTTTTTTATTTAAAAATTTATATACAAAAATTTATTGAACATAATACTGTATGAGTTTCACTTTGACTCACTGTAGATGACTTCATTTTAGATTAATTTGAAAAATTGATCAAGTTAAAATTCAATTTAATTTTAAAATTTCTACATAACGTTCTGGCTAAGCCGTAAATTATATTAAAAATTATTTAAAACATTTTACAGACTTTATATATAGACTATATATATATATATATATATATATATATATATATATATATATATATATATATATATATAATATAAACATCTATTAGTTTACTGTTGTCGTTAAGAATATTAATTATATTTGTCAAGCATTGTTAAGCATTTTCAATAAACTTGATTTATGCAAGGAAGAAAAAACTTTTTTGTATAAAACGATGTACAAAAGAACATGTTAGACATTATGATAAAATTGGATCATCATAAGCATTAAACCAACATTTAACAAAATATACTTATCGTAAGTAAATATTATAAAGAGAATATAGAATTTATAACAGAAATTTTGATTTCAACGCGAACATATGTTGAGCACATAATTTCCCGTTACGAAAATACTAATCGTTCTATGTTTTATAAGTAAACCGAAACTGTAAATATTTGAGAATCGCCGATATTAAATATAATTTTAAACTCGGTTAGTTTATATTACGGTCTCGGCTTTATGTTGCATCGAGTAACATCACGATGACAAGACACAGTACGACAACAGTAGATAATCCCTCTATATTCGCGTTGCCAACGCGGCTTGTCAGTGCAATCACCCCTGCAAGCCAGACGCGACAACATGAATCGAGCTTGGGCGAGCAGTTGAACATTTACTTCGTACAGTGCACCTTACATTCATACTGATATACATGTATTCCGTTGACCCCATGTTGTTAGTGAGAGCTTCGTCGATTGACATCCACTGAAATGAAAAGCGTTGACGGTTCGTGTTATCGCCAATGTTTTATAGTTCAAAACGATCTAATAAAAATCGACAAGCATTAAATGCATATATCTGAATACGACATTCGTTTACATTCAAAACTAATAAAAAAAATATATTTTTTTGATACTGAAACAGATGACGTAACAGATATTTATAAACGAAACTTTTCCTTTTCGAAAAGTTACACTGGAGATGTAAAAAAAGAAGCTCGTAGAACTTTGTGACAGTGAAAGAATTTTCATACGTTATAGAAATAGATAAAACGGAGATTTATATACCACTAATCTTCCATATAAAGTTGGTATACCTGAAAGATATGCGAGGGAACATTTTAAATTGAAATATATTACTTCGAAGATGACATCTTCTGCAAATACTTTTTTTATCTAAATCAAAATCTTTCGTTTTTTATGTTAGACATAACCAATAACAGAAATTACACATACATATGAATTGATTTCAAAAATTAGACTATTTTTTCTGCACAAAGACGTAGATTTTTATAAATATAATAATTTATTCTAACGAATAATTTTCATTTCTTCCATCTCACTTCTTTCTCAATGTTCTAATAACATTCGTATGACTGCATTTTTAAATTCTGCAAATTTATATTGAAGCAAGCAAAATTAATTTTAATATAGTATAATGAATAATATGCCTACGCTACATACCACCCAATAAGAATCAATACTTTTTATTGTATTTCCTTCTCAATTTTACATAAAAGGTCTCAGTAAGAAATTCAACGGTTTGAATATATTAGAAATGCCAATAAATTATCAATTAATTAAACATCATAAAAATAAAGTAAGGTTTATCAAAAATATCAACATCACAACCATGTTGTTATTTTTAAAAAAATATTTATAAACTTTACACATATTTTTTGTTAGAAGTTACATTTAAACAAGAGCAAGAATGAAATAACTTTAAACACCTAACATATGTTTTTCTAGGTTTCGCCCTTACTAGTTCTATTTCTTTTCATTACTCAAATATTTATATATAATTTCTTTGGTAAATCAAGCCATCCAATCAATAATGTACAAAACTATCTACACAAATTATGTAAACATTTTCGTTTTATACAATGCTTAATTTACTAATGTGGTCTATAAAATAGGTGCAATGTCATATAAATCCATAGTCAGACAAATAAAAATTGATTGAATTTAACTGCTCTAATTAGTCATCGATTAGACTCTTATAAAAATAAATGTAAATGAAAAACACATTAGGCATATATAAATTTATGGAGTGTAAAAAAGACAATGATACAAATGAATCTAGATAAAACGTTCAAGGCATTTACGATACAAAATCATTCAATAAAAAAAAATGTCAACGTTTTAACACAAATGAATTCCTCACAGTTCGAAAACAAACAATAATATCAAAGCGTTTTCAGAAATGACTACAATATAATTAATACGTCATGTTCGTCTTACTAAGTTTAACAATGACTTGCTTCTGGCTGCACTTGATAAAGATTGTGTTTTAATCATTGAATAACTAACACAAAAGCTTAATTCAACCAATTAAACAGTTCATCGTCATCTACATCAACTTGAAAAAACATAATTTGTAAAATAAATTTCTCATAATTTGACAGAAGCTTTTTTTTTAAAAAAATAGCCATTTGCACTTCTCTTTACTGAGCGTAGCTTGTCACTTTTGTACAGATTAGTAACTGGAGATGAAAAATGGATATTTTACAAAAATATTAAACACCGTACAGAATGGTTCAAACTAAATGAAGCAACTACAGCACGTCCCAAAATAAATTTTCACCTTAAAATAGTATTGTTAAACGTTTAATGGAATACTATTGGTGTTATTCATCTTTAGTTTCTACCACTCAATGTAACAATTATGGAAGACTTGAAGACTTAGAAGCAGACAGAACTTTTGAACGTTACATTAAAATAAAAATCCTGATTTAATTACTCGCAAAAGTATTATATTTCAATCAACATAATACAGAGCCCTATACTTTTACAATCATTTTTGAAAAGATTAAAAAACTAGGATAAAAATGCTTCTACAATATCTATGTTCCAGATTTTGTCCCGTTTAATTTATATCTATACCAAATTTTGCAGAATTATATTAATACAAAAAATCTCAAAATACATAAAGTTGAAACTTCCCCTTCTATGTAATATTTTCTTCCAAAATCAAAAATCTTACATATAACACTCAAAAGTTTATGGAAGTAACTAATAACAATAAAACTTGCACTACTGATAAACTAATACTGAAGCAATTGAAACTCTTGTATATTTTTTTAATATAAATTCAAAAATGCACCTGGTACTAAAAACAACTCAATTAAAATTTATACAAAAAACTTAAACTATAATTCAGTCTAAAGAAGAAAATATTTGATATAAGAGATAATTTACTACACATTCCATCTGTAATGTTAATATAATTCACATATCCTTGAACTACAATTCATACAAATGGAAATAATAAGGTAGAAAAACGAGAAACATTGTTTTGTTGAAATATTTCAAGCACATTTAACGACTCTTTCATTCGAAACAATCGAAATGCAATGAAAATAAACGCGTGTAAATAACTAAAAAGTAGAACGACAAACGTAACAACAACTAAAACGCAATCTTATTTTCGAACACTTCTAGCTCATGTAAAATCTACGAGATAAAAATCGAAACAGATTTGGACAATGGCAATGAGAAGCCCCAATACTGTTTATATCCTGAGCTAGTGAATGGTAGAAGCATAACACGGCCTTGCCCATCAAGTGAGGCGGTCGACCGCAGCGACCTCCGGAACAACTTGCCGGAAACGTGCAATGTGTGTGTGTATATGTGTGCCTGTTCATAACACAACACATGCAGAGATACGTACCATCCATATACAAACGCGTAAGTACACGTAATAAAGTACAAACATACATGTTTACATGTGTATGTGTGCATCTGTGTTCGATATAGAGTGCATATGTATTTTTAAAGTATATTTATATATGTTAGACTAAACTAGCATAGGAGGTAAGGGGGAAACCCTCTGTACGTCCGCCGTAATTGAAATGCGGTCGATGACAACGATCTGTTTGTCAATTTATCGTCGGCAAATTGAATGATAGACAATTTAAAACTTCAGTAACAAAAAGTATCCGAAATACACATTTTATCAAAAAAAAAAAATGTATTTTATACATATATAGGATTTACCAATAAAAATGTTAGAACTTTGACAGTTGGTGGCAGCCATGTTTGAATTTTTTTAACCTCATTTTGACATTACAACACCGTGTATAGTTTGGCAAACTATTATGGTACGTTTAACACTTCAACAGCGCTTAGCAATTGTAATTATTGAAACAAAAGTTTAATGAGTCCATCATTTCACGAAATGGGCTTATCAATTGACCACCAAGATCATGTGATCACACTTCATTAGATTATTTTCTATAGGGTTATGTGAAATCATTGGTTTATGCTGATAAACCACAAATAATAGAAGCATTAAAAATAAACATTGTGCGTGTAATTTATGAAATTGAACCACAATTATGTAAAAGAGTGACTAAAAATTGGACTAAACGAATGCATTATGTCAAAAGAAGTCGTGATGGTCATATAGGTGAAATTGTGTTCCATTATTAATGGCATAAAATATACTTAAGAATAAAATAAATAAATAACTAATTATTTAAATACTTTTTGTTTTATTTCCATTTAAACTTCTGAAACGCTAATTGGAAACCCCTAAAAATTCAAATGAATATTTTATTTTCATTTCACAATTATGTTCCAAACATTAAATCGAATGGGCCTTTTCACACTAGTCAACATGTATACAGTATTAACGGCCCATTACCACTCGTCTCACACGCTCTTACCCGAAAACTAATTTTTTTAGGTGGGGGAATTTGTTGATAAGAGGGTGTAAGACGAGCGGTAATGGGCGTGAATACTGTATGAATGCTTACAAGTGTGAATGGGCCTAATGTGCTCATCTATCAATACTGTTTCATTTTTATATTGTAGAACAATAATAATTATACTAATTCTTAAACCATTGCTTAAACAACTAAAGTTATTGAAATCCTATATTTATGTACATCATGAATAAATTCAAGTTCAAACTAGTTCTAAGACATTCCTGTTGTCATTCGTCCATTATTCATTGCTTTCCAACTTCAAAGTTAACAGATTTAAAACATTTTATTAAATTCCGTATGGTAAAGAGTTAACAGAACTCAAAGAGCAGAGAATTTTGAACTTAAAAAGAGGGGGAATGACCAAGAAAAAAATAGTCCTTAAAATGTGACATTTTTTTCTTAAATTGAAGCGCCAAAATTATCTAAAAAAAGTAGACCGGCGATATTTTCTAATGCAGCAAAAAAATATTTTTTTGAAAACTTTTTTATACTAACTAGAACTTTCTCTTTGCAGATAATGCGTCAGTTTAACTTTTCTTATAATTCTAGTCTAATAATAAAATGGAATTCTGAATTAAAGAAATTTAAGTATCGAAGAATTCTTCAAATATCACCGCTAATAAAATCTTATTTAAAGAAAAGACAAGTTCACCGAAAAATGAACTGTAAGTACATGCTGTTTTTAATAACGAGAAAATATTTAATTCGAATAGACCAGCTCCTTCCCATGGTCTAAACTATTATTGGCATGATTTGAGGCAAGAATCATGTCATGATACGTTCAGTCACAGTATGGACAACTCTCAAAAATTTGATGGCCTTTACCTCAAAGAAAAAAAAAGATAGAAAATGGTTAAATATTTTATGTTGATTTCAAAGTAGTAAATGATCTGAATAACTGGAACAAACATGAAAATAATTACTAAAGTGAAAAAATGTATTCTCTAGTCAGTTACAATGAGATTTTTAATAAAATAAGAAAATTAATTTTCCAGTCTTCTTTTACATATCGTTTCTTTAAAAATTAGGAAAACCAAATATTTCACTGTTAAATTAGGAAAACCATTTTCAGTTCACTTAAAACCGAAATAAAGTAAAAATTGAGTTCAAATTATAAAATGAAACTTGTAATAACTAAAAAATTATTAAAAGTACGCCAATTGTTATTATTCCTATTTACATGTTATGATTATATGTTTTCTATGTTAATGCCTGTAATTGTTGATGTTTTAAATAAAACGTGGTTTTATTAAACGTGCTTTTTAAAAATATTTCTATTGTTTATATATTTAACAATTAGCAAACAAAAATAAACAAAGAATGAACTCTGTTTGTAAATCAAGAACTGTCTGTATTTTATATAAATGTAAATATTTTATATATCAATTCTTAAAATATTTAAATTACTGTACTATAACAAAAGATGTTACTTAATATAAATTTGAATTAATTTAATGAAGCAAATATTTTATTTATAAGGTTTAACAATTAAAATTAATGATAATACGCTTAAGTAATAAAATTCTTTTATATATAAATGAAAATATGCGGATAAATGAAAGTGCACGATTAATTCATTTTATTATATAAAATTCCATACATACATTACAGATAAGATCAGAAATAATGTTTACATTTTTTTTCACGTGTTAATAAATGCAAACTATAGAGTTAATACACTTTTTTACAAATTATAATCATTAATAAAGTTCACTGAATTTTTTTGTAAGTACAATACACACACACACACACACACACACACATATATATATATATATATGTGTGTGTGTGTGTGTATGTATGCCTGTGTGTGTACTAAAAAATAAAAATCAGATACCAGTGTTCTTAATTCATCCGATTATAAAAAGGTACAGTTCTTAGTACTTTTATTAGTAAAATGAGGTTTCTGATTAAGCACTGAGATAATAAATGTAGTGTTCCATTTAATTACAGTTTTATATAAGTTCTACGAATATTTTCATGTTCAAAAATTTTGTAATTTATATTTTTAGGCGTTTAATTAATTTATTTAGTTTAAATCTTATTCATACATGGTTAAATTCCATAAATGTAATTACTATCATGTACATAAAAATAAAATGAAATTTGGTATAAATTTAAGAAAATTAAAAATTATTTATTATTTTTGAAAAATCCTAACTCAAAAATTTGGTTCAATTTTCAATTACTCAACAGTTCACCCTCATTCCCCAACATTAAACTCACATAACTTAACCTTGTGCACTTTTTTCTTAAAACAGAATATCGTTGAAACGACGACCTTTTCAAAAGATTCAAGAGATAAAAGAAAATCAGAGGTTATCTTAATAGCGAGTGTGTACATAAGTGTCTACAAATAGTAACTCCAAAAGTAAAAAAGACGTTAGTAGTAGTATATAACTATTGTGGGAAACTCTTCGAATGAAACTATTTTAATTCGGAATCATTTTTTTATTAATAAAATTTATGCTGTCAAAATAAGTAATTTTGATCAAACGTATTTAATATGATCTTCCATTTTTTAACAAACTAATAATGTATTTATGTTAATAATAACAATCTTTTAAGGGTTATTTTTTATTCATATTTATCAAAATTGACAAAGAAAAAAAAGTAAAAACAGAAATCTTTATCTACGTAACCTTTAGTGACATCTAAATGGAAAATTTTACATACCCATAATACAAAATGTCCTATTTATCGTTTACATTTATATCTCGTGCAACATCTAAATAATAAAGTAAAAGAATTCAAGATGCATATAATTTACATAGGAGTTCTTTAAAAATAAGAAACATTTCACGAAACAACAATACTTCTTCGTATGAGTCTATTAACAGAACAACAATTCACTAATTGAAGTTCAGTTTTGAGTTGATCAGAAAATAGATTCAGAAATTCAAAACAACTAGTTAAATTCTAAATTTTCATCCAACAGCACATACAAGGACTATTCTCAACGATGAAAACATTGATCAAATGAACCACTAATCTGTGAATCGCTCTCCGACATAATAAGTTCACAAACGAGGCGACAATTTAAACATAAGGAAAATGACTACACCAAATTTTAAACGTGATCTGAATCTGCACATTTTAAAATTCAACTAGTCTAAAAATTGAAGGAACATGATCACGCTTTGCCACTTGAATAAGGCACTGAAATGTATAAAAGGTTTAACAACTTCAACTTCTGTTTAGTGATGAGGCCCATTTTCATTTAAACGGCTATTCAAACAAGCAAAATTTCCACTATTGGAGCAAACAGAATCCTCGACAAAGACATCAACGTTCACTGTATAACCTTATGGAAACCGTTTAAATAACAATGTCAACTAAGGGTATTACCGGACCCTACTTTTTTAAAGACGTTACAGAGCGTGTGTTAAAGGTCAAAAAATTATGATTGATTCTTTTGCGTAGATCTTGGAAGAATTAAATAGGCACAATTCAAACAGCTAATTTCAACAAGAGATAATTCTATCACACCAATGAATATTTGAAAATCGCAAAAGTTATATTCCCGAGAAAAGTATTTATGAAGGGGAGTTAATTACCCTCCCATAAGCCTATACTTAATCTAACTAGATTTTTTATAAAGTTAATTTAAAAGTAAGATGTTTAACAAAAAACCAGCTAATTTCAACCAATTGATGAACAACATCCAGTTAGAAATAAACTAGATTCTACACGCTATATCTCAAAGTGTTTTATGAAATTTACGTAATCGATTTACAAAGTACCAACGTCGTAAGGGTTGACATTTGAACAGCGTAATTTTTGCCACTTACATTTTCAGAATGTATAAAAACATTTATTTTAATAAATCATTAAAAAATACTTTTATTTTCACTAAATTTTTAAATATAAAATTCTTCGTATAATAGATGTATGTAAATATTGAATAAAGATAAAAGTAAAATTGAAAAAACAGAATGAAATATTTATACTGTATAATTGAAATAAAACAAGCTCCTATATGTATAAATAGACATGAATTAAAAAATATATGTATATGAGTAATCCGTATAAATAATTAGATTTAAAAATAGTTAAATACCATGGCCTGAATATTGTACTAATAATGCTAGTAATCTTCCTTAAACAAACTTTAATAAATCAATAAATAATAAGCGTACAACATAACATTAATTTACTAAATTTAGAAGGAGAGATTTTAGTCTCAACAACGAACCACGCAGAAGACCAAAAACAAGGATAATCCATGACAATCTGACGGTTTTATTAAAAACGATACAAACTAAACAGTATGACAGATAGCAGAAGAGTTTGTCATAATCAGTACAATTGTTTCGCGATATCTCGTGGTAATAAAGTGAAAACACTTGATAAATGAGTTTCACGTGAATTGACATAAAAGCGAAAAAATTCAACGATTAAATATTTATTGTGTTTGTTTTTATTTCAATGCAAAAACGAATCGTTTTTAAACAGAATTATTACAAGAGATAAAAAACTGATTATTGGCAATATTCGCTGTCGAAACATTCAATGCGTGAATCGTTAAAAAATAATTAAATTTATATTGAAAAATAAATAATCGGCGAAATGGCGATCCATGACTAAATTTATTAATACAAGAAACTCTCGTACAAGACGGTCATTGTTTCCGCTTTATCCTAAAATGTTTTAAATGGAACATAGAGGTACTAAAACATTTTTGTTGAACACGAATGAACCATCGCTCTAATCTCGCAAAATGTTATAAAAGTATCCAATAATTACTTATTAATAACTTTATTCGCTTAGAAACTAATGAGCATTTCTACGGTCATGGCATTATCGTCAGAGAGTTACATTGTAAAAATTAATTTTATAATACAACGCTTTAATGACAACGGTATAACCATTGAATCATTCATCAGCAAATAAAGTGAATAACGTGTGATTATTGAACACTTTTTGATTCATTTATGTTAAAATGAATTTGCCACAGTATAAAAAAAATAGTTCTTGTTGAATTTTAGAAACTGTATTAACTAACAATTGAAACAAACAAAAAAGCATATTTAGAGAATTAGTTTTACATTTACAGAATGTGAAAAAATAATAAAATTCATATATCGTTACCTCAAAAAAAAAATAAAATTATTAACAAACTAAAAAAAGCTCAAACTTATATTTTAAGTTTGGTTGTACAATATCTATTAAGTAAATAAATTATATGATAAAATAAATCATTCACTCCATCAGCATCAATAATCAGTTATTGTTTACTTTATTCATTAAATATCATCAAAGTACCACATTCTCAATAACATAATATGAACATTAAATAATTATTGAAGATATATAATAAAATATTATGACGCTGATGTGAATAATTCATTCATATAGGCTGTTTTTTAAACATGATAGAACTTTAATTTGAATTCCTATCGAAAGTTCTATCACGGTTAAAAACACTCTATATATAAAAATAAACAAGCTACAATGCCAAATCAATAATAATAAATTGCTATTATTTTAATGACGTACATATATATATATAATTCCAGAGAAAAAATTCAACATGTAATTCAGTGTGCGAAAATAAATTTGTATTCCATTCACACCGAATCATATTTATACTTAATTATATTTGTATTCATAAACGGTAAAAAATTTAAGAATACGACAAGAAATAAAGCATAATTAAATTATTTTTTATATGTTATACTAATAGAAACCCATTATCTTTCTTTTCATGCAGAACAATTTAAATGAAACGTTTACAACTTACCATATATGAATAAACAGATCAAGTATTTAATTAAATATTAAGTAGATTAAGTGAAGAAATGCATGAGAAACTCACCTGAAACAAAAAAAAGACTAGTTATATATAATATTAAATATAAGATTTCTCTAGATAAACATTAAAATATAAAAACTCAATAAATTCCCCTTAAAAAAATTCAGATACCTCCTAAAAAGAAGTCGACATATAAAGTATATATAGAAAAAATTAAAGGTCAAGTTAAGAAGAATAGAAAATTCTAATGGGAGAAAACAACGTTTTTAACTTTTAAATTCACTGATATGCATTTCGATGGTAACGGTGTCTTTGTTAAAACACTACATTATAAAATATGTAGTAATAAAATGTGATAATACAGTAATCTCATGATGACAACATAAAAAAAGCATTTCAGCAAATAATAAATGATTATCAAACATTCTTATAAAACCTAACAGCGTTGAGGTGAATGATGTAAAAATTCATTCTCATTCGTGTAAAAGTAAACATTTTATCAAGAAAAATTCTATAAATTATAAATATTTATGGCTTATTATTCTAAAATTAAATTGTATACAAACTTCTTGAATTCATTTCAGACACTATTAAAATTTTATAATAAAACCATACTATCATATTTTCCAAAATAACGTTTATTGTTCAAGTGTTTACCTCCCTTTGAACGTTCAAATTAAAATGTCATTCATCATCTACATACATGTTTGTATGTCAATAAAATTTGATACAGTAAATATATAAAATCGTAAAATAATAGTTTTATAATTGATGCATGAATTTTTATCAGGAAATTATATTTTGTTTTCAAACACAACAAATTGTTCTATTTATAATTCATTTCCCTACAGAGTATGTTTTTCGTAGTCACGTTTATTGATATTTTTTAAAAGGTTGACAAAAGCGTAACTTCAGTACTAAAATATAATACCTGTTATATATGTTATTTTTATAGTAAGTGTACATTTTTAACAACCTTAAAAAACATACATGTATAAAATATTCAAAGGTTCATTTATATTGTAAATTAAAATATACAGAATATCTTATATTCTGTTTTATATTTTTATTATAAATTTAATAAAGAGCCGAAACAGTAAATGTATTTTTTAAACAAGAATTTATTAATAGACACTCTCAGAATATAAATTACACGTGAAATATATACAAAGTTTTAAGAAAAGTTTTGTAAATTCAAATGACTTGGCTTTTAATTAACGTTTTTTCATTTATTTAATTACCACGAACGTCATCAAGCCGAATTGAAAAAGAAGTATTTCAAATTAATACAAACATTTTTTCCATCTTTTCAATGGCATTTCATCAAGGATTCAACTGACGTCAAGTTTCCTTTCTATAAAACTTAAAAATACAAAAGGCGAAAAAACGTCGAAGTTCTAATGCGATTCGGAAACTGAACTGAATTTCGTTCGGAAAATGTTTTAATCGATATTCTTTTATGGTACGAATATTTATTTGAATTATTCATTCAGAATCTATTTCAGTTTATTAAAATGTATCTGAAATTATACTAAAAATAAACTATTTATATAATAATGAAATGTCATATTTGAAACTTGATTTCTATTGAACATGATTTTCATATTTTTCCTTATTTTCAACATTAAGTTGTCCAGGAAATAATGATCGTTGTCTTATTTATAATTTATATACTTTTTTTTAAATACACCTATCCCCCGATTTACACTGAAGATCGGTTCCTCAGAAAACCATGTAAATCGAAAACAAACTAAAATGTGTATAATTCAGTCATTTATTTCAACATAAAATAAAAGTAAGATACCTTGAAAAACATAAAATTAACAGTTCATTCATAAAATGACAAATATATAAAGGCATAAGTATGTCATTCATTTTATGGAAACAAGAAATATAAGATCCTTAAAAAATTTAACCACAACTTTAATTAGTGTCATCACTTTCATAGACTATAAATCTTTTCTACGAGACTTGGTAATGAAATCTGTAATTAACAATTGTGTTTGGTTTTTCGTTAAATCTTTATAGACCTCCTCATATTAAGTTAAGCATTTATTAATATCTTACTGGAATCAGAGCGCTCGTTCAACATTCGGGTCATTTTATAGAAAATTATTATCCAATTTTCGCGCTAATTCAAATATGTACACGCCAGTATTACCAAGCGAACGGAATTAAAAAATGACTGCAAAAATATATATATACAGCCAAAATGTTCATTTTTATCATTTTTTTTAAATCCGTTATTCTGAAAACCGTGTAAAAAAGTACCATGTAAATCAAGGGATAAGTTTATTGTAAATTTATATATATATATATATACACCCGTCCCTCAATTTACGCGGAGTAGCCGTTCCATGTGGATTTGTTTTACGCGAATGAAAATCGCGTAAATTGAGTCTGTCCAAAGACATAGATTTTCTGTTTCCTTCTGTTATTGAACGTTTGTTAAACATTTCTGGGTTAAAATTACATACATTACATTTCTGGGATTTTCTGACTGCATAAATTAAGATCGCAAAAATGATTAGTACGGCAATGTGACGTCTCCCTGAGCATGTTTTGTACTGCACTGCCGTGCTTTTATACGTTCAAGTAAGAATTTGCGTCATTCTGATATATAATAAATTCCATGAAAATTTATATAAAATGAAATCTATCTGACCGCGTATAAAAAGTGCCGCGTAAATCAATACCGCGTAAAAAAGTCCCTCGTAAATAGAGGTATAATTTGCCGCGTAAAAAAACTCGCGTAAAAAAATCCTGCGTAAATTGAGGGCCAGGACTATATAAAACAGATAAGGATAACTGATATAATAGAACAAATAAAATCGATGAAATGGATATGGGCAAGACATATAATAAGAAAAAAAGACAATATATGGACAGAAATCTTTATAGAGTAGCGATTAATAGACAAACAGAGACTCGAAAGAGAGCTTATCAATAATGGAGAGATGGTATTTTGAAGTATCGTGGAAGCGAGATGTAGATGAGATTATCCACGAACAGAAAACAGTAAAAAGATCTTAGGAAAACATTTAAGAGAACTTAATGATATTCGATGAAGCTTCCGACTTACAGTTCATTCCGATGAATTTTTCTTATATCTCTGTCTCATCTATTCGAGTTCATACTAAACAGAAATTCCTGAAAAATTCCACTCACTGGAATTATTTCAACTCATCTCGTGGAATACCAAATAATACCATACTGATTTTGGATTTTTTTCTCCATCAAAACCTAACTAAAAAGAAGATATTCGCAAACATATATCAATTGATTGCTCTTTGTATAAGATGAATCATATGCTATTTTTCTCAAGAAAAAAAAGTTTAAAAAATCAATTACTTGTTTCGACATATAATGGAATGTATAAAGATTGATTTAAAAAACCTTGAAAAATTATAATTCAGATATATGTACAACAGCACTCTTCTAAAATCTTAACTTTAGTATTTTATATAAAATATGGTATAATAAATAACAAACAAATACGTAAATCATAAAATAATTAATCAATAAACTGCTGAAAAACTTCATGTTGAAAATAACAACATGAATATTAAATATACATAGGTTATCTATAGTATAACTATTAAAATCGAAAATTAATTTGTATCTATTAAAAAAAATATGTTTCTATTAAACTGATTTCATTTGAGTAAAACATATTAAGTACATAAAATGTTCCTCTTACATTAGAATTATCTAACAATAAAAAGAAAGTGGACAATTAGATAAAACTATTTTGATAGGATTATAAATGATTTCTTTTTATTTCATTGCCAACAGTGACAAAGTACACAAGATTTCGATAATTAATCTCTCATCGTTCTGGTCACTTACTGTCCGGTTTAAACGATGAATGATTACCACACTTTATATACAGTAAATGCTTTTATTTATTCTGTTATATTTTGATAAAACTGTTTACTTAAAAAACACAGATATTGTTATAGAATAAAATATATTAAAAAATACATACACTTAATATATTGATTATAAAAAATATATTAAAGATATGTTCTTAGAAGCATTCGATTTTTTTACAAAAAAATAAAAATAAATCATTAACTACTGAATGAAACAGACATGCTAGGTGCTTGATTTGTCATCATCCAAGCACCAGATTATAATATCATCCAAATGTGACACCTAGATGTGTTTTATTAAAAAGAAACAAAAGAACCTATACACATATTTCCCTATATACATGTTTCTTTTTAATAAAACACAAATCTAGGTGTCACATTTGAATGACCATATATAATATTTTAAAAGTATCTTCCAAAAAGAGTACAATAGATGTTTAACCATATAATCAAACACAATGACTTTCACTTTTCACGAAATAATCATTACCCCAACAACACATATTTTTATTATAACGTTCAATAATTATTTACTGATCATTCTTACATCACATGTCTATATTTATACAATGATGTTATCATCTTCAAAGAGCAAATAATAAATGTTTAACACTGTGATAAAATCTTACACAAATTATAATTATTAATTCTCTGTACAAAAAAAAATAGACTGTATAAATTATCACAAGGAAAAAAGATACCAAATAACGAAATATGATAATTTTTAATAAAGATAAAAATCTATATTACATTCAACAATATTTGAGAACGAGAGATTAATAAAAATAAGTGGAAATAAAAATACATTCTCCAAATAAAAAATATTCCAGGTAACAAATTAGGATTATTAGAAGTTTTTTATGCACTGGCGGAATATACCTGGAATGATTACAACTACCAAATAAAACAATACGTGCAGGAATTATTTGCCAACAATTAAGAAAATTAAACTAGGTAATAAACGAAAAACATCCAATAAAAACAAGTTAATTCTTCTTAAATTAAATTTTATTTAAAGTGAATGTGCTTTGTTCAAATTTAATCATAAAATGATTTAAAAATGCATTACCTTGACTGTGTGTAACCTTAAACAATATGAATCACATATAAAATAATACAGGAAATTACAAGAATTATTAGACTTGATCTCACTGTATATATTCACTAGATATTATTTCAAATTCTTTTAAAGATAAATTTCATAACAAAATAAAACGATTTTAATATTTTTTTTTATTTTAATGTAGCAACTTTTTATCAGAAAAAAATGAGCATTTTAATTATGATTGTCAACAATTAAGCAAATAAATTCTTAACCATTTTGTTGGAAAAAATAACAGTATATTATTATTAAAGAATAATAATTTTTACTAATACATTACTATAAAATATATTTATAAAATAAACATTTTAAAAATTATTCATACAATATTTTTATTTTAATTAACCGTTTTTATTTATTACTATTAAAACATATCAATTTTTCATTTTTCGTAACTGAAATGACAAAATTAATATACAGAAAATAAAAATGTCAAAAAAATAAAAATCAAAAGGGAGAAGCAAAAATTTAAAACAATTTGTAACCATATACGAAGTTCATATAAAATAAAAAATAATAGTGCTATTACTCTATATTGAAAAGTACATCTTTTATCAAAGAGGATTTTAAAAAATCCACTATCTGTTTCAATGGCACAATAATAAGATTATCTATAAATAGAGCCAGTTTATATATATATATATATATATATATATATATATATATATATATATATGCGTGTGTGTGTGTATACGTGTTTGTAACAAAATAAATAAGTATGTGTACGTGGAGAAAAGGCGAGATGCTCAAGTGTACTCTGGTGTCACCGCTTGATCCCATATATTACGAACTACCCATTGTTTTCTTCACTTCAACGAACGAAATGCGAAAAGTCTGACTAGCTTAATGCCATAAAAAGGAAATCTATCGTTAATCTTTCAAATCTACAGAGAAACTGAAATGTTCGTAAAGTCAACGCATATACATTACATTAGTTTTATTCCATTGGAAAATATAAGACAAAAGGATATTTATTCATAATTAATATTTAAAGTATCGACACTTACAAATATGTACATGTATATGTATGTATATATGTATATAAATATATATATATATATATATATATATATATATATATATATATATATATATATATATATATATCAGTAGCAAAAGTCTCTGTATCCACTACTGGATGGAAGCCTATTCCAAAACTTTCCATTTCAAACGATCCATTGTGTTTCTCTACTACTCCACATCAATTATTTTTTTATGTCTCTGTACCTTCTATCATTGAGCCTCTTCCTAAGCTTTTTTATATCTCTGCATTTTCAATCAACAATTTCATCTGTCACTAGTGATCATCTTTTCTTGCTATATAACAGACCTATTTCCACTTTAATATTCTCACTTTTACTACAGTATCAATAACTTTTATTTTCTTCCTGACCCATTCGTTTCTCTTTGTCTCTATATTTTATTCCTAACATAGTTGACGCGCATAATTCATGGCACACATGGGTAACATAAGCAATTTATTGATATAATTCAATGAAGTCGTTAAATTAAAAATATATATATTTCATTGAAAATAAATATAACATTCATTAAATTTATTCATTATATTTATTTTCAATTAATTTTTTTTTAATTTAACGATTTCATTGAATTATATCAATAAATTGCTTATTTTACCCATGTGTACCATGACTTATGGGCGAGAGTGTATATTTTTCATGTTTCTTTGTGTTATCTGGAGCCACTGAATTATTTTAACTATAATTATTCTAACTATTTCCAGTCAGTTTCATTTTTTCATGATGAGGCTCATAATGCACTAAATCCATGTTTTACTAAATAGAAAGACGGGAAAGCAATCAATAGCTTCTGAACAGTGACCCATAATGCAAGATATAAAATTGGTATCTGTTTTTGTAACCAGAATTTCTGGAATCCTTGTTCAAACATTAGTTTCAGCTCCTCATTTGTGGATAATTCAATAAATTGCTCCTATATTAGTATGGATTCATCTGAGTTTGTGGATCTACTTGCAAAAGGGTCCAACTCCCAATCAGGGATAACCAAGAGAAGAATGTTTTCAAATCTTTGGCTGAGATTAAAATGAAGAGCCGCTAAGTGTTGACAATAAGCAAGAAAATCTTCATCTTGTTTTTGCAATTTTGAAAGATTTGGAAACTGAGAGTATTCTCATCTCCCCAAGTTTTGTTTGTATAGAAATATTTTTGAAACATACGTAGATATTATACTTTTAGTTTTGATTAAATTTAATTGATCACTTTGTAGCTTCAAATTGGTTTCGTTAAGCAGTCATATAAGCTATGTCATTTTTTGAATTAATTAAATTGAGCCGCAAATCATTGTCTTTACTTTCCAGAAATCCCAACACTGAATCAAAGAGTGCATAAAATCGATCCAAACATGTACTTTTAGATAACCAACAAACTTCCGTATTAAGTAATAAACGATTATAGTCTTCATTACTTTCCAAACAAAGTATAATGAAAATGGGTCACAATTATTTTACTTTATATTAAACCTTTCACGGGCCCACCGACGTTATCCAAGCACCCCCAAATTAATTTTAATTCGCCACAGAGACTCTATAAGTTTACTAATTACATTTAACAAACGCAGCTGAAACTATTACATATAATTTATATTTAGTTGCGTATCAACAGTACCTTCATCTTTAAGAATTGACCAAGGGGATATAGGAAGAACTGACAGAGATACTAATCGGTGGCAGGGAAGTCATCACAACACAGAAGAAGTCTACCTAGGTTTTTGAAATTTTTCCTAGGGTCACATAAAACACGAAGGAAGAAAAAATGAAAAGAAAACAGAACAAACAAAAAAAATATATCGATAAAGGGGCAATAATATCAGATATGATGACAACAATCGAAAGAGAACAAAGAAACGAAAATCGACTGAAGTATCAAAATTAATTAAAAAAAGATCTAACTGACTATTTTCTAAGGATTCTCTATTAGATTAAGATTTAGAGACTATGTCGACTAAAATAATGTAATAATATAATATAATAATAAAACTAGGAATATAATAATAGTATTAGAATAATATACAGTACTAAGAAGTATTGTAATTTTATTTTGTAGAAGCCAAGTGTTAATTATTTCTGTGGTTTATATTGGATTATTATCAAGTTGAAAGATCTAGCGAAGTAGTATTTCTTCTTTTCTATAGAAGAATATACATTCCTACGCATAAAATAATACACCATCCCATTTATGCTGTAACGACGTCATACCACAGGCAGAAAATCAATGCCACAATAGTATATTCTCACCGCCGTGCTTCACAGTTAATCAACAATATCATCCCATATATCAATAGTCAAACCATCTGACTCGACCACATTACATTTTGATTTATCACGAAAACACACTCTTCAATTTTTTAGAATCCTAGTGTGTATATTCGCAACCAAATTTCAATCGCACCATCCTCTGTTGTCTACTTACTAAAAAGTTTCTTTATAAATCTTTCTTCGTGTAGACACTTTTCCGCAAGCCAACGTTGTATAGTACGAAAACTACTACCTAAATTTAAATCACTTTTTTATTTTCATAGCACGTAAAAGAAATCAGTTTTTATTATACGCGCAATTTAAATGTCTTCTTTTTAAATTGTTTTGTGGGATCTTCCACATAGTGGTGCAATTATTATGCTATTTTCAGTACGATAATGGTTAAAGATTCTTGGTAAAACTAACGTGCTATTGTAACAAATTATTTTCTAATAGTTTTTTGAGACACTCCATTTTCACTATTTGTTATTTTAATTCTTACTGTATATTTTCGGAGACATTATCTTTATCACATTTTTTAATTTGAAAAAAAAGGTACTGAATACTGCACTACATTGCGTATTACACTAAAGTAACTATTTTACTACGCAGCATACTACAATTACATGACGAAACTCTGTTATCCAGGGAGTCATATATTTACATCTTGAATAACTACAGTTTCTTAACTTTTGTCGTCTAATAAATGTAGAAAAACTTTAAAAAGTATTTATTTTCTTAAGAATGAATTGCAGATAAAATTGCAAATATGTTTTTCTTAAATTCACTCTCAGTATGTGTACAGTATTTATTATATATATATATATATATATATATATATATATATATATATATATATATGTATATATATATGTATATATGTATATATATATATATATATATATATATAAATGTGTGTGTGTATGTGTGTGTGTGTGTATATGTGTGTGTGCTGTGCTTGTACGTATGGAAGGCAATGAAACAATGACTATATGTGTGTATGTAAATAAAAATCAATTTTACTTTTCTACCGTACAAAGTAAACGACCTTCTTGTTAAATCTGTCTTACCTGTTTTATCTTAACAATGAGCGACTTACTGTCTAAATCATCTAACCGCATAAATATATAAAAACAGGTAGTTTAAAAGCAACATGTACAATGGCAATCATACTATCAACATATTTTTAACTAGTCGTTCGACTTGAAAGTGAATAAAAGCTATTTGCTGTATAACATGAATATTATCGTACGAATATCTGGAATACGCATGCATAATGGAAAAATAACACGAAACGAACATTTGTGCACGTAGAGTAGGAACCATGTATTAATTCGACGTGGAAAACATTCACATACTTCCGCGATTCGTTTTATTTTGTTTAAAAAAAGAGTCAAAATTACTATCAAAAAGGTAACCATAAATATTATATATATATATATATATATATATATATATATATATATATATAAAATAAAAAAAATAACAGGAGCAATTGGCATTTTTAATAAAAATGTTTACTTTAGCAACACCGAAAAACATTTAACATCTGTATTTGTTGATCTTTACTTCGTTTATTTATATTTACTATGTAGCGTACCTCGTACTGCATTATAAACCGTAATAACATTTCGTATGTAAATATTACAAAATGGGTGACTTAATAATCTTTGACAGAGAATATGTTAATGTATTAACTGAACAATCCGCGACAAAACTACTACATTTTTAGGTGTGTCCAAATTAATAACATTTTAAATTATAACGGAATGCACAAATATAAAAAAACAATATGTCCTAAAAAAGACAGTCATCAAAAATAAAAATTAACTAAACCATAAAAATCGCCACACATTAAATGGATTGTACCTCTAAATCATAAAACTATTACAAAAAATGTGATAGAAAAACTCAGTAGAAATCTAACTCTGTTTCTACAAAAATAGTTCATCAAGAGTTTTACAAATAAAATATATACAAATAAAGTAATTTATATACTTCACTAAAGTTTCCATTATTTTTTCCAGCCCATGTATACATGTATACATACATATATATATATATATATATATATATATATATATATATATATATATATATATATATATGCATACATATATAAAATTTATATCATTTTAATCTTTATTAATATTATATTAATAAATGTGTAACTCTCTGCTCATTATAATAAGTGTAAAACCTTAATATAAATAAATAAATTGTTTTATGACTTTTTCATGTCACATATATTTTTATATTTCAATTATGTTTCCATGAAAATCCAATTCGTGCTGTTTTATATTTACATAAAACATATTTAAAATTACAAAAAATATAAAAAAAGAATATCAAGTAACTAACACTCAAGTATTTTACACGTACGAAGGATTAAATATTCTGATATAAATAATACAGTGATATCTTAAAACAGAAAAGTACATCCTGTTTTTACAAATCTGTCCGTTTATATGTACAAAATAATCAACAATTTATTTAACTAGCTGTTATCTACATAATATTAACCTTCATTAAAAAACAAGGTGTACGTCATTTATTCCAATTTTATTTCACAATATTGCCTTTGCAAATTTACATACCGTAATTAATTAAGTATCCTTTAATTATCTTATATTGCATAAAGACTGAAGTACATACCAAATATATGAAATCAATTAAAGTACTATTTTCAAGTAAATTCATTTCAATATAAGTTTGACTTTAATTAGAAACTTTTTTATTTTCATTAAAAATCAATTTCAACTTTTTGTTATTTCATTTCTTAATGTTAGCATTTCATTTATAAGAAAAAACATACAGATGCCTACTAATAGCACACATTTTTTATACTTAACATACACAGACGCACATAAGTCATGGCACACATGGGTAACAAGCAATTTATTTATATAATTCAATGAAGTCGTTAAATTAAAAAAATATATATATTTAATTGAAAATAAATATAATATTCATTAAATTTATTCATTATATTTATTTTCAATTAAATATATATTTTTTTTAATTTAACGACTTCATTAAATTATATCAATAAATTGCTTATATTACCTATGTGTGCCATAACGTATGCGCGTCAGTGTATATTCAACATATGTGTATGTATGTGTACATATGTATTATGTATGTGTGTATATATATATATATATATATATATATATATATATATATATATATATTCATACGAAAGAAATTAACTAAAACTTAGTATTTTTATATTACTTACTGCCACAATAGGGATACTTCCTAAGGGAGTCTGATCAATTTACGGAAATACAAGGATATTATTAAGGATGGCCCTCGAGAAAAACAAAAATTATAAGACTTCCAAGTTACACAAGGAAGCTAATATTACTACGGTTGCAGAATTCATTAATGTGATGGAAATTCTATATGAGAAAACGCCATGACAACCCTATAATAAAAAGCCTTGTGAGAACAAAGATTGTACCCGCCAATAGCCGGATAGGAAAACTTAAAAGAAGAAATGTTGGTCTGCAACCGTACATATTCAAAAAAAGAAGTAAATATCAAATTGATAAGATCAGCTACAAGCAATAAATAAATCAAAAACGATTGATCGGACCGACGAGTTAATACCGACCGGAGAGGGGGGGGGGGTACTAACCATCACGACCGTAAAGATGTTTATCTGTTTTTTTTTTAATTTTTCCTAGATCAGTATTGACGTTTTTGAAAATAAATATGAAGATCTAGAACAAATGATAAAATGATATACGACGAACATCGGAGTATGTTATACACCCCTAGGTACGTCGAAAGACTAGGCACAAACCAATTAAAAGGCAATGAACGACCAAATACAAAAAAAAAAACGAGAACATTATGACAAATTTTTAGTTTTATACTGTAATTTGAGCAGCATGGATACAATTGAATGATAATATTGAATTTGTACTGCTTTGTGTCAATTTCTTGTAAAATAATGATTCTAGTATCAAAATAAGCTCTGCAACTAATGAGAATTTTGTTTTATATCAGATTTAAATGAGCTAATAAACTCTCTAATTGCAATTTAAAAAAATCAATGTAATTGATTTAAAAAAATTATATATATATATACACATATTTATATATATATATATATATATATATATATATATATTATATATATATATATATAGGATATGGAAAGTAATAATAATAATACACAAAAATAGAAAAAGAAACGAATAAATTCAAAAACAAAAGTTACAGACATTACAACAAATGTGAAAACTTTAAAATGAAAATAGGCTACCGTATAGCAAAAAGAGAACACCGCCGATGGACAACAGAAAATATTGATTTGAAATTTAAAATTTAAAAACTCCCAAGAAAAGACTCACAGGCAAATGGAATAGAAATATAAGAAAATTCATCGAAGTGAAACAGAAGAGAAAAGCATTGGATCGCTCAATGTGAAAAGTTTTGGAAGAGGCCTTCATCCTTTGGTGAATATAAATAAATTGATAATGATGTTAATATACATTAGATTCGAAAGAAACACAAAATTATGGACGTTAACAAGAATGGAAAGTTAATAATTAAAATGAACTAGTTATATACCAAAAAAAAAACATCACTGATGAACAATAGACATTATTACTTAGAAACGTAGAAACATAAAATGCCTAAAATCCATGCATAGATGGAATGGAAATATAAAGAAATTATCAGTGTGGAACAGAAGAGAATGATAATGAATCGCTGGATGTGGAACATTTTAAGAAAGCCTTTATCTAACAATGTACAGAAAAAGGCTGCTGTTACTGATGATGACAATGATATATACACTGTCGCACATAAGTCATGGCACACATGGGTAACATAAGCAATTTATTGATATAATTCAATAATGTCGTTAAATTAAAAAAATATTTAATTGAAAATAAATGTAATGAATATTATATTTATTTTCAATTAATTTTTTTTTTAATTTAACGACTTCATTGAATTATATTAATAAATTACCTATGTTAACCATGTGTACTATAACTTATGTGCGACAGTG
This sequence comes from Neoneuromus ignobilis, assembly GCA_029203775.1. Lineage (NCBI taxonomy): Eukaryota > Metazoa > Arthropoda > Insecta > Megaloptera > Corydalidae > Neoneuromus > Neoneuromus ignobilis. Next base: position 32,600,085 of record CP092091.1, on the reverse strand, counting down.
TATTTGTGTATGTGTATATATATATATATATATATATATATATATATATATATATATATATATATATATATATTAAATTCGCAAAGAACGTCAAATAAAAAAAAGTGAATTATCAGATAAATATTTCATTTCTTATAAAATGATTTGCTGTAAACTTTCATCAGAGGAAAATGTAATTTGCCCGCCAGGGACGTGCCTTGTGACCGTAAATAATCTTTAATTGAACCCGAAGGACATCAATGAAAAAATACCTCTTGTGTTATTACGATCATTATTTAGATGACGTGTTCGAGTTCAAGGCCACAATTATAATGTGTAAGTAGTAGAAAAGTAATTCACTGAGGAAACGCTTACGACAAATAGCTATTATTTCATAGCGCGATGCTAGTGTTAACGTGTTCTAGTCCGTTGAACCTGATCCACGTTATCTCACATAAGGCTGTTGTTTCGATCTCGATTTACCCGAAATAATCACTGTACGTACGTACCTCATATCTGCACGCAAAATAATGAATTTCATGCGGCGTTTGGTGACCGCGAGAATTTGTTCGATTCGCTCAACAAAACCTGCGTACTGATTCCATGTTCACGTTAATGTGAATGTACGATTAACCGCAACAGACATTTGGATAATGGAGTCAGGAAACGAAATTAAAAACATGTTGGATTGTTTCAAGAAATTGTATGCTACGTTTAATTTTAATAACACGAATGACAGCTATCGTGCAACGCAATGTTCGTACTTTAAGTACAATTATAAAAGAAAAATTAACTGTAATGTGAGTCATTCTTTTATCAAAACTTGTTTAAGAACATTTTGGAATTATGAAGTATAACAGTTTGCTCAGTTCAATGTTTTCGAATATTCTTTCAATTGCTGAAAATATAATTTTAATTTCTTTTTTATTTCTAGTAGTAATCATATCATGAAATGTTTTCTTTAGAAGCTTTTAAATAAGAACTTTGAACATTTATAGATAACCAATTGTAATAAATTCACATTTACACAATGAATTACTCACTCCAACGTCAAAAAAGTTTCTAAAAATGTTCAATTATCACTTATTATTCTCTTTATACATTAATTACACGTCCCACAATTTTTCATATCAATAAACAATATTACGAGTCGAATACGTAGTAAAATCCAAAAAAAGTTCATCGTAAAGGTACTCAAGAAGCAATAACACGCAATAACTATTTTAATTTTTAATAAAATTTTCGTTTATTTTAGTATATTTTTACAGTGCTAAGCTAATAGTAGTAAGTATTCTCTTTACAGATAATCTTATTAATTCATTTAAATGCCATCGACATCTACAAATATGATTAACAAAAAACGTTCATTGTTTACTATAAGCTCCTGTAGAAATTCGATTTTTAATTAATAAAGATTTGGAAATGATTTTAATAGCTCACACTATTAAAACTTTATTTGAGAAACATTTTAACATATTTCAATAAAATTATTTTATTCGATGAAAATGAACAGAAAAGGACAAAATTGTACAAAATATCAACACTACATGCTTTTTAGTTGAATTATGGAGAACCTGAAATGAGTGGAAAATTAGATAAAAAGAGTATTTGAGACTCGTACGCAACAAATAGCATGAATTATTATTAAGTACTTTGATGAAATGAAAAACTAATAAAACAGTCTATATTCCAAACTACAATAAGCAATTCAAGAAAACTTGTGTAAATGAAGGAAAATTTGAAGCCCGCGATTCATAATTTCAATATAAACAATTCTGAAATTAAATTAAATATTGATAAGGAGTTGCCAATTCTAGACGTTTTCTAACTTTTTCCGAAAAAAACAGTTGATTTTACTACATGAAAAAGAGTAATTATTAAATATATATAATGAAAAATATTTCTGACAGTATTCGCTCTCGTTTTAATGCCTAGATAAATAATTAGATCAATGGAATGAATGATTATTTTTGAATAATAGAATGTAAAACTATTTCATTTACTATAATGAGACAATTAAGTGATTCAATGGATTGGATGTGATACGGAAACAACTACTTCTGGAAAACTGCTCTGTATACAATGACCATTACTGTAGCTTGGTCGTATACAACGTATACTTGACATAAATAGCCTAAATAATATTTTATTTCAAAATATAAAAATTATAAACTTACTTTAATTAACCACATGTCACGCTTATAAATTTAAATAGCGATGTCATAAATCTTCAAAGTATAATTAAATATTATTTCATATCTAGAAAAATAAAAATTTAAATGTTAATTCATAAAAGTATTATTAACAATAGGGTTGTAAACCGCAAACGACGTGCATTAAATAATAATAAAAAAAAACTTAGTTTTTGCTAAGCATTAATGTAATTGGAATATATTTTTACACTGAAAACACAACTTTTTTTAATAAACATTTTTCTAATATAAATTGCATTTGTGTATCAATAAATAGTTGCTTAACAAAAGCGGCAGATAACAACGCTACAAGTGGGAATTACTTATACACAGCTGGTGCTCAGTTCGCACGCAACTCGGTGTTGATAAGAAAATTATAGAAAGTCACGCAATCTTCAACGAAGTACAGCAATAAATTTAGAGCGACCGAGCGAAAAAAAATGGTATATCAACTCGAAACATTTTAAATAAATTTCTTTCATTCGGAGATGGAATACAAAAATGTATATTAAAATTACTTGAACAGAATGTAAATGCGAGCATTTAAAAAACGTTTCTTTATATTACAGAGAAGAAAAAAGTGTGCATTATCACAATCTTTATCAAACATCTTTTATTTATTAAGAAAAAAGCGTGTAGATATTTTTTGAAGATACAAATCGATTAATTTAAACTGAAACTATATACTACCTGAATGAAAAACTAAACATAAAAGATAGATATCTAATATATACAAAAACTGTTTTTTTTATAATGCAATTATCATAAATTATTCTTATAAAAAAGTAAAATCGGTTTTTAAGTCATATATGAAACTGTTTGTACAAAGAAATTCTATCACAAAAGAACGAACTATTCGATTTTCTTTTAACTTTTCAAACTAATCAGAAAGTCTTTTTGGTTTTACGTACGTCAGTTAAAATTTTCGCTATAAAACACTTATTAAATCTTATTCATAAAATGAGTATTACATTGTGATAAGTCATTGTTGGTAAAATATTTATTTTGTTACAAAAAATCATGTACTAATTTAACTTTCGTAAAGTGAAGACAGGGCATTTGATATAACATATTTTCGATCCATAATGCTGTAAATTTTTAAAAAAAATATTAGGCATGGTAAGTTGTTCGAGAAATAAAGTCTGTCTAAAAAACAACTGGACTTTTCTTAGTAACATTTATTTACAGTACTTAAAACTTATTCAGACTTATTACTTTCAAAATAATCCCTTCCACTGTTTACACGCCACTTTAAATATTTTTCCCAGTTCTGGAATGTGTTCTATAAGACAGCATGCATGTCCCATAGTGAATTTTTTTCAATCTATTATTTGAAATTGGAAACCTTGCAAGATTTCAACTTTAAGAATAAAAAAACCCATTGGAGTCAAATCATGAGAATAAAGCGACTGAGGGATAAGAATCAACTTGTGCATTATCAAAAACCAAAAGAAGATGAATAAAACGAGACACAAATTTCACATTAACTACGAAGAACAGTACTACACCAATATGAGATTTACAAGGTAAATTATAAGTTAGGTTTATAAAAAAAATATTACATTAAACTCTTTCATGCATGACAATAGTAAAGAAAATAATAAATATTAACTTTAAATACCGAGAATAACTAATTGCATAGTATTTGAATACTTGATTAATAATTAATTCATTATAAAAGTTATAATCGTTAGGAAATGTAAGTTACCAATTAAAGTATTATTAGGAAAAAAGGTTAATTAGATACACCATAACGTAATGTTTGTATAATTTATAGATTTTTGTCTGAAAACATTTACATTACAAATATATTTAAATGATCGATGGAATCATTAAACGTTTTTTGCGTGATTTATAAGAAATATACATATGTATATGTATATATGTGTGTGTGTATATATATATATATATATATATATATATATATATATATGCGTGGATGAGTATAATTTTTTTAATATTTTTCCTGTCAAATTTATATTTTGTTATGATTTTAATGCTGATACTGAACTATTTTTAACCTTAATGTATATTTTCCGTGTAACTGATTTATAGAATGACAATTGTCCTGTAATATTTTCATCGTTTATAAAACACATTCCTACATGCAAGCTATACACGCATATATATATATATATATATATATATATATATATATATATATATATATATATATATATATATATACGAGTATATATATATATAAAGTTTCGGATTCTATAACAAAAGTGAAAAATTGAAAATGGAAATTAGCTGGTTATATAGCAAGAAAAAAAGACCACTGACTGACAAGAAAAATTATTGATCGAGAATAAAATAAAGAGATTTAGGAAAAGACCCATAAATTAGATAAGAAAATTCATCAAAATGAAATAGAAAAGAATGACAATAAATGGCTAAAAATTGAAACTTTTGTGATAGATTTCCATCCAACAGTGATTAGAAAGAAGTTGATAAATTTATATATATATATATATATATATATATATATAATAAATACACACACACACACACATACATTTTCAATATTCATCAATCTACTATTGGGTGAAAATCTGTTCAAATTCTATCAATTCAAACTATCTATTGTCTCCTTTTTCCATATTCTTTCAGTAAAATCAATAACATTCTTATTTTATCAATTAATTGTTTTTTATCCTTTTTATATTTTTTAACTATCAAATCATTATCATGATTATTAATTTTTATTATCCATCGATTGTATTTTTTTCTTAAAATTTGCAACAATCATACTTATTTCAAGATCTTTACTCTTCACATAACCTCTGTAACTTTTGTTTGTTTTAAGCTCATAATGAACGAGTTTTTTCAATCCCACCATATCTATTATATATATTTTTTCGTCTGGAAACAGACCTTTGAAGTAATTAATAATTATTCAACTTACTTGCTTCATGATTTTTAGATCGATGTTATTATATACAACCCAAATGAATTCTAACCTCAACACCACAATGATTATAAAATAAAGTATTCAATAATCACTAATTGTTCACTTATTTAACAGAAAGAACCCTACATTTTAACAGAAAGGCTCTGACGATGATGGCGTCGTCATCGAAATGCGCATCAGCTGACATATTTATAAACAATAAGTGAACAATAGGTGATTATTGAACACTTTATTTTATAATCACTGTGGTGTTGGGGTTAAAATTCATTTGTGTTAAAGTGAATCAGCCACAATTCCAATACAACAAATATACAACCCATTTTTCATCGCCCCATCTGTTTTAAGAACGGATCGTTTTCATTTCATTTGAGCAATAAATCGAATTTGGAAATACAATGCAATACTTTTTTGTTACAATTTAGGATATCAAAATATTGTATCGATTCACTTATCAAAACTCCTGAAAATGATCAAATAAGGTACTATTCGATATTTTTTGATTTGACATTCTTGGACGGCTAAAGATGTGCATAAATAGTCTTGCTCTTTAAGTAAATCAATTTTAGACGATAATTTCGCCTACAATACAGTATTAAAAAGCAAATATCTTTTGATTTCTTGCACGATACATTTACCTTTTTGATAATAAGAACGTGTTAAAGAACGAAAATTAAATTTATCGTCCATCAATTTTAAAATCACAAACAGTAAATAAAACTCAACAAATATGATCAAAAGTTGCTTTCAACAATAACCTTACATTACGCGAATTTCAGTGTCACATCTTAGAACTCGGCGAACATTTCCAACAACTTAATAAATTAATTAATTAATACAGTTCGTTCGTGTCACCATTATTTTGACCAACCCTATATAGAAGATAATAAAAAAAATATTTATTCTCAAATAATACTTAATAAATTACGACCTCTTTGTGTATTTTAAAATGAAATTCAAATGTCAACACAAAAACATGTCCACATTAGAGATATTGTAAACAAATATATAAATTAACAAATATTGACAAGAAATTAAAACAGAATAAATACTAGGGGTTACAAATAAGCCGCATATGATATTGTTTTGTTGTACAAAACTAATTTATGTCAGGCATACTATTGAATCAAACCGTAATGTCGATTGATTGATCTGCAATAGAGTAACAATTTTCGTATCCAACCAATGACATTCCGATGAAAGATTGCCAATAGTTAGCGTCAAACGTGATTGATGCAAGTTGAAAACATACGCGCGAACTTTTGTATGTTTCTGCTGCGATACAAATAGATCATTCATGTTGTAATGACACCTGTTAAAACATATATACGCGTTTTTCGAAAGTAGGGCACAATATACATATACATATATATATATATATATATATATATATATATATATATATATATATATATATATAAATGATAGGACTTTTAGTAACGACGATTTATTTATTTTACAGATTGCAAACATTTTATATGTATTGATTGATTCCATATTATAATGGATAGCTGGATTTAGATTTGTTTTTCAGAAATGGAACGCTTCTTTATCAAATATAACAGAAACGTATTTAATTAAAATAATTTGGCAAACAATCTAGTAATTAAAATAGTTTATACTAAACAGCTGATTTTTAAACAATTAACAACAAAGGATAAAAAAGAGATCGTATTTTTATTAAAATCTTATTGATTTGACAACTTGAATCGAACTTTATACATAGACTCAACATTTGAGATTTCCGAATACAAATTGGAATCTATTTCTATCCCTATTACTTACTCAATTACGCTATCAGATATTTAATTATCAATCATATAATTAGAACATATTTCAATAATTAACAAGTTAAAATATAATTAAGTAATAATAATTAAAATTTAAATTTAAAAAAAAAACAAAACATTTTCAAGTCTACAAAAAACAACTCCAATAATATGTTGTTAACTGGATACTAATTTTCATTAAATCAATATAAAACCAAAAATTAATTCCATGAATAAAACAGTCAAATGACCTTCTCTAATAAACCCTACATTAGTATCAATTTTCATTTGTACTCGAAACTTGAATACTCTACATAAAACTAATTATAAATAAATTAACAAGGTCGATTTCTAACCTTGGACGACTAGTTCAGCTAGATTTAACCGTGCGTGAACTTCTCCATTATTTTTTTATTATTCAAATATATGACAAATAACAACTTACTTACACTGCATTTATGGTAATTATATCATTAGAATTCCTTGTTTTTGTCATGTATTAAAATAATTGACAATTTCAAAATTTTAATCCCCATTATTCAATACATTCATCTATTTAATAACATAGAAAATTATAAATACTAAATAGAATTAGTGTGTGTGTGTGTTGTGTATATACATTTAAGTGTATTGTTAATTGAAAAATAATTACTTTACTAGTACAATTTAAAAGAACATCTTTCTCAGTTCCCATAGTCATTAGTTATTACAGATAAATACACAGAATCTGTTAACCGTTACACAAAACGTTCCAGAAACCCCGTTATAGAACGTTCTATTTTGTACCGTTTCTCACTTATGTAGTCTATTATTTATGACAACTTTAGAAAATTGTTTCGTATATCCAATGTTCAAGTCGAAAACGGTTTAACGCACGGAACAGGACGAGGTTGGAAATCGAATTCCCCACACTACCTCGCTATTTTATACGTACCTCAACATCCCTCATGACAACTTTCGCTATACAATGTATTATATCACACTACATATACGTCTGTTAAGCTATACATTTGGCATTTCTAATATTAGTTCTTCAATAATGAAATCGTAAGAGAAATTAAAAATCTCAAGAATGATTTTCAATTCAATCACACTAAAAATTAAATATATATGTGTGTGTGTGTATATATATTCACACACTCACAAATCGTATGTGTGTGTATGTATATGTATGTTAGAAAAGAAACCAAACGTTCATTTTCCCGCCGAAACTTGGAGCGTCATTTAAAATGTAAAAAATAGTATTTATCCAAATCTCTTCTGTCAAATATCAAAATTTGAAAAGTACTTTCTGAAATATACTAATTGAAGTCATAGTACTATTTGTTACGTTATAACAGAAATATAATGAAACAACGCGCAAATCCATGTTAATTGTCACGCATATAAATTTACATATGATATGGATATTTTAAAGATGGCAGAGAAGACATCAATGACGATTCAAGTTCAGACCGTCGTAAAACGGAGACCATCGACGAACTCATTAAAGAAATTCGAGATATTATTGTTGTTGACTCGAATGTGACATGTGAAATTCGAAGAATTTAGTATATTCAGGGATACAATTTATGAGAAATTAACAAAAAATTTGAATAAAAAAAATTTGCGCTCGGTTCATACCACCCAAACTAACTGAAGACCAAGAAAAGGTTCGCATTAACAATCGTAAGAACATCATTAAAACAACCAAATAAATGTCAAATTCTTCGATTCTATCGTTACTGGAAATGAAACGTGGTGCTTCAAATACAACCTAGAAACTAAACGTCAGAGGGCATTAGAGAAGTCATCAAGTTCATTGAAATTGAGAAAACTACGTTTTCAAAAGTCACAAGTGAAAACAACGTTCATTTATTTTTAAGATTTAAAAAGCATCATTCATTTGTTTCAGAAGATAAAACTGTCACTAGCGAATACTACTTAGGTGGTATGGAGCGTTTATGTCAGAGAATAGTAAGAATTAGACCATAATATCGAGAGCTGAGAAGTAGGTACTTGTTGCATAACCTTGCTGCAGCCTTAAACGAATTTCAGCCAAAAAAAAAAACATATCTGCATCATCCAACATCTATCATATTCACCATAGTTGTCAACGTGTGACTACTATCATTTCTCAAAAATGAAAATGGCGACGGAAGAAAAATTGCTCGATGACGTTGAAGAAATACAAGCAAGCCACCGTAACGACAGTGGTCGAGATCATCCCCAAAATAGATTTATTAAAATCCATTCATGCGTTGTTCCCAGCACAGTATTGTTACAGAAAGGACATATTTTGAATAAATAAACTATACTGAGTTGAAATGTCAAAATGGGATTAAAAAAAATCAAACCACCAGCTGTCAAAGTTCTGACATTTTTATTGGAAAACCCTATAGTTAAATTCTTGACAAAATATAAAAGTTTTTTTTATTCACAAAGTTCGGTTTCTTTTCAGACACATTGTCTGTGTTAAATAAATAATATTTATTAATATTACAAACCGTGGCATATCTATTCTACTATTTCCATTAACTATTAATTATGTCCCAATAAACTATCTACTCAATCCATTACTATAACCTCATTAATAAAACCATAAATATAATATTTAATAAACGTAATTAAACTGGTACAATCTCGATTTTAAACTCATATCCTAATATCCCGGCCGATTAATAAATTTATTCCGGTTTATAGTTGCTCTTTTCCACTACAGATTTTCGCTATTAATCATAAAATTATTATTGGATATTCATTCCAACAGTACTGCAGATTGAAAAGTACCACTCGAGTACTCTATTAGTTTATAAATTAAGCACCGAACTGACTTTTCATATATTTAAAAAATAATAGTGAATTTTTTATAATAAATAATTTATAACACAAGAAATGCTACTTTTTATATTAGCATAGATTCAAATAAATGTATTTCTATATAAAATATTTTTAATTATTTTCCGTTTTTATAATCTGAGCTATTGTTTACTGAGGAATGGCAGTTATTTGAACAAATTACAATAAAAAACATTAGAATTTTGAACAGTAGAGTGAGAAATTAAACTTTTCACAATCTGTTTTTTTTTTATTAAAATAATACGATTCGGTTTTTACTACATAACCATTTTCCTCGATAAGAAGATATTATTCTTTAAAGATGTCAAAGTTCTGACATTCTTATTGGAGAACCCTATATATATATATATATATATATATATATATATATATATATATATATATATATATATATATATATATGCATTCCATTAGTATAATAATCCCAAAAATGTCACAATCTTTTTACGCAAATAATTTGTTTGTACCTTTTTTAAAATAGTAGAACGTGATGAAACAAGAACACACATTATTTGAAGTAATGTCTTTAAATTCTTATTCATACTGAATTCTTACATTTGATTACGCCTCGTTAAAATGTAATTTATGACTAATTCGTATACAAAAAGAATTTCACAAAGCAGTTACTATCGTAGAATCTCCGTACATAAATTAGCTTATTTTTAACAAAACGACATTGTTTTCTCCCACTCACCCCTATTATAATAATAAATATAAAAAGAAACTCACCTTCTGGCAAAGGTCCTTTCGACATGATCACTTCAATAAACATCGTGGTGATGTTGTACAATCCCATCATGCCTCTAGGATAGAACTCTGTAGAGCTGTTGTATTTCATGTCGGTCGGAAGCTTCGTATAAGTCACATTATCAACATTTATTATCCTCCCTAAAGCTGTCTCCAAATCAGCACTGATTCCTTTCACACGCGTAGTGAAACTTGCATTAGCTCCTAACCAAAACGCCGTAAGGACAATCGCAACACTGGCGGTAATAAATAAATGTGAAATCTTAACACGCTGCATTTTGGTGCTGTATTTATTTCCTCGCCTATCAACAATGCTGTATTTTTGTATTGATCTACTTGGCACGTAGTAATAGTTATTTGTTAGTCGAGTCTTTTATTCGATTCGTGATTTATGATTGTTTTTAAATATATCTATAAATCCCGTAGATGATAATTAATAGTATTTCTTTCTTGAATTTCCACTATCTTCTTTTATTATTTCGATTATTTTGATTTTAGTTCTATTAGTTTATAACTTCACAACGTGGCAGTTTTTCTTTTAATTGATTCAATAATTAATATAAATTCTTATATCAATAATGGTATTTTTAATAACAAAGCAACATTTAACTAAATTTATTTAAAAAATTGAGCCGCTTGTTAGAAACTAAAATTGTTTTAATAAGATAAAATTTAAAATAAAGAATTCAAATATTATATCAAGAACTATTCACAATGTTCTCAATAACAACACCCACTTACTTACATTAAATCACGTCAATTGAATAATTCACATGTATTTTTGAGCAAAGAAACACCAACAAGTTTGTGTTGTTTTTTTTCAACAAAAAAGAGAATTATTTAGTTTTAAGGATAAAATTTACGTTGAATGTTTTAAAAAATATATAAATAAATGTGCGTCTCGTCTACTTATCACTCGAAGCGAAATAATTAAAAAAAAGATATGCACGCGCTTAACATGTACTTTTATCACATGTGTAAATCGAATGCGCGATTACACCGCTGCAGAATGCGCCTGTATTTATTTAGATTGTATCTTAAATTTATAATTTAGTATTAATCACATTACTGAATAATGTTTATTTATGTAACGTTTAACTGATTTATAAGCGATCGGTTTTAGGAGATCCGAGGCTATTTGTGCAAATTGCTGATTTTTTCTAGACTGTAGTGTTGTCGGTTTTATCTGTAAAAAAATAAATAATTAGGCATTTATTTATATGTAATTTTATATAATCTACATAAAAATACACACATACTTAATTAATACAAAATTAAATTTTATCTCTATGGAAATTTCAACAAATCGTTTCTATTTTCTTCGAACAATGAAATGTCATTTGAAAGTCATTCACTATATTTACCAATCGAACAGACTCTTTCATATTAACACGTTAAATATTACGATAGTCACTGGTGATTGACACTATTCAACTTAATACACGGTCTGCTCCAAAAATATCCAAACTTTGATTATACAGAATTGCTCAGATTCGTTATCAATATCGAGAAACTGACAGTTGGTTTATTCTACACGTTAATGTACCATCTCACAGATCCAGTATTATACGAAACCTTTTAACATTAAATGGTAACATAGAGATTAGTTATCGACCCTATTACTCTGACACTGTCCTGTTTCCAATACTTAACATGAAGCTAAACGAAAAGAAATTCAACAACATTTCAGATATAAGCAATTGCAGCTATTCCGAAAAAAGAACTCCGGGTAAATTTTTAAAAGCTGAATAGACGTTGCAAAAATTGTTTTTCTTCAGAAAGAGCATATTTAGAATAATCAATAATAAATATGAAATCAAAAATTTGTTTTCAATCAAAGATTGAATCCTTTGTGACATATTGAGTAAAACTACACAATAATTACATTTGACCATGTAAATATTTTTATTTTTAAAAAATATATAAACTCACACATATGAATAATATAGATTAAATAGCAAAAATTTTACTTTAACATAAAGGAAAAGAAGAGCTAATTGCAAAGATTATTTTGTAACTTTCATATTTTAGAGAATATCTATGAAGAATTATATTCTTTTTTAAATTCAATTTCATTCGCAAAAGTCTTATTTTTATCCTATAATAATGACTGCTTTATTAATGGCTTTTCAAAATAATTCTCAGAAAGTATTAGACTGTTTTCTCTTTATATATACAATTGTGTTCAAAAAAAAAAAAAAAATAACAGTAGATAGAAAAATACTCAATTATATCAAAAACTTGTAGCTATGAACATATGTATTTGGATACTCGTAATGTTGCTGAAAAACATACACAAAGCATCATTTGTCTAAATTTGGCGATTTTCCGAATAAATCATCTGATAAGACAATTATTTTTTTACATATGGCCATTAATTGATATACAAATAATTGTTGTTTCGTTTAAAGGTAATGTTAAAAAATAATTTCGTCAATTCAATACTCACTTATGTTTTTGAACACAATGTTATATATAAATATAAATAATATATATATATATATATATATATATATATATATATATATATATATATATATATATATATATATATATATATATATATATATATATATATATATATATATATATATATATATATATATATATATATATATATATATATATATATATATATATATATATATATATATATATATAGATAATATATATATATATATATATATATATATATATATATATATATATATATATATATATATATATATATATAGGATTATCCAAATGTAAAGCCTAGATTTGTTTTATTAAAAAGAAACATGTGTATAGGAAATATATGTGTAGTTTCTTTTTAATAAAATACAAATATGGGCATCACATTTGGATGGTCATATATATATATATATATATATATATATATATATATATATATATATATATATATATATATATATATATATATATATATATATATATATATATATATATATATATATATATATATATATATATGCATACATACATACAATGCCCATTTAGGAGAAATGCATATATTATAAAATCAAATACTTCTTTATGTTTGGAAAAAGTTTTTGATCATTGCATCATACCTATTTTTACTTATGGTAATGAAACATAAATCTTAATGCAAGAATAAATCAACGACTCCAGATAGAATAGGTATGATAAAGAAAGTTAAATTGATTTTAATGTAAATTTCTATCACGCTTAAAAAACACCTATACATGCAAACATGGAGAAATGCTTGTTAAGAAGATAAAGAATAGATTCGAAAGAAACACAAAATAATGAACATTAAAAAAGCGTGAAATGTTTTAGAGGAGTCTCGTGGACAGATGGGATAGAAATATAAATTTTTTTTTAATGATTTGGAATACAAGAAAAAGCACTAAATCAATAGAAGAAAAAAGTTTCGAAAGAAATTTTCATTCTGTAACGGATGAAAAGAGGCTGATGATTATGTATATAAAAAGTTATAAGAAAAATTGTAAAAAAAAAACAATAAATTAAATTGAATTTAATAAATATTGAGTACAGTTATTTATTAATCAAAACTGTTGCAATTAATTAGCTGAACGAATGTATATAGATAATAAAAAGTTAATACTTATAGCACGTATTAAAATACAATCTACTGAAACAAAGAAAAAAAGTACACTTATCATGTTTATATATCTACAAATTCGTACTAAAACTATGTCATTATTGAAGTTAATACTTTAAATCTATTACAACTATTAACAACGAAGCACATATTCCATAAAGTTTATATGACAATACTCCATAAACGTACAATATAAAGCCTAATGTTTACACATTTTCGATATCAAAAAAGATATACAACGTATCTACAAACACCTATATTCTACGTTAGTGTGTGTGTATGTATAAACATACATATGAAAATATTATTTATTCTTATCTGTTATGACGATATATCATAAAACGAATGACGAAACAATGAAATTATAACGAAATATTCTAGACATTCTACACATTCTCACCTTCGATATTAAATTCATATGTGTCAATATCTATATCGAGTCAAATAACCTATTACAATAAAACAATAGTCAAACAAATTAAAAATAATTATTTTAAAATTATAATTATTTCCTATTAATGTTAACATTACAATTGTCATTGTAAATCTGTAAATGTGTTTCCCACGCACAAGACAACTAATATCAAAACTATGTGTCAGTCGAATGCACTGCTTTCATATGCAAACATATGGCGAACACCTACAAAAGAACCAGCGCAAGTAAACGTATTCGACGAACAAACATGTTTCCTAAGACATATTTATGCATGTGGTTTATAAATGAAAGATATACTAGATAAGTGAATTCGCAGAGGAAATCAAAACGATGAGGAAGAAATTTATTCAAATAACAAAAAAAAATAACATTACTATACACCTCCGAGCTGAGCTGAATTTACACTTTCTGCATATGCATGTATCAAATATATATATATATATATATATATATATATATATATATATATATATATATATATATATATATATATATTTGTAAGAAGCTTTGAAATTTATTTCAAATTTCTACCTACAATACACTATATAAAGTATACGTAACAAGAACAACATTCATTTACAGAAATAAATGTATCTAAATGCAGACTTGTGTTTCACTTGGGATTTATATGTAACGGAAATACATGCTTAAGTTATTCTACTGTACATATACTCCAGTGTAATTAAATAATAAAATTTATATATTTTACCAAAGTAATTTACAAATGTACATAAAAGCACTAATTTAATACGAATGAATTTGTCCGACCCTGCACTACAAGACTCTAGAAAAGTATCTAACGATCGCCATTAGTTTGGTACTACGGCTAATTTACTTTTACACAAATGAATCATTCGTTCAAATAATACAGGATTTTATAAAAGTGTTTAATCAGCATTTATTACTCTTTTTTTCGCTAATATATATTGCTATTAAAAGTCATTATTTTATCATATCGTATTATTATGATTATGACTAATTGTGATTTTTAATAATTATGTGACACAATTATAATTACTACATTATAATTTGAGCATTTGAAATACTAATAAAAATATAAATGATTATAATAAATAACAGCGTAACAATGATAATAACAAATCAGAAGATTGTGAATATGAAAATTATTGAATTAAAATACTTTCATCAAACAACGTATAAATTGATTTAACAAAGTCCAGATTAACGTTTGTAATATAAACGTTTGCAGAGATATTAAGTAACTAAATAAAATTATCCTAATTTTAAAATTTATAAAAAAACACATTAATTGGATTCATAAAAAGTTTTTTTTTTTGAGTTTTATTAAAAATAAAAAGATTTTTTTCTTTCATTTACTTTATTTAATCGATTATATATGATCATCCAAATGCGACGCTTAAATTGGTGTTTTGTTAAAAAGAAACTATATACATGTTTCCCTGTATACATGTTTCTTTTTAATAAAACACAAATCTAGGCGTCACATTTGGATGACCCTATGTAATTTCCATTATGTTCAGATTTTAGATAATTTATTTATTATAGAGACCAAAAAGTCCTCAATAATTTTATTTCTTCATAAGAATTTAATTTTCTCTCATTAATATAATTTTCAAATTTTGGCACCTCTATGAAAAATCGAGCTTTCATATACTTTTTTTGGCAGTTTTTCCATTTAATTTTTAAAGCATTACTATTTCTCCTATAGGAAATAGGAGCTATTTTTGATTAAAATCGTCACAATCCGGATACCCCACAAAAGTTTTAAAAATCAAATTTAAGTCATTAGTCTATATATTTTCTACTCTCTTCTAACCATACAACTCTATTATTTTACTGGAATTATCAATCATAAAATATTTTTTTCAGTAAGAAACAAATTGCATTTTTTTGAATACTTTTTATTACATTTTACAAATACCTTATACTTCCACATTACTCAAGCAAAAGTCTCATCAAAGTCAAGTGTGTTTTTTCAACAACGATGTTACATCATTTTAATATTTTTTAAAAGTTTATTGTTTTTTAAATAACATACAAAATATACGAGGCTAAATAAAAAATATTTAATAAACACATTTTTTTTCCTTGTAAAATTTCTAATTACAGATTTTAAACCATATGCTATATTGTAAATGTATCAAATTACAAACGATAACAAAACCGTACGTTATAACATAAATATGAACTAAAATAAAAATATTACATTATTTTTTAATTATCATAGATAAGAATGATTTTTAACAAAGGGTACTCCTAATGTACAGTATAATGACGATGTTAACATTTTTAAAGAACAGACACGAACGAGATAACACAACATAACTATTATGTCCAATAAAACTGATCAATATGTCATTACTGCAAAGTCACAGTTACGAGATTGTTATCATTCATTAAGGAAACTATCTCGAGCACTTAACAAGACTCGCGCTCATTTTTTATACTAGTTATTTTAAGATGTTATTTACATCGAATCATATTAAGTCGATCAGAAAGTTTATTCTCTTTCATTTTTTAAAGAAAAATTGATGTTTATTTTATAAACAATGATTAGTCATATTGCAAACACATTTTTTTCACAATTTAAAATATTTCATGAGCCATCCCAGACCTACATCAAGAGAATGAAAACTACATTGTATACTTCCAAACAGATGGTAGTTCAGGCTATAAAATACAATTTAGTTGAAAATTTTCCCGATTTATTTGTTTAAAGATTAGTATATTTACAAAGAGTATAACTCAAAATGTAAATTTATATGCGAACGGCGGAAATTTCATCACGGGAAAAGTTTATTTTAATGAAACTTAAGTGTTACAATCACCGTCAACTGACATCTATATAATATATTTTAGTATTCAGTTAAGTAAAAAATAAAATTGTATTAGTTAAGTTGAAAAAATATTTTTTTTTCTGGTAATTTTTTTATTAAAGAATTTTTTTTTCGAGTTATGTATAAAATAGATTAAAAAAGAGAAATTTCGTCAATTAAAAACCAATAAACGTTAACATTATTGAAAAATACATTTTTTCTCAACAATTTTAGTGAAAAAAATAATAAAATAAAAAATGTATTGATAAAAAATACTTCCTTCAATATATAAAATTGAAAGATGTAGCAGAAAACGATTATTTACAAATGATCGTTATATTTGAAAAATTAATAAAAGTTCTTAAAATCATTATTAGAAAAGTATCAAAGTACTTACTGTTGAAATTAAGAATATAGGAATTAATTTATTAGAGCACACATTAGTAAGATCTAATTGAAGTGATTTAGAAATCAAATATAGTTATTCAGTCAAGAACCCGCGACTAACTAAAATAAAGAATGATAGAAAAACTATTTCGGTGGACTAAGGCTTATCACAAATTGACTGAAAAAAATAACAATTTATTGAAATCATTATTTTCATTAATGAAAACTTTTTTTCAAATGTATACATTTTAGAAGGTTAATTGAATACCTGTCAAAGAGAACAACAATTGAGAAACCTTTAGAGTACTCAAAATACATGTCTACAAAATAAGTCCATAAAAAAACAATTTTTATACCAAAGGTAATGCTAAAGCGTATTTATTACAGTCAACAATGACAAGCTAGAAATTCATAGCTGTTTTGCATCTTCTGTACAGCCCCGGTTTAGTACCTTAAGACTTTTGCTTGTTTTCTAAGTTAAGATATATTGAAAAGTCGACATTTTTTATAAGACACGGAACTTCAAACTACTGTGCATAAGTGAATCAAAAGTAAACAAGAAAGTTTCTTCATAGACAGAATAAGAAAACAGAGAGAGAGTTTGGGAAAATGTTACACTAAATAGGGATGACAGAAAAATAAACATGCAAGTTTGAAATAGAATAAATTTATTTTTCTTTTAATATCGATTTCATTATTTTAACTCATTCTAAATATATTTTAAAGGATCAAAGGTCTTAATTATCAATCAACTCTTGTTAGTATTTAAAATAAAACCAACTACAATTGTTCTAATTTAAAAGTAATCTAAAAAACCCCGAGAAAACTTCTTAATAAATGTAATATTTTTATATGTGTTCTAAAAATGAACGATTTAATTTAAAATTGTAACTAAAAATAAATAAAATATAAAAGCGTGTCTACAACGGTAATTCAAATTGAATTGATCAGTTAATTCCTAAACTGTTTGAAAATACAGACTTTTTTAATTTTCACCCATACTGATACATGTACGTAAGTAAATATATACATCAAAAAACAATCGAAATAAATAAATTTAATTACTGTACACCGTACGCATCGTTTTAAATGGAATTGTGTTAGTTAAATTCGCTAACGTTAAAAATAATTAATACTGTCACTATTGTTAGTACAATGTCTACTTTAATAACGTTCCCGAAAAAAAAACCACACGCACACACACTTCGGTAGCAAAAAATCTCGATTAAAAAAAGTACGACACGAACGAATGTTTCGCATTCATGGCACGTCCGTAAAGTTGAAAATCCAAACATGAGCATGGGAGCTTCATTCATTTTTTATATCATTTCAAGTTGAAACATATTAGTCCCCGTGGCATAACCGGCTGTACTGACTATAATACGAAGCCGTACTAACCTAATCGTAAAAAAAAACTCGTCGGTAATATTTTTGTTTAAAATTCAATACAAAAATAACAGGAAATGCGAGATAAGTATTAAAAATAAAACAGGAATTCTACGAAAGACATAACAGAGTATCTTATCTGTAACAAGAGAAGCGGTTATTCAAACAAGATCTCTGTACAAAAGACGAACACAACGACGGGACGTCTCAGCTGCAATTTGTCTACAATGCATTCTCTCCAGAATTTAATGAACGCAACTCGTATAGGTAATAAGATAAATCAATTTTAATTTAAATTAGGTCATTAATATTAAATTGTAATTACATATTTACTAGATACACTGCGGTGATATATTATAATCTGACTGTTGTACGAAGATAGATCATAAATTAACATTTTAATCGTTACGTTATTTATATAACAGTGAAAGTTACATTTGAAATAGTTCTGTTTAACAATTCGTATGTAAGTCATGTGTCATAATTATAAACACTTTTAACCGAGATAACTGTATTAAAAAAAATACATACATATTTATTAAACGAACAAGTTTTCGTTTTCAAAAAAAGTACATCAACTGTCGTATTAGATAATCGTTAAGTAGTCTTTTTTTAATAATTTCATTAGAGAGCAAGAAATATACAAATGAGCAAGTAATTCACAATATAATGATTTATATTCTCTAGTCTAAAAACTCTCGCAGTTTTTAAACTGATTTTTCGATACGGTTATGACAAATACTTTCAAATTTAAAATTAATAAAACTGTACAGAATGTTTTTTTTTATATTTATATTTAAAATATATATCTTATAAAGTAAATATTTTATTAAATCATGCGAAAATTTGTTGTCGTTTTTGAAAAAAAAACAATTTTATATATATATATATATATATATATACATACATACATATATATTTTTAATTTTTTAAAAATTATTTATGTAATTTCAATTATTTTTTACTACCTCTTCAATCATGCTGGCAAGTTTTTAATATCATCTCTGAAGAATTTCCCAGAGTTCGATGCAAAGAGCTGGTCCATGTACTCTTTTATATCGCTAATATTGTTAATTGTTCCCTTTAAAGGAGTGTATGAGAAAGCAGAACAAATAATAGTTCAATGGTGTAATATCAAATGAGTAAGGTGTATGATTGATAACTCATTTAAGGTCCTTTAATTTTCGTCGAATATTAATTGCAACAAATAGTTTCACATTATCCTGATAGAATAGAACTCTGTGTCGAATTACTAGCAAATGGAGTTTGTCTTAATTATTATTTTCAGAGTGTCTAATTGAAAGCAATATCTATTGCAGCATTCCATGCACCTAATAAAAATTATACTTTTACAATCTAAAAAATGTAAATTATTACCTTCTTAAGTGTAATTCGACTTATGAAAGAACATTAGAAAATTCTTCAAGTTTCGATCCATTCCATTTTCTTTTCACATTTTTGTATCTATTTCTCATCAACTATATCTACACGATCAAGAAATAGATATTTTTTCTGAACAACAAAGCACATTGTGACACTATTTGGCATTTTTTTGCAAAAAGAAAATAAGGCACTCATACATCATACCACATTCATATTTTAAAAGTGATAATATAGGACCATTCAAATATGACACCTAAACAAAATAAACTATACACATGTTTCCGTATGCACATGTTTCTTTTTAATAAAACACAAATCTAGACGTTACATTTGGATAACTTTATATAAAATGGATTTCTTTATTTCCAATACATATGCAAGTTAAAAAACTGTTTAACGTGGGTTTTTGTATTATTTCCATACGAATTACGTCATCACTAACATCATATGGTCTTCTGAAGCGTAAGTCATCTTTGAAGATGACATTTCTTATACAAAATTTAACGAACCATATTTTACAGGTTCTTCTACCATAACAGCTTTAACATACAATTTATATATGTTTTTCACATCAGTTACTCTATATTACTTCCTTTTTTAAATGAAATACCACATGATATAGCGGAAATGCAGTTTGTTATTACTCATTTTTAATTTGGAAGAGCCATTTATAAAAAGGCCATAAAATGTAAATATACATATAAAAATACATACACAACACACACACGCATATGTATGTGCATATATATATATATATATATATATACATATTTTTATAAATTACATCTAAAAACAAGTGTTCTCAAAAACAGATAAAAATCTTGACTGAAACATAATTTATTTACTTTTAACCAAAAGTTTATTATACAACTTGATTTTACTATCAACCATTCGATCACTCTTTCTGTATTTCTTTATGACTAATTTTAGCTCTGGAATAAAAAAAGCAGTGACCCCTCCATGAACAATGAGACCGCAATTTAAAAAAAATAATGTATTTGTTAATTTAAAACAAGAAAAATATATATGCTAAACAAACACAAAAATAAGAAAAAATATCGCATATTTAGTCAATTTAAATAGCTGTTTATAATTTCATATAAATAATCTCTACAGAGTTATTTCAAATATAAACAGATCAAAAGTAAATCACGATAAATATATATGAATTCAGTAAAATGTCTTAGAAAGTTAATTATATTGTTATAATCCAAAATGACTATTTATACAAATATTTATTTATCTCTAAAAATATACCACATTATTGTTATTATTCATCATTTCTGATTTTTTAAATTAATTATTCATTTTGTCATAATTTTTAATATATGTATTTTTATGATTTAGTACTGAAAATATATTTGATATCAAGTATAACTTAGCTATTTTAATGAATATTTAGTTATTATTAACTAAAGAGTTTATAAAAAAAATTAAAAAAATATAAAAATGCCCATACATTGCCATCAATCAAATCGGTAAAGATAATAAACAACATAATAGGTTATGTACGTACAATTTCTTGCATCGTTTATTTCATAGTTCTATTTTTTGATGTAGGTTTGATGGTAAAACTTTATTTATTTGATTTAGGAAAAATAAATAGACATGTTGGTATTTAAAATGATGAGGGATAGAATATTTACATTGCGGCTCACCTCCTTGATTTGAAATTCATTCTTTTTTATATAGTTTGTCAGAAAGTAAATTAGACAATTACGAAATTAGAAAATTAATTAGATTGCATTCTCTTAGGAGGTAATGTAATTTTTTTCTCGTTTGAAAATTACGTTTTATTAAAGTAAACTATTCTATTTATAAACTTAGATTTATGAATCATAAAAAAATACTTTCACAAATGTATATATATATATATATATATATATATATATATATATAATATGCAGATCCAAAGAAAAAAGAATTAAAAATAATATAAATTGAAAAATAAACTATATGTATTTAAGATTGCTCATTTACAAGAAAGGAACTCTTATAATAGAAATAAACATAAGAATAAAAATGAATGATATTAATTTGAAGGAAATAAGTACATTATAAAATCGAATAGCGCTTCATATCTGAAAAAAATATGTGATTAATGCACACCCCTGTTCTCACTTACGGTAGTCAAGCAAAGGTATTAAATGTCAGAATATTCAGAAACTCCAAAAATCTCGAAAGCACGGAAAAATACACGTTTAGAATAACATTTTAAAACAAAAAGAGAAAATAGTGAATTCAAAAGCAAACTAGAAATAGAAAAAAACAAAAGGTATTCAATCAACCGCGGATAGAAAGAAGCTAATTATTAGCATACACACACGCATAATAACAAAAAAATAGCCAAAAAATATTTTAATTTTAATTTTGAAAGTTTCTATTTCATTCAACATATTTGTCTGAATTGGCTCAAGAAAAAAATCTTAAAATCGACATATTTTTGAAACATAAATCAGTATTTTAATTGTACAAATCTACAAATGACTATAGAAAAAATATTGGCTTTCATGGTGAAAAAATTAGCTTAAAAACAACAAACCGTTATTTTTAAGAAATATATTTATATTTTCCAATTTCAAATAAAAATACTACTTTGTTTTCATTTACAAAATTTTAATTATATCTGAAATATTTGATACGGATGAATCACTTTTCAGCCCCAAAAAACTTTATAAATATATTAAATAATAAATTAATGTTAATTTTTTCTTAATATACATACATACATTCCATCGATGCCTTGTTATAAAATCATCAAAAACAGGCCATTAACAAAGAAATGATTAATGAACATTTTTGTACAAATGATGTTAGGAAGTGATTTATTTATTTAAAAACGAATCAATAGAATTACGAACAAATTATATCTACTTTTTTTAATATGAAAGCTTAAGATTACTTATGTTTATGTATCTTGCATTACTAAACAATTCTGACCTTATATCATCGACAGGTAATTTTTTAATACGTTACAGATAAAGTACGTTAAAATAACTGACAGCCTCATATTTAAGAGTTGAATATATAGAAAATCGCAAGAATATAAATAACCATTATCAATTATAATTACATCTAATATTGTCATACTTACAATAAATACCTCCATGCAGAAATTTGTATAAAATCAATTGAATCATAAACAACGTATGTATACAAATGTAAATCTGTTTTCAGATTCAGTATGTGATAAACAAGAACAATAATTAAATGTATTCATTAAATACAAAAAAATTAGACATTAAAATTGCATAAAGAATAAATTTTACATTTTTAATATCTGAAAACAACCCTGGTAAAAACTACTTTCTTGGTTATAGATATTTGTATATCTCATACAAAATTATTTATAATCATTGAAAACATTTCTATTTCCATTATTTTGTATTTCGTAAAAATTATTTACAAGACTAAATCATTTGACTGAATTTGAAAATAGCACTTTTGGAATATCTTATTCAAACAAGCATAAACAGTAAAATTCATGAATTTCGACAATCGTTAGTAGAAAGGAATGCGTCTACTTTTTAGCAATGTGGAAATAAAATAATAAATATTTTTATTTACACATATTACAATATGTATATATATGAAAGATATTTTATTATGAATTAAGGAATATACAATTATTAAAATAGAAATCCGTATTATTTAATATGTTAATCATCAGATAAACACTTGTATACAAATATACATGTAACTTTTACAAGTAAAAAGTAAATAGATAAAATCAGTCTGAGTTTGCATGAACTGTTGTTATACTAAACAATGCAAGACTGTTGAAATTTTATTGAGAAAAAAACGAAATGCATTTCAATAAAAAATATGTATATATTATATGTAAATTTAACAACTAAATAAAGTTGACATTAGGAATGAAAAATCAGTGTATATAACAAAAACAATAAAAAAAATAACATATACGAGTATATATGCAAATATATAAACACTTCTAATTGCTTTTTCAAGTTTAACAAAATTATAATTACAACTATTATCATATCCGTAATTACAATTTTACTATTTACAAGTCATGATTTTTATGTGATTTTTTTTTAAAAAAAGCTTTAACCGACATTTATTTGAGGTTTAATGATTTTATTCGTTGTTTATTTTAGTTGCATGTTTCAATTTAATTGTTGTGTTATGTCTTCAAGGCTTGAAAAAATTCTTTCATATTTACGAGGTTGTTTGATAAGTCCGTGTAAAAATAAAAACTGCTTCATTTTTTTGAATAAATCGTTTTTATTTTTCAACATAGTCTCCTTTTAGGCTTATACACTTCATCCAACGCTGCTCTAGTTTGTTGATCCCTTCCGAATAATAGGATTTGTCCAAGTCTGTAAAATAGTCATTCGTTCCTGCAATCATCTCCTCGTTCGAATAAAATCTTTTTCCCGCGAGCCATTTCTTCATATTAGGGAACAAATAATAGTCCGATGGAGCCAAGTCTGGAGAATAGGGGGGATGTGAAACGATTTGGAACCCTATTTCCATTAGTTTTGCGGCCACAACTGCTGAGGTGTGAGCTGGTGCGTTGTCGTGATGAAAGAGGACTTTTTTGTGGGCTAATCGGGGACGTTTTTCTTGCAACTCGGTTTTCAAACGATCCAATAACAATGAATAATATGCACCTTTAATGGTTTTACCCTTTTCCAAATAGTCGATAAAAATTATTCCTTGCGAATCCCAAAAGACAGTCGCCATAACCTTCCCGGCCGAAGGAATTGTCTTCGCCTTTTTCGGAGCAGATTCCATTGTTTAGACTGCTCTTTGGTCTCAGGAGTGTAGTGATGTATCCATGTTTCATCTACAGTGATGAAACGACGCAGTCCTGCGGATTTCGCTGAAACAGCTGCAAACCGTTCTTGCAACACTTCACACGACCTCGTTTTTGGTCGATCGCGGCACCCACCTGGCGGATAGCTTTTTCATGTCCAAATGTTGGGGCAAAATATTATGTACCCGTTCACACGAGATGCCTACAGCACTAGTAATCTCACGCACTTTCATTCTTCTGTCATCCATCACCATATCATGGATTTTATCAATGATTTCTGGAGTGGTGACCTCAACAGGGCGTCCAGAACGTTCAGTGTCTCTTGTGCTCATATGGCCACTCCGAAAATTTTGAAACCACTTATAAACCGCACTAATCGAAGGTGTAGAGTCACCATAATGTTTATCAAGCTTCTGTTTAGTCTCCTGAGGCGTTTTGCCTTTAATGAAGTAGTGTTTAATCAACACGCGAAATTCTTTTTCATCCATTATTTGACAATCACTCGATTTCCTTGATTCCAACAATTGTCAAACACAAAGGAATAGACCAATATGGCTGAAACTTGATGTGTGTTCTTCCAAGAGGTGCTACTAATTAAAAATAACCTCGATATGCACCAGTGGTACCATCTTTCGGAAATTACACGGACTTATCAAACGGCCCTCGTAAACTTCGTAGCACGAAATAGATATTCATATTTCGTTGAAAAATTGTTATTACTGAATTGAAAATAAACTACTTTTTTATAAAAATCTTTATTAATTAACACATTTGAAATATAGGCTAATAAAAATATATTTCTTTCTTTTCTACCACCTGTTGTAATCATTTTGATAAAAATTGATTCCATATCGAAATAAACCACTGGTTTAATGTGATGACACTGTCTATCTATTTTCGTATTTCTTCGAAATTTTGGAAGTGTTCATCCTTCATCTCTCTAAACCACATTGCATCGATCTGAACATATTACAGTAGGAAGACGTAATATCTTGAAAAAAGCGGGGTAACGTAAAACATTTCATTCAAAGTCGAACAACGTCTCCTTATGGGAGTCTAGCATTGTCATGAAACATGATAACCTTGGACCGTTCACTAATTACTAGCAGTCATTCTTCGACCAATTCCTGTTTCAAATTTATCTACTGTGACTATTTCATGCAATAGTCACAGCTTCTTTCTGAGAACTCCCTCTTGATCCTACCAGATACCTGATAAAATCTTCATATCATAAATTTGTTATTTTGGTGTTGATATCGATGATTAAATATCTAACCATTTGTCGAGATTGTTAAAATATATCCAATTTAAACTGCCAATAACAATTCGATCAGTCATAATTTTCTTTCTGTCTATGCTTAGAAAATATTGGAATGCAAATGTTAAAACAGCACAGTATATTCTCTTCTGTCAATTCGTGTGAGACCAATTGTCTATATATATTTTCCATGACTGGGGACATATATGTATATATATATATATATTTATATATATATATATATATATATATATATATATATATATATTTCTAATGACTTATAAACATCGAGAAACATTAAATTAATTAACTCATAGTGATTTAACAAGATCAATAATTGATTGAGCAGAGTTTTAGTCTAACAACACTTATAATTCATCATCTTCATTTTTTCCTTGTTCACGGTGTTTGTTATCTTTCGTAACAAAATCATTATTTTGAAATCTTGTATATTAAAATTCGAAAGTATTGTCAAAAGTTTCACAAACTGTTCAATGTACTTCTACAGTACTTTTCTTTTAATCAAATATAAAAAGTAAAACGTATAAAATTTTTTCTTCACTGCACTTCACTAATACAACACTAATGTCAGTAAAAAAGTATAGAATTTTTTTTTTGTATAAAATAGCTAATGGAAAAAGTTTTTAATAGAAAATTATTTTTTAATATGTTCGAGGTCGTTTGATAAGTATGGGAAATTTATTTATTGTTTAATTTAATTAAATTTTCCAATTTAGTTTTTCTTACTTTTTTACCATACTTATCAAACGACCTCGTATACTCCTAATATAAAAAGATTTTTCAATCAAACTGTTTATATTATATAACATAATGATATTACATATGGAAGAAAGAATTGCGTATAATAATATTTACAAAGAATTTTCAAACTGCACTAATATAATTTTGTGAATTTTTCACGCGTTTAGCATACTGATTCAATTTCAAAGCTAAACAAAACGTATAATATATGATCTAAACATTATTTCCATACCATGCATAAGAAAACATCTTACCCAACCATTACGAATATATTTATAAATCAGTAAAGTGAAATCGATTCGACCAGACATTTTTTTCATTCCAATTATAACAGCACGCTTTTGATATTACACCATTTGTAATTTTCATTCGTTTATATTTACGATTATTGAATTTTCATCACCACTTCACACGCTACAAATGTATACATTTCAATTTATTAAAATTACATTTTAAGGGCGGTATTATTTTTCTCCGACAATATTCTCGTATTGGGTTTAATATTTACGTGCAAACATTAAACGACCTTGAAATATTTACAATGTTATTTGTTTATGTCAAAAGTTAGACGCATCATGTACAAACTTCCTGTGAAGAATAATGAGAACTGTCTCCCTTACTCATGTATTATATTCGACTATGGCGAAAACGACATATAATAAAACTTTTTGGGAATCAGTACCTGTATAAAAAGATTTACTATTTCATCGAAAAGACAGTTGTAGTGACGAATTTTGATTAATTATTTTACAAAGCATCTAAATTTATCATTATATCCTTTTATATAAAGTCATTCAAATGTGACGCCTAGATTTGTGTTTTATTAAAAAGAAACTATACACATTTTTATTTTTAATAAAACACAAATCTAGGCGTCACATTTAAATTATCCTATATATAAAAAAATAAATATTAGTTAATATATAAAAACCGTTTTTTATGATTTTAGACTATCAAAAAATTGCAAAATTTCCTAGATAATCTTGATCAATTCAATAATTCTAAAATAACAACAATTTTGAAAAAATATATTTTACAAATATTAATTAAAATAAGCAAGTGTGTGAAGCACAATTTCAATTTTTAAAATTACACATATCTCTTGTTTTATTAAATAAATAAATAAAACTAAGTAAATCTATATTATCGAGTTTATAATAATTCTATCTACTTATAATTTGTATAGCTTGCCTACTAATGTACTCTGACTACCTGTAACAAGACTAAATGCATTATAATTAAAAACAGGTAAAAGATAAGAAAATTTTATCAAAGTAGATAAACTTTATTCAATAATAAAGTGTTTACTTTCATTTTACAATTTGAATGTAATATTCTATTCCATATTATTTAACATATTCTTATAATAAATTATCGTAAATTTATTACAACAACGCATTTACAAAAATATTTCTTCCATTTTCATAAATATCAATTACTGAAACTTTTTAAGATAATTTTACTTATTCCAAATAACATAACATACAAATATAGGTGTGAGTGTATACATATATATTTATATATATATATATATATATATATATATATATATATATATATATATATATATATATATATATATATATATATATATATTAGTAATACCAACTTCAGAAACATGTTACATTAAGTTTATTGTACACACGTGTGAACGTACATCTCTCAAATCATCTTTCGAGTTTTTCGAAACCTATTTTCACATCGCTAATCAGAACATTTTCTCTTTCACGAGTTAATTTTTGAAACATGTCACAACTCTTGGTTCATGTTTGACAGTTATCTGATGATTTTCATTCGGATAATTTTGCAGTAACTCCGAAACAATACGTTTAAGTTTAGTATAAGTAAATTTCTTAATCTGTTGGTTACAAATAACATGAGAATTTATAAAATTTAAAATAGTAAAAATTGATAATAAATCACTTTTTTATCCTGCATTATTTGTGAAATGAGCTACTAAAGAAATCATTTCTATAAAATTACTAATAATTATTCATAATGTTAATATCAATTCACTTATTAGGCGTATTTAAAATATTAAATATTGAAACACATATAAATATATATATATATATATATATATATATATATACACAACATAATATTGATAAATAAAGATTAACAAAATTAAAAATTTAACTAGATTTTAAAATAAAACGCTAGAAGTTAATAAAAGAAGTTAATAAGTCGACAAGTAATGAAACAAAAATATATGGATTAATAAATTAAATTGTTTTTATAAGGAAATATCTAATACAATAATAACAACTCGAAAAAAATTACACTAAATAAACAACAACAAAAAAATACTATTGACAGTTATTTATTTTAAAAAATCCTATTTCCATAATTTCAAAAATAAATTAAGAATACTTCGTAAGAC
>CP092091.1:32530490-32567990 GCA_029203775.1 Neoneuromus ignobilis | reverse complement strand
TCTGTCAGTCTACATTATCTTGTATTAGTATTTTACATATAAAGTTTTTGGTATCACATACAACTTTTTTACGTTAAATAACAGTAACAGGCCCCCGATTCACTGATTTTTTTATTTTCACCTCTTCTTGTAATCTGAATTATATGTTGGATATTCATGTTTGTCAAGAACATAAATTCTTTTAAAAACAACATAAAATAGCGTGCATTAATGCAATAAACATATTTTTTTTAAAAAAAACATTTTAACATTATTATTATTTCAGGTTAAAAGGTATTTTTTCACGTTAATACAATTAATATAATAATATATAACACCAATGGTGATATATTATTAACAATGTACTCTTAAATGAAGAAAGTTTTGTATAAAACTGTGTATTTTTGTGAAATTATGCAAAATATTATATAATACACTAAAATATACTGCACATACAATATGTATATGTGTGTATGTTATACATGAATATTAAACAATTTTGAATGCGTGTCATCTTTTAACCTTGAAATTAGTTAGTAAATCCTGCTAAACCGCAGTCCCTGGATTAATAAAATACATTAACTCCTTACGTTCATACACAAAGGGCATGTAAATACTTGTTATAGCTGTGTACTCAAAATGACGAAATGTTTTTGAATGATATATTTTATAATTTCAGAAAAAAGTAACTATTAGAATTATTGGCAAAAAAGAAATTTGTTATTTTTTCAAAAATTAAGTAATGTTCTTATTAACAGACATATAGTGCATAGTTTTATCACATTTGTGTTATAGTTGTTTATTCGTGTTTTCAATTATTTTCAAAATATTTCTGTATACATTTTACTTACATCAATTTGTCTTAATATAACATATACGAATATTTTGTTTTTTTTATATAAACTATTTTAAAACATCATTTGAAAATCAGAAAAGTAGATTTTGAAAACAAAAAAGTTTTTAAAACTTACAAAAGTATCGTAATTAACAAATCCGTAATGTATTATTCCTCAGCTAGTTAATTTAATTATAATTAACTTTTATACTTACAGTAACAATATAGTGTATATTTAGGTACTAACACTCTCTCTCTCTCTCTCTCTCTCTCTCTATATATATATATATATATATATATATATATATATATATATATATATATATATATATACACGCACGCGCACACACATTTACATACACAAATTAATATATTGTCAAAAAAACAAAAAAATAGATCCAAAAAACTTGTTAGAATTAAATATATTATAAATATTAACAAATGTATTGAAAATTTCCAGTAATGGCTTGTTATTGTTCGAATATTCTTCAAAAACGAATAGAAAAAATATAAAACAGGATTCGACGAAGAAAAATAAATAATTTCTTATAATATTTTTCCAAAAAATATTTTTTTTCTTTTGGAAATGAAAGTACAAAAAAATAGTATTTTTTATTCTCAAATCATAAATAATGTCTATATATTTGAAACTGAAATTTAATTAGGATTTTTAAACTCATTCTATTATAAAAAAATATTAATTTTCATTTTAGTTAAAAACATCTATCTGATATGAAAATATCATACGAAGAGAAAAATGATTATAAACCTATTTTTTCAGTCAGTCCAATGACAAGAAAACATAAGGCTTTTAATCAAAATATTATAAAACCATTTCTCATTTTTTTAGGACATTATAAATATGTATATATATATATATATATATATATATATATATATATATATATATATATATATATATATATATATATATATATATATATATATATATATATATATATATGTGTGTGTGTGTGTGTGTGTGTGCCAATATAATACTGTTAACCTTGAGATTAGTTGCAAATTCTATTAAACCGTAGCCCTTACTTTAATACAATACATTACTTTTTTACATATGTATGTATGTATATTTATTTATTTATATATATATATATATATATATATATATATATATAATAAGTATATAAAAGTGTGTATATTATGTTACATATGCACATATTCACAATAACGTAACACCTTTCAAAAGTGTATTCTCCAGTTCAAAGCAATTTAAGGGTTAAAATTAATAGTAAAGAAAAAGAGAACCGGTTTATTTTCTCGAACTTAAAATATTATTCAATTTCATCATAGTTCTATATATAATTATTTGATTTTTCTGGAAATTTTCACACAATTCTCCATAACTACCCATTTTCATTAGGTTTGTATTATATACTATGTGACTATTGTTTCATTTTTCTCATAAATCACAAACTACATTTGAAATTATGTAATTTTTCTTTAAATGGAAGTCTACAAAGTAAAAAGGAATTATTATTTTTTTAAGATTAAAACTTAACTCGTAACATATTGTGTCTCAAGTCTATGTTTGAACCACTTACATAGCTATAATTACGTATCACAACTGTTTACAATGATATATATACGGATGCACGTAAGTCATAGCACACATTGGTAACAAGCAATTTATTGATATAATTCAATAAAGTCGTTAAATTAAATATTTTTTTTTATTTAACTGATAATAAATATAACATTCATTAGAAAAAAATACAAAAAAGTGATTAATTCTATTATATAGTGGAAATTGTTAAAATAAAAACAGTATGTTACATTCATCTGGAGCAAAAAATATCAACATTTTTTTTTAAAAAAAAGAGTTTAATATCTCGTTTGTTTCCCTTTTCTTTTTACAATTTCATTTAAATGATTTGGCATAGAATAATTTTTTTTTTTTGTTGCTTCTGATGTTATATTTGCCAAGCAAAAATGTAACCTACTGTATTTATTTTAGCAATTTCTACTATATAATAGAATTAATTATTGTTTTTTTCTGTTTTGTTTTTTTTAATGAACGTTATATTTACTATCAATTAAATAAAAAGTTTTTAATTTAACGACTTCATTGAATTATATCAATAAATTCCTTGTTACCCATATGTGCCATGAATTATGTGCATTAGTGTGTGTGTGTATGTATATATATATATATATATATATATAATATACATATATATATATATATATATATATATATATAATATACATATATATACGAGGGTCGTTTGATAAGGATGGTAAATTTATTTATTGTTTAATTTAATTAATTAATTAATTAAATTTTTCAATTTAGTTTTTCTTACTTTTTTACCATATTTATCAAACGACCCTCGTATATTCTAAAATATTAATGAAATATTTCATTTTCATGGCAAACCAGTTAAGAAAGATTAAAAATAAATAAAGAAATCAAAATAGTTTTTTTAAAAAACTATACTAATTGTAAATAGAATATACATAATAATATTTCTTATAATTTTCGATATCCATACTTTATAAAGAAAAGTATAAACATACGCTTTGATAATGTATATTAGATTTATTAATGATTTTGTACTACAGATAAAAATTGTAATGATATATATATATATATATATATATATATATATATATATATATATATATATATATATGTGTGTGTGTGTGTGTGTGTGTGTGTGTGTGTGTGTGTGTGTGTGTGTGTGTGTGTACAGTTTTCAATATAGGATATAAACAAATATTTGCAAAAATAAATAATATAAATACATAGAATTTATTTGATTCATTATAATTAAATATTATAAATAAAGTTGTAAATTTAATAAAAGTTTAAAAGATATAAAGGTTTTTTTATAAAATTAATTTCAAAATACACACCCTTAAACAAAGAATGGTTTAATGCTGAAATATTGTATTGTATTCATTGATAAATAAATAAATAAACAATAAAACACATAGTAAATGGGCAGTATTTGACAATTGTATATGAAAATTTCACAAATTTATCTTCGTATGAAATATGATTAAATTTTGGGGTACACAGTTGACATTCATTCGAGTTGAACAAAGACACTTAAAATATAATATAAAAATGTATGAAAAAAGGGAAAAAGATTTCATATGTGTGAACGATGAACGTTTTTATTCCAACAAAGTTAAAAATCAATATGTAAACAAAAACAAACAGAAAAGTGGTACACACTTACCTCCCCGTGTTATTTGTAAATATACAACACTACACAACAAAGTATATTTTTCTAACTGAACATAAATGAAAACACTGGACATTTGCACAAGCCGATGGTTTTATAATACGGACGTATTGTTATTTTGTACAAAATATGTCGAGATATATATACGAAGTCAATGTTTTAATTAATAAAAAAACATATTCACGAATAATTCACATCCATACAAAATATCTCCTTCCTCGACCACGGTCTGGCACCAACTGAAGTATAAAATATCATGTTGGCATAACGATGAACAGCAGCTACGTAAAATAAACTCATGATGATATAAATTCATGCGGTATATACGTTTCAATATCAGAACATATATAATTCATATTCATTTACAAGTTACACAATTAAGATATATATTATAAAATACATTCTTTGAGAAAGGATACATAATATAAATTTAAAATGTTATACTATGTATGTTATATAACAAGTCTAAATTTTTGTAATATAAAACTAAAAGGAAATTACCTATATTTAATTTATTTTTTTTTTGCTACAGAAATAAATTTATTTCAAACAATCAAATAAACAATATTATACTTCTATTTAATCAACAATGTTTTTATTAAAAAATAAAATATGCCATGAATAAATTGAATTTGTTCTAACTACAGAGATTGCTTTTATTTGAATGAAAATTTTATCAAATTTTTAAATTACTTTAATATTGCATCCAAAAATATTTTAATTATTTATATCATCCACCATTTTCTCCATTATCAAATAAATTCAATAATTATTTACATTTTTTTAAAAAAAAGTATACTTTTAAAACAATTTTAATTTTTTTAATAACTAACATTTATTTAATCCTGTAATAAAATATTAAATAATTTTTGATTGTTTTTATCTAAATTATTTTCACAATAATTATTGATTATTATTATTATTAGTTTAGGCTAATTTTTGATTACTTTAATTTTAATAAGTTACTACTATTATACCTCTTAATCATAATTATTTTTATTACTATTGTCTTCTCATTCTTATCTAAAACATAGGGCTTTGACAAAGCATCGTTAACGGACTGTTATGGACGACAAATTTCAACTCTCTTAACTCTTTCTTAACCTCTTCTTCAATACTCCTCTTCCACAACACCCTTGGTTTGCCTTGCTTTCTCTTTCTTTGAGAGTTCCAAGACAATATTTACTTCTCCATAACATTTTTTTTTTTTTTTAATAAAGTATGGCTAACACATACTTTTGAATAACGTTCGACTCCTCTTACATTCAATTTTACAATTTTTCATTAAAGATAACGTTCAACCAATACACTCGAAGAATAGTTCTCAAATATGTATTAATAAATGCCAAAAAGTTACTAAGGTTCTCAATAATGATTTTCTATGTTTCACAATAATGGCACAGTATTGACTTTGAACTTACAGATGTTAAATTTGATCAACAGAGACTTCTTAGAACTTTTAAATTGAATAAAGGCTACATTACTCCTACATTTACTCCTCTTCAATCACGTGCAAATGAGTGCGATAGGCGATTTAATTTTCATCATTTGAGTTTTGCTGACAACACTTTTACTCTTACTGTCTTAATTATTTTTTCGAAACTTTGCAGCTTGTTTGCTATGCATTTGTTCAAAATTACTGATAATAAATTTTCTTCTAATAAATAATATTCAAAAACAATTTTAATACATACTGTTGCATAAATATATGGTAAATTGATCTTCCATCGGATTCCAATATTTTCTTCCTTACGAGTATGCAACCTATCTATTAACTAGATATTTATTGAATCGAAAGAAGCAATGGCAAGGAATTTCACATTTCTTTGCTATTTTCAAAAATATTATTTTTTATTCAAGTTTTTTGTAATCCACGTTTTTCTTTCTCCTTACTATATATCATTTCATTCAATGTTTATTTTAAAAAAATATATATTCTGTATTCAATTTCAGGCTTTGGATTTTCTATCCATGATTCATTTTCTTTTTATTTCATTTTTAAAAGAATTCCCTTTAAAAATGTTATTTGTAATCGCTCCCTCTTTCTTAAAAAATGATATTAAAAAAAACTAATGGATTTGATTACAAAAAAATACACTACATATAAAAATACTTAGTTAAAAGAAAAAATACATAAACTTAAAAAATACATTGATATAATTAAATATAGGATAGAAAAAAATAAGAAAATTCAATAAACATTATGATATGAAAATTTTATTAAACTGTGGACTAAAATTTTAAAATATATTTTTTTAGACTTACACAAAATAATTTTATTTTTTATATTAGATTATAAATATCTGACAGCATTACTACTATTATTGACCGAAATAATCTTAAAATAGCTTAACAACTAAAATTGATGCTACATTTACTCAGTCACAATAGAAGTAATTGATATTTACATTGTTATACAAGCTTGCAAATTGATTTATAATTTTTCTTATACTTGACAGTAGACAATATTCTGTACATAATTATTTAAAATTTAGGTCGGTTCACTCATTTATTCTTACATTTTTTTGGTAAATTTATACTCATTTTAAATACACAATAATCATTGTTTGCATCATTACTCACTTATTTCTAATTCCAAAATATCAAACAAAATGTGAACAAGTATAAATATATGAAAGTGTGTATGCATATGTGTGTTTATATATACTCACACACACACACACACATACATATATATATATATATATATATATATATATATATATATATATATATATATATATATATATATATATATATGTATGTATAATGTGCATAATTATTTCATTTTTAATTTTATACATAAAATTTAACATATATCTATTTAATATTAAATTTAAATCTCATTTCACCAATTTTAAATAATAATTTGGCAACTGAATTATCAATACAACCACTATAATTTGTAAACTACTTTTTTTCCACATTAGTTCCTTCACTGCAAAATAAATGTGTAACATGAATTAGTTATGAAATATGATGAATTATTTTCTTTATATATATATATATATATATATATACACGAGGGTCGTTTGATAAGTATGGTAATTTTTTTTATTGTTTAATTAAATTTTTCTTACTTTTTTACCACTAATTATCAAACGACCTTCGTATATGTGTATATATATACATATATATATATATATATATATATATATATATATATATATATATATATATGTATATATATACACAGATAATGAATATTATATATTTGAAATATATATATATATATATATATATATATATATATATATATATATATATATATATTTCAAATATATAATATTCATTATCAAATTATTAACTTATTCAGAATTAAATTAAATTAATTTCAAACATAAATATAATATAAATTATTTATCCCATCTTATTACAAATAAGTTGATCTATTTGTAAAACATTCAAATCTCTTATTTGAATTATATTTGTAGTTATCTTTCTTTATCATTCAAATGTTATTAAATAATAAAAAAAATATCTCATTCAATCATTTTTTTATTTAAATTATTGTACAAGTTTAGTTTATTAGGAAAAGCCAATTCCTTCTGAAAAAGTTATAAATATTTATCATAGGAAGTGTCCACAGTCTAGCAAAACGAAAAATCATCTTAAATCTAAAATGTCAACAGCATTATAATAAAAACAATATGTAAACAAAGTTATCACATATTTACGACTGATAATCGTTTAAAATATAAATCAACTGATGATAGTAAAATAAATACAGGGCACATTTCTTTTACATTATTAAGGAAAATATGAATACTACTACAGCTCATATTTTTAAAATGAAATAGAATGAATTTTAAATTAAGGGAAAATTTTACACTTAACATACATTCAATTTTAACATACATTTAAAATTTTAAATATATATTTGGCAAACATTCAATACAAAAAAAAAGAAAACTTATGAACAAAAATTGTTACTTCTATCTTCAGTTTTATACAGTTACTTAACATTTGAATTTAAAAACAACACCACAAGTAATTTCTCGTCGACATTTAAAACATTAGTCTTGATTCTTATTACAAAACTACATATATTAATACAAAATTTTTAATAAATTTTAATTTCAGTTGTGCACACTTTCAACATTATATTTAAATTTCTTATCTAAACTTTTAGTAAACACCAGACATATTTTTTTATCCCATATTTTACCATGATTCAGATATAAATGAACTACATATTTGATGAAAGACGAATCATCAATTCTTCACATGTATAATTAATACCACATACCCTGTAATATGCACATATAAAAACTGTTCATGTTAACAGTAAAAGAATAACTAAACTAGTGTAATATACATTATGTATCAAATGTATGTTTATTTAGAATGCATAACTTGCATTTGTAAAAGCCATTATTTGCTATAACAATTTTAGCTTATTATTTTCTTTTTAAGCAATCAACGTTTTATATTTTAACAGCAAAAGTTAAACGATAATCAGAAATTAAAAATGGTGAAAATCATAAATGCTAAACATAAATCAATAACACGTTTACAATACCATGCATAACTCACAAACTCAATAATCTTAAATTATTTTTATATTTACTACTATAGAAAAAAAAATACATAAACTAAATTGTTCTGCAAAAACTCACAATATTCAAATATTACATACTATATTCAAAATTATATTAAGAAAATGTATGTAAAAAAATTTGCACTCACTCATAACAATTCAAATATTATTTTATTCAATATGAAAATAAATGTCAATATTGAAATACATAGGAATAAATAAGATTTAATAATTCTGAATTTCAAAATAAATTATTTTCTATTTTGAAATTAAACAATAGCAAAATCTATAATTAAATATATTTAAATAATGTCAGTAAACGATAATTAAAATATATTAATAAATTTTAAATTAACTTTTTGAAAAATATGATAGTGTTTTATTGACATTTAACAATCAAATATTAACTATCACAATTTTAGAAACAAAAAAAAATTACTTCATGAAACTCACTTTTCAACTGTATCTGTCACATAAAATTCACTCAGTTACAATTCAAAATATGTATGTAAATATATATATATATATATATATATATATATATATATATATATATATATATATATATATATATATATATATATATATATATATTAATTGATATTTAAAATATTTCAAGAAATATCATACAAAAATGTTTGAAGTTAATAACATGTATTTATACAAATATTTTATTTTAAATACTAAAGAGTAACGCCAGCATTTCGACTCAATATTTGTTTATATGACCACACTGAAAACATATTTTTATTCTACAATTTGATTTAATTCAATTTCTATGTCAATGTATGTACAAATTCGCGCGTGTGTACACGTACATACGTTCATAAGTACATACGTACACCCGTGCATATGTACACACACACACACACAAAGCTATTATAATAACTCAAATTATTTACAAGTAATTTTTTTTCAATGAATAATCCAACTTTATATAAATGCAAAAGAATTTTATTTAAATTTATAATTTATTTTAAGAACGCTTTTTCCATTCCAAAAAATTAATATAAAAAAAAGAAATATACTATTAAAACAACTCACAAATAGAAAATTAGTGACAGTTACTTTGAACAATATGAAATAAGTAAATGAATTACCTAAAGATTATTTCAAACATTAACTTAAACTGTAAATAAAAAAAAAACATATTTTGCAAAGTACTTCATTCATCAGGTAAACTCTAGTATATTTATTATTGCGTACCGAACATCTTACGACATTAACTGTACAAAAGAAATAGATTATATAAAATCACTGCTATTTTCTCCAAGCTGATGGTATTTCTTGCGGTGTACTAGAACCTAAAATTGGAAAATGATTTTCAAGCGAGTGATTGCTATAATGATTTCTCATTTCTCCCACAGCAACAACTTGACCACAAGACGGACAAACTTCAAGACCTTTAAACGATTTCAAACCTGTTTTTTCTTTATGCACTTCATACAGTTCTTTTTGTTTTTGTACATCAGGTAAAAGAACTAATAATTCAGGAAAAATATTTTCAAACTGCGATCCTAAACTTGATTTACAGCATGTATAGTAATCCTGCGCTGAATATGTTCCCTCTTTAAATAAATGTGAAACTTGTCGGAATTCATTTATATCCTTACTATCCAATGCATTCATAAACTTTTCAATAAGACTTTTGTTCCGTTGATCAAAATTTAAAGGTAGATAAAATGTCGTACTTGTATTCAACATACTATTTGGAAGAATGGAATATTTTTGTCCACTGCTATTTGTAAAAGTCAAATCGTTTGAAGGCCGTGCAACAGAATTCAAAGTGACACTATTAAAACCAGGCGGAGGAGGTTGTTTGAATCCCGGAGGAGGAGATTTCATTGGTAAATTTGAAAAACCAGGCGGTGCAGTAGTTTTTGAATTTAATGCAGGAAAATCATCAATATAAGTATCTCCATTCGTTAAAGTCGGTGAATTTAATGTTCCTATTTTCAATTCAGATCGCTTTCGTTCTCCATTTTGTGTTGTAGTAGACTGCTTTGGTTGTTTGTTTGAACTTTTCTCAGTAATAGCTTTAGAGTAGTTTAACTTCTCTTCGTTGTTATTTTCTTCCGAGGCACTTATGGTATTATTGTTCTCAAAATTATTTTTTTTAGACAAATTAGTATCATTATTAGTATTCTTTGACTTTTTCTTTTTACTTTTTGATTTAACTTCAACCGACTTTGATGATTCTTCACTCGACCATGAATTTATTAATGGAACAACTAAAGATGATGTCTTTTTATTATCAGACCTTTTAGTACTATAATTATCTAACTGTTGTAATAAATTCTTTTCCGATTTAGAGTTCTTAGACTCAGTAAAATTTTTTTCATTTATTACAGGAACCATAACTGATGATCTTTTTTTATTATTATTTTCAAGTTTTTTACTAATGTTACCATTTGTAGATAATTTATTTGCAGTATTAGATTTTTGATTATCTGGTTGAGATTTACTGTTACTTGTTACAGGTACTGCGACTGAAACAGATTTTTTACTATTATCTGATTTTTTAGGACTACTAACTACTGATTTATTTGAGTAGTCCGCTTCTTTCTTTTGCTTTTCAATCGATAACTTATTAGGCTCATTTGTAACAGGAACAGTAACTGAGGATGTTTTCTTTTTACTATCACTTTTTTTAGAACTAGAACTATTGCTAGTATTTGACTTATTTAAAGGTTCATTTTCATTTTTCTGACTTTTTAAAGTTACTTCTTGATTTGTGACAGGCACAACTACTGATGATGTTTTTTTACCTTTACTTGAACTTGCTGTATCATTCTTTTTAGACTGAAGAAAATAATCATCATTTGTGACTGGGACAGTAACAGACGATGTCTTTTTTACATCCGATTTTTTACTTAAATTTACTTTACTTAATGTTGGAAAATCTGTTTCACTATTTATATTTCTTGAAGGTAATACAGGTGCTGGAGCTACTTTTGTTTGTTTTTTACTTTCCTTCTGTTTTGGTGTGATCCACTGAGCAGGTTGCATTGTTTGTATAGAATCAGACTGTAATGATGGAAAATCATTATCCTTTAAAGGTTGATTTATACATAAAGTATTTGAATTCTGACTAATATGTGTTCGTACAGAACCATTCAATCTATGGTTAACATGAATTGAAACATTTGGTGCCTGAACAGGTACCGAATGAATAACCGATCTATTTGAACTCAAAATGTCTCGACTTGAAGGTGAACTGTAGAAAAGAAAAATGAAATTAATTTATAAAATTACATCACTGGATATATAATTAAAAAAATTATACGAAAACAACAAATATTACAAGGATAAACTTACTTAACGCTTAACCGTACAGTTCTATTTAAATTTGCGCTTTCTGAAGATAACAATGCTGGAAAATTGGCATCTGTTCTTGCAGGTGCTTGAGAACTTCTATAATGCCTAATAGTAACACCACCTCCACTACTTTTTGTCATTGGTCTAGCTGTAATTGAACCAAAAATAGGTACTGTTGAACCAGCGAGTGTAGGAAATGCTTCTGGATCAAAAGCATTGATATGCTGTACCGGTTTTTGCATACTTCCATCTGTTTCTGTGTCATAACCAACTGCTCCTTCATCATCATACTGATTTCTGAATTAAAAATGTTATATTAAATACAAACATAAGGTCATCCAAATGTAATGCCTAAATTTGTGTTTTATTAAAGAGAAACATTTGTATATGAAAACAAATGTATAGTTTCTTTTGTTTATTTTTAATAAAATATAAATTTAGGCATCGCATTTGGATGACACTATATATTTATAAATCTTATTCATCATGAAAAAAAGCAATAATAAAATACCTATCTTCGGGAACATTTAATAACTGCCCTAATGTCGGTATTGCCGGAATTCGTGGATTACTTCTTTGACCCATTGATTGTGGTTCGGATCGAGGTCTTGGTGCTAATCTGAACTCAAGTTCTAATGTTCGAGCTTGTTTAGTTGCTGCTTTTCCAAGTAAACGACCATGCACAGATGCTATATGAGCTGAAAAGAAAATATATCTTTTACAAAAACTAACAAGAAAAAAAATAGATTAAAAAAAATAATAAATTATAAATACTTAACTAAAAAATATATTTTATATAAATATATATATATATATATATATATATATATATATATATATATACATACATATATATATTTTATATAAATATTTATATATGTATATATATATACACACACACACACACATTTATTATCAATATACAAAAATTCACTATCATATAAACTGCAGACAAATATCAAACAATATATTAAATTACAATAATATAAACATATAACCAACCTTTTAAATCAATTTCTGTTCTAAATACTGATGTTAACCAGTCTTCTTGACAGTCTCCTTCTTCACAAAGAAAATGATCCGATTGAAAGTGTTGACGTAAATCATCATGCACACTATAAAATTGATGTTGGCCATCGGCATCGCAAAACTGACAAAATAAATGTTCTTTTCTAAGGTGTCGAAATAATTCATCACTGTCCATATACCGTTTATCACAAAACTCACATAATGGATGCCCTCTGTAAAGACAAGAAATATAAAATTTTATTTTTAAAACAATATTTTAGTAATTTTTTTAAAAAAAAAAACAAAAATGTCATTACATCACATAAACATACTCACTTATGTGACTTATCATCTGGATCTCCTTTCCGTCGATGTATACCCAACTGTATTCTATTGTAACAACGTCTTTCAAAACTGAATATTTTCAAGTTACTAACACAAAGATCACAGTAAAACATTTCGTGCACATGGCGTACATGGTCTTTAAGCAAAAAGAATGATTTAAAAGGTTCTTGTGAATCTTTACACACCGGACATCGATGTTTAAGAAGATCGGAAAAGGCTTGCTGCACTTCAGGAGACGTAAAATATATGCCATATTTACGATTGAAAAGGTTACTATCAAACGATTTTGG
Source organism: Neoneuromus ignobilis (assembly GCA_029203775.1). Classification (NCBI taxonomy): domain Eukaryota; kingdom Metazoa; phylum Arthropoda; class Insecta; order Megaloptera; family Corydalidae; genus Neoneuromus; species Neoneuromus ignobilis. The sequence continues at coordinate 32,554,463 of CP092091.1, read as the reverse complement.
CTTCAATCTTTGAAACTTTTGTATTTCAGTTGTAAATATTACCTACAAATAGTATTTAATTACATTACATTTATAAATTTAAATGACTTCAGTTACATTTAAACAGAAATACCTCTGTCCTGTTTTATTATTAGATTTTATAATGAGACATAAATTTAATATAAGTTAATTCATACACTGAAATAATAATTATTCACATTTTCAAAATAACAATTTTACAATGACAGTATTAGTATAAAAAGCACATTATTAACAAGCAGAAAAGGACACTTAGAATATACTTTGTTTTTGATAAAATGTAAGAAATGAATACAATCTTTGAATATAAATCAAATGTGGAACTTATGTTTATTAAATTCATTTTTACATACATTATTAGTTTATTATGTTTTGATAGCTATTGTAATTTTCTATGAAATATTAAATTTGATTTATTTATATACTGGAAAATTATTCCATATATTGCATTTCTAAAAAAACTATGTGAATATAGTATAAAATCTATACATTAATAATATTAAATAAAAATGATTTTGCTCATTTGAGAAAGATGTCAATATAAAATTTATGTACATTTACATAGATTGCATTTTATTATTTTAGAACCTAAAAGTTATTTATAATATTGTAACAGATAGAAGATCAAATGAACTTTTCCTTGGATAATTACAAAAAATAATGTAATTTTATATATTTCATACAGATTTATTTTTTAACAGGCAATACATATGGTACACACGTGTCGACTTGTATGAGATGCAATTATATCAAATACGCCTGACTAAATGTATTCCTTTCAAACTGTGACTTAAATTTTGTGTCAATAAGAGGAGGACCATATAACCTAACAAAAACAATACTATACGTAATACTTCATGCTATATCTTAAATTTAATTCTTGGAATTTATGAAAACCTAATATAAATATGTTTGTTAAAATGATTATGAATGATTTGTGCATTGAATGCATTAAACGGATGCTCCCTATTCGAGACATGTGATCAATGATGATCGAATCTGGTGTTTGTATCGGCATTAATTATGTTTTGCAACATGGTTAATCTAATGTACTTTGTATAAAAAATCATAATATGCATAAAACGTGCTTTTGTTTATTTGCAAAATACTGTCATTTGTCATTATATAACAAGGTCATATAAGCAAATGGGGTAAATCTAAAAATAACTAACCTACACGCATATGTCAAATTCATTTATGTGTTCAATAAAAATATAATATACAGTGGACACTGTCACAAATCAAAATGAACAGCCTACCTTCGGCATATGAGTTCTACATATGGGGCATTCTGTTTGATCACAGAGTACTCTCATGCGAGTCGAGCACTCATAACAAACCGGATGGTTACAATCACCGACTGAATATATATTAACATTTTTAAAGCAAACAACACACGCGTTTTCCATCTCACTAGAATTTTGATTAGTTTTAGATGACATATTTGTTATATTAAGATTTTCTTCAAATATTCTAAGATATTACAAAAAAGTAATGAAAGCACGGCTACCAATCGCATACTGCTATAGCGTGCTGTACGAAACGATTATTTATTTTTTTACCGTCAGATAGCAGTGGAATTTTTGCAACGTGTACTATTCAATGTAGAACTCAAGTGTATGAATGTTTAATTAGAAGAACTGCAATATCACACTATTTTTTTATGAAAGAGTATATAAAACAGTCATAATGTATAATATTAAAAATTATTTTATAACTATAGATGATATTTTTTTGTAACAAATCTTGTTATTAATATATCAAAACTAATTTAAAATAAATTCAGTTATCTCTCAATAACCTTGATTGATTTATTCATATCTAGTAATTTTGATTTGAAATAACAAAATTTAAATTAATCAGTTTTTCCCGACAAAACAATATATATACTGTGATTCCCCGGTATACATCCTTCCGATTAACGTCGTTGTGAAATTTAAAACAGTGAGATTTACGTTCCCCTAACTTGAAAAGTGTATATGAGATAATTGCATATGTATATAAATCAAGCTATTGACATCTTTATGGAATATGACAAATAAACGCCAAGATTCAAGTCAATAAGGCACTCAATTTACATTAGTGTAGGATACTATAAGGACCTTTGTGCAAAGAAAAAAAAAGAACTTAACGCTTACTTAACGCAGATGAAATTAATTTCTCCAGTAAATTTCCGAAAAAGAATCTGCAAGTCCCTATATTATAAATCGAAACCAAATCCTCAGATGCTTGAATTATTTCAAATCACATACGTGTGTGAATTAGAAATTATGTCATAGTATGATGATAGATCTGAAGATTCATATGTAACACATCATAATACAAAAATATTTTTTAATGAATTTGAAAGCTTTTATAATGTATTAATTTTTAATTACATAAGTGTAAATACATATGTATTCATAAAATTATTTAAGTACATAAAAATAAATGTTGAAAATTCCTATTAAAAAGCAGAGTTTTTCTTAATTATTTCGATTTTACAATATAACTTATTTTTGCGATATTCAATTTACGTTTTTTCATTTTACATCGCCATTTTTTGGACCGCTTCTTGACGTGCATACATACATATATCGAAAGATTACAGTACATACAACATATAAATGATTCATCTATGCATTCAAGATAATATGTACCATAATGTTTTTAGTAATTCATGAAAGTCATCGGACACATACCAATAAAACATTTTAAAAATAATCATTGAACAATAATAAAAGTATGATACTGTTTTTAATAAAATTATATTAGATATTGAATTTTTTACATCAATTTCTATTAAAAATATTTTAGTAAAAACATATAAATATCGTTATGTAAACATTGAGTTCACAAGTAATATAGTACAAATTATAAAATGAAGAATTTCATATCATACACATAGTATATACACTGATGTGTAAAGGTATTCGCCATATGGGTAACACAAGCATTTATTGATATAATTCAAGTCATTAAATTAAAAAAAAAGTTATTTAATTGATAATAAATATAATATTCCTTATATTTATTTTCAATTAAATATTTTTTTTTATTTTATGACTTATTGAATTATATTAATTAAGTTGTTTATGTTACCCATATGACGAATACTTTTACACGTCAGTGTACCTTTGTTTAAAAGTGTGCATGTTTAGCAAAATATGAAAAATAAAAACAGCAATAAATTAGCTCTTTGTATTCAATTTTTATTGCGCTAATGAAAATATAATAAAAAATAAAAGATTTTTCTACGAAAATAAGTTTTTTGTTTACATTTGATATTCAAACAATTAAAATTACTTCTGTTAACGTATAACAGAAGCCTATATACGAAATCTTTAAGGAATACTGCATTAACATTTTCAATATGTTAATATTTGCTCGTAGGGTAATTTTAGTCATTGATTATTGGGTTATTGTTTAAATAGTATAGAATAGAATGTAACAATTATTATTGCAAAAAAGTTGGTTAGTGTACATTCGAAATTTAGTATTTCTTTTTTTTTTTAAAAAAAAAACTAAATAAATTCAATATCGGAGATAGAAAAATATTTGAATTATTAAAATCTATGATCTGAATAGTAAATAGAAAAAAAATAATGAATGTTCAAAAAAGAATAAATGATCGGCAAGAAAGGAAAGTTTAAAGGAAAAATCATTTTACCCTTTCGCTATGGCGTAGTTGGCCGCCAGTATACTGCCACTGTATAGGTTAGTTGAATCGCGAATCCCTAATGCAAAATGTTGAAGGAAAATTATAGTCACTTTAGTATATAGCGATTGTACGTTGAATGGTTATTATTTTTGTTTCGAAATTCTGGTTTATCTCAATACTTCAGCAACTCCAAACAACACAAGGAAACATAGAAAAATGCCTGTTCAGAATAAAATGTAGAGCTACAAAGAAAAACGAGTGAATTCGAAAAAAAACTAATTACGTACGTTAGAAAAGTGAAAATTTAAAAACGGAAATGGTCCAGTTAAGTAGCAAGAACTGAAGACCACCGATGGATAAATGATATTATTGATTGAGAACCTATATAAGGTTCAAGAAGAAACTTATGAATAGATGGGAAGATATGAGAACATTTGTCGGCATGGAACAGAATACAAAAGCACTGGATCGGTTGAAGTAGATAGTTTTAAGAGGCCTTCTTCATCCAACAGCGGATAGAAAGAGGCTGTTACTTATACTGAAAACAACAATTCTGTATTTTTTAGAATTATACAACAGCTTTAAAGTTAATTGTATTTTTTATATAAATCGACTTGACATGTCGACAAATTTTCTCACATATTTTGCAGCGACTTGTACTCCAAATTAAAAGATTATTTTCTTTATTAGTTATAAAAAAATACTTAATATGAAAACATGTGTTTAGCTTTTTAGTACTTAATAGCCTGTTTATGAATGTTATTTTTTTTCATTTCCATCAGCAATATTATAAAAGCATTTACAACTACTACTCAATTACGAACTTCGAAAAATTCTCGGTTGTAAAGAAAATCTGGTTATCACATTGTCGTCGAAAAAAATGCAGAACTCAATGATTGGGGTTATAAAAAGGGCATAAAATCATTTCAAAACATTGTCAAATAACGTGTGTTTATATAGAAAATAAAAAGATTTCCCTTGTTATGCATTGAATATTTTAAACTACATTCAACTTTTTTCTTATACGACGAAATAATATAACTATTAAGAGTCCTTGTAATTCGAATTGCAAATCTACAAAATATTGAATAATTTATATTAAATAAAATGTTTATTTTATGTAAACCTAAATATTATTAATTTGTGATTAACAGAAACTTAAGTTAATAGAAACTTACCTCCGTAAAAATTCTGAACATTGTATTCTTTATTTTTAGATTTTCTTCTTACATTAAAAATATATAATACACATAAATAATGAAAGTATACGGATGAAAAAAAAAATAGAATATTTTTATTTATTATACTTCGATACAATAATGATAACAAATGATATCTTTCATTAACATTACATACAAGATGATAATAATCATAATAATGACAATAACTAGATAGTAAAACAAAAACAAGATTTAATGAACTTAAATAGAAGTTATACAAATTGCAAATCTAAGAAATACGTGTAAATGTTATACTGTATGAAAATGATATATAAATTAAATATATTTTTAAATTTAGATTAAAAATGTTTGATAAAAATCAACTCTCTTTATCTTAAACATTAAAAAATATTAAAAATATATGTACTATTTCTTACCGTAAAAAAAAAAACATTAACTTTTTATATCGATTACTTTTAGACTTGCTTAAATAATTCAGCTGTAAATCGCTTTTAAATAATAATAATAATAGTAAAAACAATAATAATAAATGATGTTTTAAAAAGAAAGGTCGGGATATATGATCAGGTTATATCTGGTTTAGAACAAATTTACTTCCCAAGAATCTGAAAAGAATAAACTATTAATAAAAGGTCAAATAATTACAATAAAAAAAATCCATTATGCTGAAAAGAGAATTGTGGACATTAATTTTGTATTAAATATGTGATGCATTATACAATTCTCCAATAAACAGCAAAAGTAAAAAAATACAAAGTACTCTATCATAAATGAATTACATAATACAAAACATAGGTATTCAATAATTATTGTTCACTTTGTTTGTAAGCTAACACATTTTGATAACAATATCATCACAGTCATAATGCTGTATTATAAAATCTAATTTTATATTAACCCTACATTTCCTGTTCGTCTCTTACTCGCGAACAAACTGTCAGTTTTGAATTTCTTTATACTTTATACTGTAATACGTGCATGTGGTTTTGCACACAAATTCGCGTTGCAAATACTTTTTCGACTTGGAGAAACGACGATTTTTCTTTCCTATATATTTACTTCGCACTTTTCGGAATTATTTCAATAATAAAAACACAAAAAAACAACAAACACTACCGAAAAGCCTATTTGCAAAGATCAAATGGTTAAGGGATTTATTGTTTTATACGAAAGATAAATCGTTGACTAAAATACTTTTATGTATTTAAATATTACATGTACAACTAAAAATATTAATTTCTTCCAATTCCACACCGGTTCTAAAATATAGATTTTTTGAGGTATACTATGGACATTAAATAAAATATCTTCTATTTTTTAAGTTTTTAAAATAACTTATTATCTTACCTTTCAATAGATTGAGACACCATCACACTTTAAAAACAACAATGCGAATGATGTACTGAAAGTGGTAATTTCTTGATCGATTGAACGAAACTGATCATTTGTCTGGCCTTTATAAAACCTCTATCTTATTAATTTAGATTTTTTTTTTGAAATTTCATAAACATGCTCGTGATAAAAAAATAAATGATTAGAATTCATCTAATGGAAAGAATTGATAAAAAATTGTATTATGTATAATAATTTAAGGGTTTGTAATAAAATTAATATCAGAATGCATACCATCATTAAAAATCTTGGTGCACACATTTAAGTTAACTACTTAAACAACATTTATAAAGTGATTAATAAAAATATTTAAAGCAAATACCATATTTAAAGTAATAAAATTAATGAAATCACAATTTCATCTCAGATGAAACCACCATTTCAATGTTCTGCAATTAGGAAAATGTACGAAACAATAATAAAAAGCATATTTTTGTAGAAATAAATGCTAATTCCTTCTGGACCGAGAACTCGTTGAAAGTTAAACCTATCAATAAATAATTAAGGAATATATGTTGGAATACGGAGATAAATTGAGGAAGACATGAAATAGATTATTAATTATGAAAGGGAAAGAAGGAATTAAAAACCGTGAGAAGGATGAATGAATGAAGAAAATAAACAAACAATCATACATATAAGTACATTTAGGACAACCTTTATTGAATGCATACTGGTCAATCGATTATACACATACACAATTACAGAGTACAGAAAAAATGTACAACACATCATAGATAATATATATTTTATAATAATATAATTTGCTGTGTAATTTTTCAGATTTTTTTCACTTAAAAGCACTTACCTTAAATTCTAAATTAGACTTAGTAATTAATTATTATTCATTTTTCATCATTTTTTTATCATATCGTTATATGATTACAAATTATACATATGTCATCATCTTAAACATAACTGTTAGTTATATTTTTTATATAGTAATAATAATAATAATATATAGCATATAATCAATACTTATATAACTAACGCACACAGTTAAAGACAGGCAGACTAAGTTCAGACCATATTGTTCCTTTTTTTAATTGGAACGGTTTACCTAATGAATAATTATTTTGTCACGAGAACAAAATATTTTGGCTTGAGATTTTTTTTAAGTTAATATATTTAAGTGATATTTTTTGATTTTTTTTGTGATTTTCGTATATTTTTTTTAAGACTGACGAACATTCACTTTTTAATTTCGGTATAGTTTTCGTTTTGTACCGGGTTTGTTTTCTTAGTATTGACATTTTCGGAATTACATAATTGATCGAGTTAAAAATAAAACAATTAAATAACATCTTATTTATATTATCTAATAATAAATGATATGTAATTGTAATCATGTGCGTGTAATCTATTAATAACGTATTAATTTCATATCAAACAGTCATTAACATATAACGGATATATGAAATTTATACGTCTTTAAAATGACGGTACAATTTCGGAAGGAATGTGTTTTAAAACTATTATATCATCGAATTACTCAAAAAAAAATTACTTTTAAATAAAATCCGCGATGTTTACTTAAAATATTTGTACAATTAATGCCTAAATATCTAAATGATTTTTGGCAATGACACGATTTTCAAAAAGAGATACATACTTTTGAGTAATTATTTTAATACAAACGGTCTTAAGACACATTTTACAAAATATGAAATAAAACACTATAGAGGGAAATTACATTGTTTGCTAGATTTGTCAATAATATAAATAAGTTATTATTTTTTTCCCCAACACAATAGTTTTTTAATAATGCGACTTGTGAATACACATGTGTAATATGTAATTAAATTGCACGTTTCCATAAAATCAAATCACAAACATCAATCAAACACATTGCATTTAACCCGGTACAAAATATTCCGAAAATATATATATATATTTTTAAAATTTATTATTAAATAGATTTATTGATGAGAGTATATGGATGATTATTCATTTTAAGAGAATTATCATATTATTTTTGTCTAAAAAATGTGTAGTATTTTTTTCTATTATTATCACCGAAGTCATTTTGGCTTGCCACCCTGGTCCCCTGAGTGCTTCAGACAATTCAAAACAAACCGCATTAATTATCTCATTAATTGTATTTTTTTGATTACATATATTAATTTTTATTGATATACCAGTAAAGATTTTTATTTATTTTATTTTTTATTACATTTAGATACGTTCGTTTATGATTAATATAATATATATATATTTATTTTTTTTCTTTAGAAAATTATTATCTATTAAATTGAACAACCTCTCCAAATAAATTGGAACAAAATACCGACTGGAATGACGAGTATCGGACTCCCGTTGAACTACGAACGATTATTAGTAGCTCTCGATACTGACACCAGTCAGAGCCAACATTCCACACAATTGTGGAAAAACAACAACTATCCAGCCCAATCGATGGGCTTTTTAAACACGCGAAGAAAGATAACAACATTCTAAAAAATTAACACTAGAATCACCGAATATTTTTTTCCACTATTATTAATCAGATATTAGATTGTTGATATTGCCATGATAGATGTGATCAAATATGTAATCGTAAGATCAAAATAAACTTAAGAGTTAATCCTTAAATTTAAATACGAATATTATTTTTATGTACTTTTTTTAGTGTTTTTCAATTTTTTTTTATTTACGATACAATATTCTATAATCTCAAACACAAAATATATAACAGCAAAAACAAAACACAACCATGATTAGAATTATAAACAGGTATATGTGTGTTTCTTTTAAAGGTAGATTATATATTACTTTTCAATTTAGTATTACTTTAAAAAATAATTATTTATCCTTACACAATAAGCGAACGTATTTTTTTACTATCTTAAGTCGAATGGAAAATAAATATATATCTAGTCGGTTATGTGCACAAATAAACGTCAAATTCTTTAACGAGATATGAAAAAAGGAACATATATTACAAAATTGTGTTGTTGGACAGACATGCTGAATTCTTTGTACATTCTTTTGATATGAATGGGAAAATACATTACTTTACGGCAAAAATTAATTCATAACGGATATCGTACTAGTTGCTTTTAGAACATTTTTCTTATCGATTCAATAATGGTTCGTGTAACTATCTACTTATAAGAGATGCAAAATAAAAATGTAACAACGTGCCAAGTAAACGTTTTTAATCACGAGTTTAAAAAATATACATATTTAATGATATGTAATTTGGATTGAATGGTAAAAATGTGAAAACAATTCCGGATTCATCAGAATTTAGTATACAGAATACAAACGAATTTAGAATATCATAAATTTAGTATTAAGTAAAAACACGCGCGAAAACTATTACAACAAAAATATTTTTTTTCACAAATTTTATGTATTTATTTCTTACAAGATATTTGACTGTGGGGTGAAAACAATGGCAAACAGACACAATACAAGGCCCCCCAAAACACAGATAAAGTTCGTTGTTTGAGCAATTTTTTTTTGGTAGGCCAAATCGTCGATGATTTTGCCCCACAAAATAAGTTTTCTAAAATAGGCGATAAATTGTCAATTTTAAATATACTTTTATTTTGCATCGGTGTGAATTTCAGTTCGTAACTTGGCAAAGTAATATCAGTATTTATATTTTCCCATTTTTAATTTATGTTTAAATAATATATCTATATATAAAATATTTGTAATATATACGTACATAAAATTTAATTCAGCATTCATCAACACACGATTTAAGTAAAAAGTATATTAATATTATTTAATCATAGCACAATTTTAGAACAAAACGAAACTATTAAAACTAATTTCTAAGATGACTTTAAATAACAATTCCTCAAAAAAATACTACTAAATTCAAATGTAAATTTTAAATGCTTTTGATTTATTTAAGTGCATTGAAAAATAAAACAGGAATTATACAGATGAATAACTAATTGAAGAATAAATAAACAAACAAATATGAGATACATTACTGATATTGCAAATTATTATTATTTGTATTGTTTTCTTTTATGTTTTGTACCCAGAATTTGTTCATTTATAAGTGAGCATGAAACGTTTTCTTTAAAATAGATATTAATAAAAAAAACAACAACTGGGATGTTAGATGAGAATAAACCGTGCAGTACTGGTTACGTTCTGCACAGACTAGAACAACTAAACGTGTTTAAAGGAGTATGTGCCTTTTTATTAAGGTGATTATATAAATACATATTTACGACAGTAAAATAATTACACGGGTTTTATTTAAAAAAAAAAACGAATAAAATATCATATTTTTTAAAAAAATTCGTAACTGTTTTTGCGTCGCTTTTTGATCATGATTATTGTATGACAATACAGAGGTACTTTTTTAAAAAATTTGATGACTCTTTGAAATAAACATTTTTATAATTAATTGATTACTGTCGTAAATTTTTAATTGGTGCATATATGGCAACTCTGTAAGTCTTTTATATTTAAATATAATACTAAAATAGCGACTAAAAAAGAACCTTGTTGTCATGTGATGTATTTTCTTTATGTTTGGCAGCCTGAGCATCTCTACTAATAAATTCGTACTAGAAATACGAGTATGTACTACATTTTTTTGTTGTTATTCTCTGTCAAAAGGGCACTAAAATGTATTAAATTAAAATAATCCGACGTTGATACGTATATATTTTTTTAATTAATACCATTTTCGAGGAACTATTGGCACGTAGAAATCCAATCGAAATTGATCGAATATGAACAAAACTACTCGATTTTAACGTAATATCAAATAGAGTTTTATTATGATTATATTTCATTTAAAATGAAAATTCGGTTGATCTCCCGCGCAACGCTATGCCCGAGTACTAAGATTATATTTTCATCGTCGATTATTTATTTATTTTTTAAATCCGACTTGACATTGAAAAGTTTCATAAATAATCAGTAAACAATGTAAATATTTATCGTTCAAACAAAATGCAATTATTTTTTATATATTTTACTATTTATACACATTATATTTCTACATATTTATTTATATTTATGTATATATATATATAAATCTAAAGCTGAATTAGTAATACTTTTAAATCAACACCTTAAACCCATCTAATTAATTAATAAATAAAAAATATAATATGAAATTTGTGTAATAAAAACAAGGTGAACGTTTTAATAGGGTCATTTCAAATTTTATATTTTTAAGTAATGATTTACATTTGTAACATTATTACTATTAATATTCAGTAATATTATTATAAACAAAGCTTATGTAGATATTTTTTTGTACATATAATATTTACGATGCGTATACATACCACTATATTTTAAGTTATAATTATACAAATTAAAACTAGATAAAATGAGCAATATAAGTACTAAAAAAAGCATAATACAATTTGGCACAGTACAAATTTGGTCAAATTTACAACTTATGTGCACTTAGCCATAATAAGACTATTAAAAGAATTATACAGTAATGTTTACTGTACAGGAATTTAGGGTACGTGTATAAATTTATAAACACTGTTTTTAATAAAAACGTTTTTTATTTATTTAATATATGTACTTGTGCTCACTATTGTTAAAGTATTGATCAAAAAGAAAATACAAACGAATCTTTATTATTACGATAAAACTATGAGTTCATATACATGAAAATTGATACGAAAAATAGTAATTTCTTGCATCTAAGCTATTATTATTTAAATGAATTGAATACGTGGTGTATGAAAGAACTTATTAAAAGGGGTTATTACTTACATGTACATTATATGAATGAAAAAAAAAATTAAGTTAAAAGTAAGCACAATTACACAATTTTCCAAATAAAATTTTATAATGAAATAGTTTTATTTGTTTTTTTAATATATATATATATATATATATATATATATATATATATATATATATATATATATGTATGTATGTATGTATGTATGTATGTAAGTGTGTGTGTTGGTGTGTGTGTGTATGAATATACTTATACTATTTGAGAAGATTCGTTGGAAGGAAAAGGTACAATGCTTGGTAATTAAAAATTGTGAATACCGCCCAAAAATGGTTACTCTATTACCTTTTTTAAATAAATTATTAACTAATAAATTACTAATCTACTGAGCACCCCAAAAAAATGAGCAAAGGTTACACACAACAAATAGCTCTGTGCAAAGAATGCAATATGTTTTTAATAAATGTATTTTTTTAATTTTCTACACTTACGTAAATTTGCTTAAATATTCAATTCGTTAAAACGCATATTTAATGACTGAGAAGAAAACGTTCTTTTTGAACACATTCATCATTGAAATTTATTTTTTCTTTAAAAAACAAACATTTCTCGTCTTTCATTAAATAAAACATTTTAATCACCTGGTTCTTCCTACAGTCTTTGTCCGTCATCGCAAAATGACTTCATACCTACATATTTTATGAAAATTATTACGTTAAAATAATCTAACATTAATAACGTCCCTGATTTTTTTTTAGTTAGCTCACATAATCATGTCGTCAATATCAACAGACAACATGCGATCCATATATATTATATTTATTATTACAGGCCAATCAACTTCTTAAATTTAGAATAGACAACACTAATTTCTTTTTTCTAATTAAAATAATGTCCCTGAATAGTTGAAATTTTTTAACACATATACAAGAATACTCATCATACAATGACTGAAATATTGTGAATTTTTTGAGGTTAAATAATTTTTTTCATTGCATTTTAAAAAATATATAATTCTAACTGCCACGTTTGTATCTAGATTGGAGACTAGATAAACTAAAATTTCAATAAATAAATATATATTTTTTTTAAAAAATAAGAAAAGTACCACGATTCGATCCGATATACGGCTTTATAGTAATATAATTGTTATTATACAATAAGAGAATATTATTATTAGCGACGCTCTGAAATAAAGAAAATACTAAATTGTAATTCAATATCTCAATTCAAGTTAGTAATAGTTGTTTTATTAAAATTTTAAGTCATATATTTTTTTTAAAAAAATTACTCGATTACTTTAAACTAATAGATTAACAAACGTGACAGTATAATAAATATAAATAAAAATAATATCATTATGGGACTAGGAAACAATAAGGCCACCTAAATTTTTGTGTAAACATTACATTGGAACGAAGATGTCACAACCACTAAATTATATTAACACAAAAGAAAAATGTAAAAAGTTAAACAATGATAAAAGCGAGGGAGGAATGAACGATAGAATAATATCGGAAACTGGAATATTTACGATCGAGAGACATTTAAAGCGTAATGTACAAGCACCTGGGGCATCGGCGAAGATGCGTGCGGGTATATCCGACAATCACTTACAAGAAAACTTCATACTGGTCCTACGTAACCTAAACAAGTACACTATGTTATTTATTTATTTTTTTAAAATATATTTATACCTTTTACATGCATAGTATTTAATGGGATATTGAATGAAACAAACACACGTGTCATCTTTATACATTTGGCAGTTCACGCTAGCTATCTCTCACATCTGGCCGATGCAAGTAAACATTTTATTTCGATTTGTTCAGTGTTCATATTTTTTCTTTGTATTTGCAATTGAAAGACAATATACAAACAAAAAAAACAATAACACTGTTACAATTGTGTAAAGAGCAAAATATCGGCATTATTAGATTCTTTATTAATTTTACTTTAATGAATGCTGGTAGTAAGGTAACAATGTTAAACATATAAGGTTTTTATTCACCGACGATAATACAATTTCATACAGCGAATTATCACCAAAACACTGATATTTAAAAACTACACACTACTAAATATGATTTTTTTTATTAATCTATTAAAAATCACTAGCTGGAAGGGTTCGAATTACATTGCACAGTAATAATTCGAGGCACTTGTTATAATAAGTTAAATATGTTTGTGCCCATCAATTTGGTAATCGACTAAGTCAGGGCTCGTCAATAGAACAATAATCGTTTGTATTTTTTTTTTATAAACTTCGCGTGAAACACAGCACATTATTTAATTAACTTAATTTCAAAAATTGCAATAGAATCACAGTTGAATTACATCATTATTATGTTTAGTGAGGTTTGAAAATAATAATGAAGCACGATCGAAGTTATAAAAAAAAAAAAAAAAAAAAAAAAACATTGACGAACTCTGAACGAATTGGGTGTAGTGGTGCATTGATTGATAAATTACTTGAATCAATTTGAAATATATACAAATATTTTAAATGTATATATTTGTATACCAGAGGCACTGAAAAATTAAAGTCTTTGCGTCGAGGAAGATTAATATCAAGAAATGATAAATACAAAATAACTGCTTTGTTATTGAAAGACTTTTGGTCACATCATTTATCACGCATTGGTTTTACAAATATCAAGTGCCTCCGATATAAACCAACAATGGCAAGAATAAAAGCTAAATTATTATTTATAATAATGATAATATACACTTAAGAACTATTAGTTTTGATGTACGAATAACCACACACCGTTTTTTTTTCTTTTTTTTGACGAAGTTTTGTTTGAACGATAAATAATAATTTATTGAACTTTTCATTAATTAAATCGTTTTGAGACGGATGAAAGTAAATCAAATTGCTGAGCTACTAACCCTGCAATGTTGGTTAGTTGAAAAGGTGTAAAAAAAATGTGATTTTAATTAGAAATGGCACGTATTTAGAATAGAATTATTTGATGATGCAGAATAAAGTTAGCATCTCGATGATTTTTTTCTAAAGGTACAGAATTAGAATTGTCCAATATATTGTGTGTATGTGTTTTAATTAATTTATTTATATATTTCACTACCATGTTTTATTTTCATTGAAAACATTTTTGGGTAAGCTCGAATCATAAGATATTATGGTGTTAATTCTAACGAAGGCTATTTATTTCGTAAGTTTACGCACTTTCTTTAAGTTGTATGCAAAAAAGGCCTCATATTGACATATATAAAAATTATATTTTTAGTTTTATTTTTGCTTTCAAAAATTATGGATGAAAATACAGCATTTTACAAAGTTTAAAAAGATCATAAACATTATTATAAATTCATGATTACTTCAACATACTGAATAAGCTTTTATATAATATAAAAAACACTTTGATGAATGATTCCGATTTTTTTTTTTTTTAATTATTATTATTATTAAGTGGGCGATATGAAAGTTGAACTAGACCAACTTCAGAAGACATGATGCATATATGTATATGTATAACTATATATTTATATGTAATATAAATAGGCAGTTGCAAAAAATACTGAAGAATAATTAACATGAAATAATTTTTAAAGGCGTCGCATTCATTCAAATATTTCATCCTACAACAATATATTAAACAACATAATGATATTTTAATTTGGAAAGTACATAACATTTATTTAAAATAAAAACTATAACTGGAAAAAAACTAAATTCTGATATGTCTATTAGGTTAAGCATCCGTGTTTTTGTCTTCTTTGTTACACGAATATAACACAGTAATAAAGAGATCAAAATATATATATATAACGGCAACATATACAACAACCATTGTTTCAGTTACAGAGGCACAATCTTGGTTGCTTTTTGATATTAACAAATGTCGAAGATATATATTATAATTTTTTATATTTGTTGTGGTCACCGATTTACTTTTGGTACTAAAAATAGCAGAAGCGTACATTTTTAAGGTACTAAACACACAAATATTGTTTGATTTTTGATTATTACTTTTTACTATATTTATGATTTTAAATGACATTCAAAAATTATCTTTCATTAAATGTTTTTTTTTTTTTTTTAATAATTTTGCATGATTAATTTGATAGTAATTTATACATTATAATTACATATAAAAAGAAATATTTATACAAAAATCGAAAAATCTAAATTCATTTTATAAAATGTATGTCCAGCACATGTAAAATCGAAATTTACAAAATGTACGTTTAGTACATTGCAATTTAAATATTATATATTCAGTATAGAAACAAGAAATCTTACGATAAAAGTACATTTACAAAAACCATTCAAATATATGATGTATTAAGGCGAGCTTTATTTTATTATCAATTATCATTTTTAAATAAGATGATTTGAATTTAACTTAAAATCCTAATAAACAATGAAGAAAACAGTAGTCTACTCTGATTATATATATATATATATATATATATATATATATATATATATATATATATATATATATATATATATATATATATATATATATATATATATATATATATATATATATATATATATATATATATATATATATATATATATATACACATACAATCTTGATAATTACAGATTATTGAATACAATGTGAAATCATTTTATATTTTAATAGCACTATAACATTAAATGGAAAAATATTTACTTTTCCTTTATGCCTACATAATTTTTTTTTTTTATTTATTTTCAGAATACAAAATAAAAAAAATAATGTCAGATGCGTTTGTTATTCATAAACAATAATAATTTAGATATTAATGACAAAAATAGTTTTTAGTATGTGGACTTTTAATATTTCTTTTAACCTATAATAATGCATACGTACGTTTCACTTCGCCTCTCGTAATTTCATCAAAATAATTTGGATCAATTTTACTCCATACCAAATCAAATAAATAAACAAAACGGCACATATTTTACTATTCTCGCACAAAGTTATTTCAAATGAAGAAGGCTTATTTTATAAATAACTAAAAGATTTTTTTTTACATTTTTTTTGCGTTTTTACGTTGTTACTTACGGAAATTGTTTGCTTTAATTAAAATTTCCGTTTTTCTTTGAATTTAATGAATTTTAATACTTTTATATAAACCAAATAATAATTATATTTTTTAAATACGTCACAAAATAATGATTTATTTTAAGTAATCACTATTATATGTATATACCGTAAATACGACCTAACAATGTATTTGAATAGACCTAAGAATTCTAGATTAACAGTTGTCCATTTTCTATTAAAAATCGCAATTTTTGCGTACTCAGGCAGGCAAGCGAAAATACTGTTCGTACGGACCTGCATACATATTCAATACACATATTTTTTTAATATATATATATATATATATATATATATATATATATATATATATATATATATATGTCACTAAAAACGAGAAATAAATAACTGCACTAGCTAATACATCACATGGAATCAAAAACTATTTGATCTGTCCTCAATTTTTTTTTTTAATATATAATATATAGACTAACATTATTTTTAACGATATTATTATATCCTAACAATTACTTAAAATAATTATTAACATCACATTATCCCAAACCCCAATGTGATTTTTAAAATTATTATACATATGTATTTTTCACTACAATGCTATATTTTTTTCCCTAAAAGCTACGGAAGGCTTTTTACTTGCTCCATAATTAAACATTGTTTTAATACATTAAATTTCTAGCAGTATTATACAGTGATTTTTAAATGATTTTTAACGATAATATTGATTAATTTTACAGGTAATTTTAAATATATTTATAGAGAGACGTGCACATTCTTATTTTATATTGATATATTCACTAACTGTTAAATAATACACCACTTAAGTAAGTTAAATACATTTCTTCCTTTAATTTGGCAGACTTGTGTGACATTTTTGCTATTGTGTTTTTTTCATACATTTTGGAAATAAATAATGATTTTAATGCTGAAATTGTAGGAAATTTACGTTTAGAAATATAAAATCTAAATACATCTATATCCGATAAATACAAATAAATATATTTTCAAGATGCAAAGCGTTTTTTCTAAAAAAAAAATAAAATAAAATAAAAATAATAAATAAATCTAAAACAATAATGTTTCATTTATAGGAATGAATGAAATTTGACATTTAATTACCCTTTAATCATATACAAATCGATAGTAATTTTTAATATGGAATTTTTATACATATACTTTTTTTATAAATATTTTAAAAAATTCAGTAAACATTAAAAATATCTTTGTTTATTATATTAAAACAAATATATTTTGACTACAATATGATTGTTATTAAACATATTTTTTATTTCTATATCCTCTTTTGATGCTCACTTAATCATTTTTTTTTATATTCGGCACATTGGGAAAGAACGTTTTGAGAATTTTTTATTCGATTTACATATAAAAAAATAATATTTTTAGTACAACACTCGTGAAAGTCGAATTATCTTTCTTTTAAGAATACATTTAACAGTTTGCGTACTTTTTTCTAAAAAAAAATATCAACAGGTCTGTTGTCTATATATTAATTTTGAAAATAATTTTCAATGTTTTTAGTACATCAACTTTGTATTCAAATTCACGGCAAAAATCCTATTCTTTAACAATTTTATGCACAATAAATTATTAACAAGAATTAGAACATTTAAATTATAACAATAAACCTCTTTAAACGATTAAAAACTTTTGAAAATCTTCAAAACATTTAGATTTGTCAAATAAGAAACGAAAAAATATAAAAATTTACACATTTTTGAAATATTTTATGTCTTTTATTTTTTACTTAAATAGAAATGAAATGAAATTTTATTTAAATATAATTTAATAATATAAAAATATAACTCAATGTAATTTTATTACAACTTGAATTACTAATATCATCACTATCAATAATATTACAAAATGGGAATACGACTCGTTTAAAAAATTGGCACATTTATTTTAACAACACTAAAATTAACTAAATGAATTTCTAAATATCGTTAATTTAAGTTTTAGAAATTATATATATATTATATAAATTTAGTAAAAAATAATGTATGTATGACTGAACTTTAATAAAGTTCAATGAAAATTTAATTATATTAATTTTTCAATTTTAACATTTGTTATTTGTCTTACTAACACGAACATGTAAATAAAATGTGAAAATTCATTTCTCGATAGGTTTCTCTTATTATTCTCGTTTCATTATACGGAAAGAGTAATTGTTAATAATATGATATGATATATATATATATATATATATATATATATATATATATATATATATATATATATATATATATATAATTAAAATGACTAATTCAAAATATTTCAAAAATTAAAATTTATATATTTGCTTATTTATTATATCGACATGAAAGGGTCATATTTGCGACTAAATTTTTATATGAAGACAAATCAAGTAAAAATGAAACAATTTCTATTAGAAGAATTCATGAATAAAGAAATCAAATATATATTAATAAAATATGTACTACTTGTAAATTATGTTAATTTTTGATTGATGTACAAAATACATTGTTTAGAATAACATTTTTTTGTCAATTCTATCTATTTTATGTTTATATTTATTATTTTATTTCGCCTTTCGTACAAATGTTAGATGTATTCTAAAAGATTACTTTTTCGATTAGAACTGGCTATGACAACAAGGACGAAATATTGTAATTAATAATGTAAAAAACATTTTGATATTATTGAGTTGTGCATTTGAATTGAGGCAAACCGATCATTCTATTTAAGTCTTATAGTAAATAGTATAGTATTTTATAATAACCATATATAATTATATAGAGATTTAAGTTTATAAATTTAAAATCATTTCAAGCTGAGCTTACATCTTAATAATACCCTAACATTATCATTTTCATTTAATATTATAATAATAATTAACTAATTAAATATATATTAATAGCTTATTAAATATTTTTTCATTGGATAGGTACATAATGATTAGACACTTATTTTTTTAATTAAACGTAAGTAAAAAGAGACTGAACTAAACTATCGCACACAGATATTAGTGAAGTGAACAATATATTCATATTATTTTGACTTTCGTTTTTGTATTCTTAACATCTCATGTAACGATAGCAATCATTCCCGTATGGATAATGTATCTCGAGGAAAACAATATTCTAAACATAATTATTATAATATAACATTGAAAACAGACTATACTTGAGACAGACTTTTAAATACAAGAGAAATATTAATTTTTTTTTTTAATTTTTTAACGATTTTTTCGTCAACCTATTGTTGCATCACATATACCAAAAGACGCTGAATTACGATATATTTTTAGTTATTTGCAATGGATTTATTCACTCTTACCGGATTGTTTTCTTTAAAAAAATATTTTAAGGTTATCACTTACTTTATGGGGTTCTTTTTTGGTAAACTCTTTAGAAGATATACGCAGAAATAATTAATTCTTTATTAATGTATTTTTAATTTTCAGGTCACCCCTACGGGATTTTCATAAAAAATGAGAAGTTAATTTTATGCGAACCTTCTCCGTCTACTAAAAACTATTCAATGTTTTTTTTATTAAAAATAATACATTATATTAAAATGCTGCTTTAGCAAATATTTTTGAGAAAAAGTACTTAAAAAAAAGAATAATGGAAAGTTGATTCGTTCTAAATAATGAATTTATTGTAATTATCAAAATAATTATTTCTAATAATATCTTCTTTATGTTATCAAAAATAGTGAGTTTTTTTAATAGAAATGACGTCTAGTTTTTTTTTTTGTAAAAACATGAAATGAATTTAGAAATCGTATCAGAAAGCTAATACAAAAACGCATTTTAAAAAAATATTTTAATCTTCGAATATATTCTATTCTTAGAAATACAATATTTTTGAACATATTAAAAGTATAGTTAAATCAGTTTATATAATAAAAATACAAGTAAAACAAATGCTAATTCGTCCTGACTATAAAATGCTGTTAGGTCAACGAATTATATAAAAAGATATAAACTTTGAAATGCTACTTACTTTAAATTATATGATTTTAATCTTGGTGTTACTTTAATATATTAATATATTTAATTTTTAAAACAAACCTAACCCGGTATTTCGTAATTACACAGCGAATATGGTCAAAGCTATTTTTATACTACTCTTAAATTTACAAACTAGATAAAAAAGGCAAGGATGGATTTCACGTTAAAGAGTATCGTCTGTTAAATTTCCATTTGTTTACGACTATATTGCTTGCTCATCCAATGTATGTATATATGAATGTGTGTATGTATGTGAGTATATAAGTGTGTATGCATGTGTGTATGTAAGTATGTGTGTATGTATGTATATGTATGTATGTGTGTATATATATATATATATATATATATATATATATATATATATATATATATTACATTCATTTATATAAAAAAAGACAATTAATATTAAAATAATGAATATTAAAACTATAAATTTTAAGCCACCTTTATATTTAAATTTCATGGAAATAAGTCAACTACAATGATGTCTGCAAGCAGATTTTATGTAAATTATTTATTAAAATTATGACATATTGGTCACTTTTCCAAATTATGAACACATGCTTTTAATAGCTTAAAATAATCGACAAAAAATAAATAAATATTCAATTATTCAACACATGCCTATTTTGTATTTTTTAAATTTTAATCGCAACAATGCGTCGCAAACACCGGAAATATCAAAAATATTGAAACAATTTGTGACATTAAATACTTATGTAATCAATAAAATAAATTGAAATATTTTCTTTAATGCAAATTGTACTCTAAATGAAAAACAAAAATATATATTTATGATAATAAAATAACGTGAATAGTTGTTTTTTTCTTATTTATTCTAGATATAAAAAAGTTACTGAGGAAAGTAAGAAACAATCTGAGTTGAGCGCAGGTTACACAGTCTATTTTAATCGTGTATTTTACACTGTCATCCTCATCTCACTCTTCCCCAAACGAAGGCAATATATTTATGGGCCAAATTGTATATGTTTGAATATTTTTTGCGGGATACAAAAATGTGTTTGTATTAAAAATGCAATAGACAATTGGGCCCAATCGACCACCTGATAGGAAACAACTTTCCTAATTCAACCCTAAATTTCCTACAACTTTCCGAGCAAAAAATACTTGAAAACTTTTGATTTTACAATTAAGAACACTGGAAAACGTTCAAATATGTTTTGACATACAAATTTAAAGTGTATATATATATATATATATATATATATATATATATATATATATATATATATAATTATTAATTAATTACACATATCTATCATTGAATGCACTTGTTTATACTTTAATATCGCTAATTCTTAATTTTTTTGTATATTTTTTGGGTGTTTTTTTTTACAACTATGACTTATTCACCTACATATTTATTGAAAAATACAAGCCTCACACTTTTAAAAATTATTTAATTTATGTTACGAATATAAATAAAGAATGGAAAAACAACTTCTTAATGTATCTTGCATTTGGTACAAGGTGACAGAAACATTAAATCTAATGCTAAGTAAAAACATTAGTAAGCACACATTTATTAATGTAATCAACGCCAATATTTTTACTTAAATTGAAGTTACGGTTGAAATTGTTCGATCTGAATTTTTTCATGCGTTAGTTATGGGTATGTATGTAAATCCAGTGTACGTGTTTTAACATAAAATATTTTTGTGTTCAAAAGCAGAGAAATAATACTATGTAATAGATTGTTAATTAAAAAATGTATATTTTGATTAAAAACTTCTCCTTATGTATAACATGTACGTAAAACAATGTGTTCAATCTGTGTGTGTTCACTAAGATTAATGCCATTAAATCTATTTTACAGATACATTTTTAATATTACAATTACTTTTTATATTTAAAACTTGGCAATTATGTTACTTGTTTTAACATTAAAGTGAATGTACATTTAACTAGACAATAAATATGTATGGAACCATATATATCAACATTAATAGCTAGCCATAATTTAAAAAAGTTAATGATTCTCTAGCTCATTTCTATTTACGTGTTGTCTGATACGTTTTGAATGTTCTTAAAGTGTAGAGAAGCATTTTAAGCCGAATTTATTTATTTTATATGATATTTATTTATGTTTATGCCATATGTTTTGAATAATTAAAAAATATTTTTTAATTCTAAAAGACTATATGAACATTATACATTTAATATTAATGAAAATGAGGAATATTTTAAAACACCCAGTTTTATTCATTGATGTTTAATAAAATTCTACTTGTTTCGCGTATTTTTAATACATCTAAGTATATATAAATATATTAACACATTGTTTGCGGGCGATAGTATGCGAACGACGTGTTTAGACGTTTCCCGCATACGATGTGTTAATATACACAAAATGTTGCTAAAACAATGTGACAATTATAAATTGCGCTACACACAATAAACGTCATACTTTGAGTGTCATTTTATAATATAATATATAATTTATGTATACGGATATAAGAATATATGCAGATACGCATATAATTCATGAATTATTATTATGTGCTATTTTTCAAATATTAAAAAAAAAAAATTAAAACAAAATGTAAATCAGAAATGTTGAAAAATCTATGTAAATAAATAGCATATAAAATAAATATACATGGAATAGAATACCAACGGCTGATTTGAAAACCGTTGTGAATTAGGCCAGCTTTTGTTATGCACCATTAATATTTAAATTAACCTATTTTTCCTAACTTAATGCTAATTCGCAGCTTTTGTTATATAAATTTTAAAAGAGATACGTTGTTGGTTTCTTTAGTATCTTTTTTTTAGTCGTTCAGAAATGATTAATGCGTGAATATTACACTTAAAAAAAATATATTTTGTTCAAAGGGTGACAGAATATACGAGTACTAATTAAATCAGCTTTATTCTAAAATTATTGAGAATTTTTAGAATAAATATTTGAATCTATTAATTAGTACGTACGTACGCGTATTGTGTATCTGTATGTGAGCGTATATGATGTGTGTATGTGCGCTAGCGCGCGTGCACGTGTATTAAAGTGTAATAAA
>CP092091.1:32507990-32525490 GCA_029203775.1 Neoneuromus ignobilis | reverse complement strand
AAAATTGGATAAACATTCAAATGTTATCAATGCATAATCAATCAAACATGTACAGAGAAATATACAGATTTTATTTTAAATAATGTTTTTCACACAATGTGTTGAACTTAAGTTTTATATGTATGTAACTTTTGGTTTACTTCTAATTAATTATTAATATACAAAATACAAATGTTGCTTAATATATGATAAACTACATTTAATAAGTCTAAATATATTGCATTGTTTAGAGGTACTGATGATACAATTTCTTAAATTTTTTTAGAATTTTATATTACTTCAATATATTGCAAATTGAATTAAATATGTTATATGTTAATATTAAATAGAACAATAATGCTAGTACCGTACTGAAAAATAAAGATTAAAATAAAATTCACATAAAAAAATACTACATTTATGAAACACTATTTAAAAACTTATTTTTTATCTAATTTTACAAAATGGTATTTTATCATGTTTTAGAATAGTAAACTATATACTAGTTATCAGTATCACAAACATGAATTTAAATTTATATTATCTACATATAAAGAAGTAAACCTATAAAAAAAATCAATTTGCTTATTTTCGTTATCAGATATCTATATAATATTTATAACATGTTTACAATTTATGTAAAAATATTAAAACAAAATCTTAATATTTCTCCATGCATTCAAACTTTCAGTTTATATATGAAACTAAATGCAAATTCTCCAGCATTTGATTTCCTGTCATTTTGTGCGAACAAAAACATAATAATAATGAGAAGAAAAATATCAAGAAATATATAGAGTATAATCTGACCTATTCAAGTAAATCAACTAATTAGTTCTCATATTTAAGGTACAATTTTTAAAAATAGTTAAATATAACATATTAAAGTCTAAAAAAACAATGTATCGTCATTATGATCATACACACAGGCACATAAAAATACAGAAAAAAATAACTTTTCGTTAAACAATAATAATAATAATAATAATAATAATATAATAATAATACATTGAAATAAATTTGGTTAAATAACAAACACAGTGAATAGATAATAATTAAACAATAAAATTACTAAATAATTAATAATATAATATTTTGAACTTTTATCGTTGCAATAGATTAAAAAAATAAACCAAGTTACAATTCTGGACACGTCTATATATCAAATAATTGGATCATTAATGGTTTTACAAGTGTCCGTCACTGGATTTTATTAAGTTGCATTTAAAAATTACTTATATTTTCCATAGAACAAATTATTCAAATGTTTAAAATACCTAATTTGAAAAGATTGTGATCCATAAAATAACATGAAAATTTCAAAAGATCAAAATTTAAAAAATTGAAAGTTGAATTAAAATTCACTTAATGACCAGAAATGGATGTAAATACATTACCAAAAATATGATAAAAAATTAAAATAAAAATAGTCCAAAATGATTTTTTTTAACTATATAAAATAGAAATAAAGTTTTATAATAACCAACTTAAATAAATGTTCATTACACAAACACAAATTTTAGCAACAAGTATTAACTTTATTGCGTCCTGCATAAAACTTTTAATGTATTAATATTAAAAGTTATTAAAACATTATAACTAATCGTTATATATCGATAAAAAACGAATTTTAATTTCTATTTGTTTAATTTTCATTTTATTAATTTTTTAATTCACATTAAAATAAATCAATTTATTAATTGTACCAAAAAATGTTATTTCTAAAAAAATCTTACCTAAAAATAATTTTATTAAATATTATATAAATTAAATATAACTGAAATGATAATAAAGTATATATTATATTACCAACTAAACAATTGTTTTGATTTTGGTCAGTTTATTTCAAAGACAACACAATATATATTTAATTCAAAATACATATTAATATCTTCATCAAAAAAATTGACACCACAGTTAAAATACAATTGAAAATAAAGTAACAAAATTTTAAGGGTTTACTGCTATCACAAATAATTAAAAATAATAAACTCCACTAAATCGTTATAATGAACACTCGTATTACACTACAAGATTTTAAAATTAAAAAAATAGAATTTGAAACATTTGATTTCATCAAACTTGGACTAAACAAGCATTAAGATTTATTTACAATTTGTATCCAATGACAGAACTTTTTAACCAATTCACATATTGCAATATAATTGGCATGTCATGTATTCCATTTACATTTTACTTTTAAATAATATCACTACTATGAATAAATATATATGGGTATTTATTTATTATTTATTATGATGTGTGTCGACTATATATCACAAGTATTTGTTACTTACGTTGCAATATTAAAAAGTACCACCGGATTAATTTTTTTTAATAATTGTCCATTATTAATGAAGAAAACTGTCAAAATATTTACTACAAAATCACATTTATATGCAGACAAAGTACTAGCGCAATACTATAGAGCGCAAGTACACCATAATCACAATTTACAGTTTGGGTCATATAGTCTTGAATATATTCAATTTTTTCGATGGGGGGAAAAATATTTTAATAGGCGCACGTTTTTAAAACAAACTTGCACACATTGTTCTCACAGGTACGTGCACCTTATTTTATCTTAAATTTGGTTAAATCAATCTGACTTATTACCATTTGTGTATGTCAGTTAACACAAGTCAATATACATTTTTGTTCCATTAGTGTAATATGTACACAAAGCATTTAATTAGTCCATATTCAGGTAGAATATACATAGGTAGAAGATACATGTAAAAGGGATGATCGAACAATATATTTTTGGCAAGTGAAATGTTTTTGTAAGACATTCCTTGGAATTAAATAATTTGATAACTTCCACATAATTAGAATTATTTCAAAATTTAAATGTTGATCAATTACACACTTTCTTCAGATATTCAACATTTTTAATTTTATTTTGGATAAAAAAGATTATTTTTGTAAAAAATTCATTTCTCAAAATATCTTATTATACCCAAGGAATTTTACAATTTCATTAGTTATATAATAATGTCATTTTATATGTATCTTTGATAAAAATTCAGCTTATTGAAATATATTTATATAAAATATGAATATACAAACATTTTATTTAAATATATAATAGTATATTTAAATTTAAAACCAAAAATCATCCCTTTTGTCATATTAATAAGAAATTTATATCAGCCAAGCTATGATTATTACATTGACTCACCGCCTAATAGATCTCCGGGCAAATATGAATTCAAACTTGACGGAGTAGCACGTTGAGCTTCACTATCCATTGTAGATGGTGCGGCTCCCCATAAACTTGCTGTAGCTGTAGCATTTGGTGGCCAACACGCATTACCCCAAGCATCAGAGCCAGCACCACCTGCTACTGGAGCAGTTTTTCCACCACGCCATCCACCACCACTTGATCCACTTTGTTGTGATAAATTTTGAAGAAGTGTAGCAACTTCTGTGTCAGCTGGAGATTCAGCAAGAATTGTTGTGTTACTGAGAACACAATTGTTTAAAGCAGTTTGGGCCTAAAAAGAACAAAAACACTTGTTTACAAATATTTTATAATACTACAATAAAATTAAAAACAGTAATTTATTCATTGTATACCTTAATAGCTTCTTCCCGAGAAGAATATTTTGCTAAAGCAAATCCATGATTAAGATGTAGATGAAAATTTTGTAATGGTCCATGTTGTTTGCATAATGTTTGTAATGTAGATCCATCAATCTAAAAAGTTAAATTAAAATTAATGATACTTTTAAGAATGAAATACGTTCAAAAAAATACTGATCTCAAATATTTCTCATTAGTCTTTGAATGAATCAACTTTTTTCATTAATTGGATCCGTTGTTATAATCATAGGTAAATAAATTATATAAGTATTTAATTGCTCTAAGTTTACATATATGCATTTTATTATACCTGAGCAGTCAAATTCCTAAGCAACAACCAGGATGAGCCCCAATTGCCTGTTCCCCAAGAAGCAGCTGTTGTTCCAGATCTGACTCCTAGTCCACCCCAACCATTTGCAGTATTATTATTAGTTGCATTAAGACTAGAACCTTTAACTACTAAACCAGGTGGTGGACCACGAGATTTACTCATGGGAGCACCCCAAAGTTCTGATGTAACAGCAGTTGGTGGTGGAGCATCACCCCAAGTTCCTTTAGATGACCCTAATTTACTTAAAGGACTGTAATTAAAAAAATAATATTACATAGTCAGTTATAAAACCGAGAAAGAAAAACAAAGATACATTTTTGTAATTTACTAAAGTATTATTAAAAAAAAACAAACAAAATATACATCAATAATTTTTTTTAAATATTTGTATTACTCATACATTACAATGACACATTCCTGCAATTATAAATTAATAATAAATATTAATTTTATACCTTGTAAATGCACTCGTAGTAGATGCTGGAGGATTAAAACTCCATGTTGACGATGACAAACTAAGTGATTGCAATGGATCTCCACCAGGTGGAGAAGCCTTTGATTGTTGTGTAACTGAAGAAGGAGGTGCAGCATTAAATATTTCAGTATCTTTAATTGTCGCTAGTGCTAAAGGTGAGCGAACAACACTTCCTGGAGTTATACTTGGATCATCTTCAATACTTTTCATTTGATTACCCTACACAACAATAATGAATTATTTATACATTTAAATAAAATATAATTATATTTGAAAAAATATTTAAATAGTTTTCTCACCTTCCATGGTTTTCCAGGTTCAAATTCAGGAACAAGATCAGTAAATGTTGCTGGAGATGCTTGTGTTGATGGCCAAGTATCTTTGGCAGTTACATCAGGGCCATCTGTTCCTGTATCTGGCCATCCACTAGCATCAGCTGAACGGCCTGTAGACCATGGTCTATAATAAAACATTAAGTGTTATATGAAAAACTTTTCAAATAACAAAATAATCACTGAAACAAAACAAAATTATAACTTTATAAACTAATATGTATTTGTTTTCAATTTTTTCATTATGTAAACATCAAAAAATTCGATATATTTTATATATTTCACATATACTCAATTCTACTTCATATACTCAATTTTTAAACCCTTGAATAAATACACATACATACATACACACACACGTGTGTGTGTGTGTATAATAACATTACATTATTTGGATTAACATATTATACAGTATGAATTACCCATCAGTCTGCCCAAGAAGATTCATAGAAGGAGAAGCATGTGGAGCAGGTGGTTTAGTGACAGATCCAGGTGCACGACTGAATTCAACACCAGTAACATCTTCTTTGTCAGATTTAATCCACTGTGTTAATCGTGACTGATTGTGATTACTGTTGTATGAAGACTAAAAGTTAAATGTTAATTATTTAAATGTATTTTAAGTTATTTTGAATATGCATTTTCTACAAACCGAAGGCTCTTTATTAATTGATAAATCAGTGAAATTGGTTGGAAGTGCAGTTATTGGGTCATGTACATTTGGTGCTTTGAAGAAATCAGATGGACCAGCACCACCTCCTCCTCCCATTTGTTGTTTCACATAATGAGCTTGATTAACAGCAATTTGATTCTAAAAGTAACAATATTTTCTATAAAATAATTACATGTATATGTCTTAAAATATGATTATTTTTACTATAAATGCTTGAAAAATTTGTATATTTATTTTAGTACATATATTTATACAAACTGATTCATAACCTATTTAAATATCACTTTAAATACATTCATATAATTTCTTTTTTAAATATACTATTTTAAAACTATACCTGTAAATTATTAATTTGTTGCTTTGTTTTGGTAATTTGCACAGATATTTGTAACAGTCCTTGTGAATTTGGTTTACTAACACCTAATGAGCCTGGTGTTTGAAGCATACTGTGTTGTTGCATTAATGTTTGCAATAACTTTATATTTTGGAGCAACTGATTGAGCAATATGAGAGTTTGGGGTGCCAATGGCTGATTAAGTATCTGAAAATAAACAAAAAAAATATTAAATATTATTTAAGTTAATTCTTGAACACAAAAAAATATAATTCAATAATTTTTACCTGATGGTTCAAATAACCTGCTTGTACTGCAAGTTGAATTTGTTGTACAAGCATACGTAATTGTTGAGTACTGGGCTGTGACTGTGGTGCTTGTTGAGGCTGTGTTCTTCCTGGAGCACCAGCAGTTCCATAAACTTGAGCTGAAGCAGCACCAACACCTACACCTCCAGCACCACCACCCGTTAACATTTTTTGTACAACAGCTGGAGACATATTACCAATTGATGCAAGTGATGGATTTCCACCACTACCTCCCATGTTATTCATAATATTTGGTGCATTACCACCCTAAAAAATGAAATATTTTGTACTAACTTTACATTTTGTAAAACTATAAATTATATGCATAACCGAATGTACAAGTTTATGTATGTATGCATATGCAAATAAACTTAATTTAAATACAATAATAATTATCTTATTCACAACAACAAAAACATATATCAATCATTCTTGTAATTTTAATTTATTCATTTGTTTTCAATTGTCAATATCAAATAAATATATATTACATAAATATACACTAAAATAAAACTTAAATCATTGAAAATGTAATATTTACCCTTATAATCCTCATGTCTAAATTTTATTATCTGATTAAATAAAATAATATAATTATTTAATTAACTTTCCCTCGAAACTGAGGGTCACAATCTAAATCAAACATGGATGAGAGTCATCTCCAATAACAACTAAGTATAAACTGTAAACTAAGTGTTGCCATTATATAAAAAATACATTTACTTGCTGGTTTCAGAATATTCATTTCTTGAAAATTGGTAAAATATATTATTTAAATTAACTGGTTAAAACTAGTTTAAAAATTAATTAACATAAATTTATTATGAACAATTAGTATTAATTTAATGTTTGGTAACATAATTAAGTATACAATTATATTTAAATAAATGTATAAAGGCAAATTATTTGATAATAAAATATAAATTAAAATACAAATATATTTATAAAATTTAAATTTTTTTTTTCACTTTTCTTGTAATTTTGTTTCAATTAAATGAAAATGTGACATTTGGATTTGCAGTGATCTGGCACACTTAATTTAAAATTGAAAATAAAAGTAATATTAAAATATAAAAAAAGATGATTAATACAATTATGTTTTCTCTCTCTCTACATATACACACACAAATATTCTTTATTCATTTCACATATTTATATATACATTTTTAAACTGATGGATAATTTTGACTTATTCACATATAAAATTAAGGCATACACATGATATTAAAAACGAATTTTGTTACTTATATAACATTTTGTAATCATTGAAAAAAAATAATTTACACACACGCACGAGGTTTGTTTGATAAGTATGGTAAAAAAGAAAGAAAAACTAAATTCGAAAATTTAATTTAATTAATTAAATTAAATAATAAATAAATTTACCATAATTATCAAACGACCCATATATATATATATATATATATATACGTGTGTGTGTATATATATATATATATATATATATATATATATATATATATATATATATATATATGTGTGTGTATATATATATATATATATATACGTGTGTGTGTGTGTGTATATATATATATATATATATATATATATATATATGTATATATGTGTATATATATATATATATATACATGTGTGTGTGTGTATATATATATAAATATATACATGTGTGTGTGTGTGTATAAATATATATACATGTGTGTGTGTGTATAAATATTTATACATGTGTGTGTGTGTATATATATATACATGTGTGTGTGTGTATATATATATATATATATATACGTGTGTATATATATATATATATATATATACACGTATATATATATATATATATATATATATATATATATCTATGTACAGATTTTTGTATTGAACTTACTGGTGGAAATTGTAATTGCCCAGGACCACCTGGTCCAAATCTTTGTGCCCCATAAGGACCTGCTCCTCCAGTATGATCATATGGGGCATGATCATCATGTCGACCTTGCATTGCTGCTGAAGATGCAGTGCCTCCTCGCCAAGATTCGACACCAGGACGAATAGATGGATTTAACATGTCCAATGCTTCATCTACATTCATTTCTCGCATTCTCAGTGCATTTTCAACATCTTCCTTCTAGAAGTAAATTCAAAATAAAATATTAAGCACATATAGGAAAAAATAAATAATATGTCAATTTAGTTTCAAACAATAACATGTTACCTACCTTATATCCCATTTCAACAAGTGTTCTAAACTGCTTACTACCCCAAACAATTTCTTTTGTAATTGGTTTGAGACCAGGTCCTTGTTGCTTATGCCAATCAATTTCCGCATCCCAAGGAGCTGCAGATACTGGTGCTTTGGGTTTTCCCCAACCATCATCACCCCAATGTGCAGTAGTTTCATCACCCCATGAACCATTACGACCCCACAAGGGTGTATCAGTTGGCTTGCGACCTGCACCGCCAACCATACCTGGAGGACAGGCTCCCCCACGTCCACCCATAGGGCCCCCTGCAGGCATGTCTGTCCAGTGAGACAATTTTCCAGATGCTGCAGTGAACATTGTGAAAATGTGTTGAAATTAATGATTGTTAAGGTATAAAAGATTAAATGAAGTGTAAACAAAACCTCAAATTATTTAAAAAATGAAATAGTTTTTAATGAATTTTTTTTTTAAATGCATGAATATGTTAAATAAAATGATCAATGAAAAATTGTGGATACAATGATTGTATATTAAAATAATAATAAATTGTTTATATGATTTTATATTAAGTATGTTATTATGTTAACATCAGAGACAGTTATAATGGTGGTGGTTTTTTAAAATAAAACTTATTATTTATGAAAATATAATTTTAAACATTTAAATTTAATGAAGAAATTAAAAAATACATTTAAATTTAAGCACTAATAACTTATACTATTTATTAATCATTTTCTATACCATAACTTGTTAAAAAATAAATTGATTAAAAATAATTTTGTGAAAAAAATATATTAATATTAAACAATAATACATACTGTTCATACGACTTTGCTGTTGATTCGGATTACCCCAAAGAGAGGTACCATCGTCAAAGTTTGGCATATTACGTCTTTGTGAAGGAGGTGATGGTTCTTCCCAACCAGTAGGTTTACTTCCCATACCCATATCTTTAGGTGGTGGCCCAGCCCACTGATTAACACCATTTGGAGCTGGACCTACCATTTTACCAGGAGGCTGGTGATGTCCCATATGATGTGGAGGTTGAGGTGGAGCACCCCACATAGCATCGCCATTTAGACGACCTGTAATGCCACGAGGATCACCACGCATATCTGCTAAGGCTCTAATATCTCTAGGATCACGTATACCATCACGCATTGGATCACCTCCAGCTACATTGCAACATACCAGTTAGAAAAATGACACTGAATTAAAAACTTATGTGTAAAGACACACAATATTACCTAAAATTCTCATTGAATCTCTAGGATCTCCTACAGCTGCGGCAGCAGCAGCAGCAGCAGCTGCAGCACTTCTAGGATCCATTGAAGATGCACGCATAGCATCTCGTGGATCCATTGCAGCTGTTCGAGGATCTCTTGGATCTCCCCATCCAGATCCACCTCCACTAGCAGCACCCCAATCATTATCTTTTTTTGGTCCAGCAGCTACAATACATTTTTTTTCTGCGTATTACATTTTTACATGGAACTTTAAGAAATTATTAATTTATATTCATCAAAATTCTAAAACTTACCGCCCCACATCCCAGTGTTTGCATTTCCACCTGCAGCACCCCACTGTTGTGGATTACTGGGTACTCCTGTCCAAACATTAGATGAATCACTAACATCATCATCTTCACCCCATGTTCCACCAATATTAGTTGTAGGAGTGTGACCCCATGGAGTTTTCTGTACAGGTTGTGGAGGTGGTTGACCACCATTACGTAAATTTGCTTCCCAGAGTTCTGTACCATTATTAACAGGCGGTTTCCATAATGGAGCTCCACTAGATCCATCACCTTTCTGGCCAGGTTCTGGTGATGATGGTATATCCCAATTTGTGTCTTGATTTACATGTTGCTAATAAATAAATAAAATTCATTTAATAATAATTCATAAGAATTATATATTTGCAAACCATTTTCTATGTGAATAATAAAATTCAAACACTATTATTTAATACCAATAGTAAGTACACAAAAATAAAACACTTACTCCTCCCCAACCATCTTGACTGAAGAGAGATTCTCGAAGTGAATTCAACTGTTCAATTTGTTGTTTTGTTGAAGTAGTAGCATTATTTCCTTGTGAATTGGTAGATTGGGTATTTCCAGTGTTTGCATTAGTTGAACTTGATCCTTGATTTGTTCCAGTTTGGTTATTAGTATTACCAGATGGTTTGTTTCCACTATTATTCTGATTCCAACCTTGATTATTACTTGACTGAGATGTTGGTGGCTGGTTTTGATTTTGTTGTTGATTTGCATTCTGATTATTTGTCTTGTTCGTGTTTCCTGTAAAGGTTGATTATAAGACATAGGATTGATATGTATATTTTATACCTATGTATAAATATATTTACGTACATACACACAACAAATATATTAACTTATGAATAAAATTTTATAAAATACAAGTACAAACATAAATTTAGTAATCAAAAACAACTGTACTAACCATCTTGTGTAGTTGGAGGCCCTTGTCCAGGACCAGTAGAATTATTTCGGGCAGGATTATTATTCCAGTTGCTCTGAGAGTTAGCGTTTTGAGAAGCTGGGTTGCTGCCCCAACCGGAAGAGTTGTTTCCTATTAACATTAAACCTTCAATAAATTGTTCTTTCAACAATATTAATAAAAATAATATAATCGTATTTAATCAGTTTGTTCATTAATTGGATCTAGTTATTAATCCTGTTAATTATTATCTTACTTCATTTTTTTCTGCATGTACTTTAATTATTTTAAGTAATACTGACATTTATTAATAACATTAACTTAATACTTTAAAAATGTAATATCAATTTTCAATAAACATTACAGAAGAAAAAAAATATACCATGCTAGTTTTCTTGCATAATTATATTAAATGCATTACTTCAAAATGCACTTAGAAAGATAATACAGATATGAAATGCCTAATTACATACTTTTTAAAATTAAAAGAAAATTGTAAATTACATTAAAAAAAAAACTGTTAGTACAAAACAAATACACACAAATAAATAAATTAGAATTTTCAAGATTAAAAATAAATTCTAAAATCAGAATTAAATTATTTTAGTTATAGTTTTAAATATAAATTTAACACAAAAATAAACAAATTTTACAGATATACATTTATAAAATTATCTTACCATTATTATTATTGGCACTAGGTGCGGGCGGAGTGCCCCAGCCGGCTGTTCCGGCATTGAGCGAACTTTCTCCGCCACCGCGGAGACCAATCGGACGGCGCATAACTGCAGCCCAAGTACGCTCTCGCTCAGCAGAGCCACGCTGCTCTAGTATGAGTTGCTCAAAGCTACACTGTGCAACATTTGTGGCTAAAGGTTTATTTTCAGACCGAATGTTCAAATCCGACATAGTATCCGATTCAATCGAAGCGTAATCAATCTCAGAAGTTTCACGTTTAAAGCTAAATGTGGGTGGGTAATAGTTACTGTACTTTATACCCTGGACAGTTGGCGATAATACGACGACGGGAATGTCATTGTCAGGAATTTCGGTTCGTCTCGTTCTACAGATATTATCATTATTATAAGTTTTATTATTCGGGAACGGGATTAAAGCACCATGTTTATTAACGTTCTTAACATTAACATTGACTATTTCTAAAGACTTAATGCTATTATTGTTCGCGTGCGGCATCGACCGCAACCAGACCATCGACAGTCGGTCGTCGAACTGCACGCTATTACGTTGTGGTTCAGTTTTTGGTACGGTAACAGCAGTAGTTTTCATCAGTGACGTATCATTACCCTTATAGTCGATACTAACATTATTAGCGGCTAGACTACAATTAACGTTCACAGATTGCATCTTATTATTATACTTAAGATTAGAGCTGCCGCCGGAAGAGGGAAGGAAAATGTCTAGGGATTCGGATGATTGAGGACAGTCTGTGGCAGTGCTAGGAATAGGAGTGGAAGTGGTTATGGTTTCTGTGTTGTATTCTGCTAGATCAGATACCTAAAAATAAAATATTAAGAAGATAATTTATATATATATATATATACACACATATATACACACACACACATATTTACAACAATCATTAATTTGAATTCTAATAGATTACACAATATATAAATTATAATGAAGCCAATAATATTTTGATTTAACAATTAATTAAATAAATTTTATTCATAAATATACACAATATAATGTAATAAAAACTAAACTGTACCTGATTCATAACAGTATTTGGACGGGAGGAAACGACGGCGGGGCAACTTGAGCTGGGTATCACAGACGGGGGTGACGGGTATGCGCGAGGGCCAGCTCGAGCCCCCCGCGCCTCCGCGGGGCACGCGTCATTCACGGCCCCAACATGATTATGTTGCAAGGTTACATGAGTACAGTCATCACAGGAGGTAACACAACCTAAAATTAGACCACTTAACATTAGAAAAAAAAAGAAAAACAACCATTCTTAAGTTAACAACTAGTAAATAATACATATTTACCTGTGCTTGAGACTTGTGCTTGTACTGTGGGTGCGCTCTGAGGCAGACAGGCGGCGCCACGGGAGTCAGTCGGAGCTGCCATTGTTGTTAAAACGATTGTGTCCTACATTTTAAAAATGTATATTATTTAATATATTTCTAAAATGTTCTTGGTAGAACTAAAAATTTACCCTCGGAACAGGCTGAGGCACTTGGTCGGTAGGAAATGTGGAACAGAATTGTGCTTCTGCACAAATTACATCCTCCTAAAATTACATAAATGTAATAATATTTTTGTAAGTGTGTGTGTGTGTATACACAGGTATATAAAACTTTTTGATATTATAATAAAACAGAATAATTTAAAATTTAAATAAGAAATACCTGTTACAAATATAATACAATTTGATTTTTATTACAATAAATAAATTTAATGATTTTAGTCATTTTGTAACATTAATGTTAAGCACACATTGAGATGCAAAGACATAGATGATGCAGGGCAGCACAGCAAAATAAAACTGCGTACAAGGATTTAATGTAGGTTGATCCGTACACTGTGATGAAATTCCACTTCATTCACAAGTAGCATAGAAAACTGTCTCTAAAACACTGTGTAGTGCAAGCTCTATGTAAAATATATCTGCTCTGCTCTCTCCTGTTACAATAAGCACATGTCAATGATAATCTGTTGTTTATGAAAATCTGTATTGCGCTACCCTACACCACCTGTGTTTCAATGTGTCCTAAGTCTGTCTTACATGCTGATATGTACGTAAAACAGCATAACTTAAATACAATTTCCTTTTAAATAGTACAAAATATTATGTACACTTAATTCTGATATATTTACATTCATATTTATACAAAAGTACATTACTTTTTTTTCTTTACAAAAACATTTATACTAAATAATTTTCAAATAGTATTTACAATTTTTATCATTACTTATAAAAAATCATTGTGATATTCCCATATCAGAATAAAGCAAGGTTAAATTAAATATGGTAAAAATTTTAAAATTGTACATTAATTCAATTTGTTCATTTATAATATGTAAATAACACATTTATTAAAATAAAAAAATATAATAAAAAAAATATTTAAAAATAAACAAAATATTTAAAGGAAAACAAATATAAAACTAACTATAAAAAAATATTTTGGAATAACACTATTTGTAAAAAAAAAAAAATGTCAACTCCATATTATATAAATCTAAATAATTTACACTTGTTTGTTTACTACATCTCCTACTTACATCATAACAATAAATATTGTTTTTAATACTTTAATAATACATAAACACAAAAGTTGTGTAGAAAATAAATTCTGATGAAAAAACAATGTTATACTAAAGGAATACAAGTAAAATAAATACTACATAAAATACTAGCAACTCATGACCTTGACAAATACAGATAATTGCTGAAATACATAGAATTATTAATGTTTTAATGAGCTACACAATTTTTAACTAGATTTTCAATATTTTATTACATCTCACAATATATCTTAAATAATAAACTTCTTAAAAAAATAATTTGAAACATTTTTTTAAAAAAAAAAAAAACTAGAATTTAAATTACCATATTTACTTTAATGTAACCTTTAATGTA
Source organism: Neoneuromus ignobilis (assembly GCA_029203775.1). Taxonomy (NCBI): domain Eukaryota; kingdom Metazoa; phylum Arthropoda; class Insecta; order Megaloptera; family Corydalidae; genus Neoneuromus; species Neoneuromus ignobilis. Next base: position 32,511,230 of record CP092091.1, on the reverse strand, counting down.
AATTACTTTAATTAAAAAAATCCATGAATACAATACACTTCGTAATAAATACTATATTACATTTTACTATATTTACATAATAAATTTAATATTTTAAATTCCAGGCAAATAACTTACCTTTATATTTTGTACGTGGGAGGCAAATACTCGAGATGGCTCGGAGGGGAGCGCGGGCCGGCTCTCACTGGCTATGGCCTCACTCATTGTGCGGCTTGCTAGTGCTCCATGTCAGTCTGCCCACGCAGAGATCTTAAAAAAGGTAAATGTTATTAATAAAATTGAAATACACAAATATATTTACGTATTGTAAAATGTATATATTAACCAATCACATTGGAATACATAAAAAATACTAAAATAATATAATAAATAATTTTCTAATACCAATTAAAAACATCTTTAATATACAACTCTCATCTGAAATACATAAAATATTTTAAATTACTCAAAATAGTCAACTAATTTATATTTGATTAAAATTATTTCAAATGTGTTTGTGTGTGTATGTATGTGTGTGTGTGTGTGTGTGTGTGTGTGTGTGTGTGTGTGTGTGTGTATGTATGTATATATATATATATATATATATATATATATATATATATATATATACATATACACACACACACACACACAATAATCATATCAGTTTATATAAAGCCTAGTACTGGATTAAAACCTCATTGTATGTAATTTATTGACATATTTGATTGTAATAACCAGTGACCAGACAGATTGACATAAAATATAAATCTTTTTCTCTATCTATATATACATACAAATTCACTTATATAATAATATATACATTAAATGCATTAAGGAACAAAATATTATTTTATTAACAATTACACCACCATATATTAACTAAATATACAAAATCTATTTTATCATACATACATAATAATATGTATGCATGTGTGTGCATATGTACGTGTGTGTGTGTGTGTATATATATATATATAGGGTCATCCAAATGTGACTCTAGATTTATGTTTTATTAAAAAGAAACTATACACATGTTTCTTTTTAATAAAATACAAATCTTGGTGTCACATCTGGATGACCCTATACATAAACATATATCAAAGTTGTCACAAATAAGTGACTATTTGAAATTACTTTTTAAAAAATAAACAGTTAAAAAATACACTATAATTATGAAAAATATACAAAACTCGAAATATGAAGACATTAAAAAAGACTTCAACATAAATAGATCAAATTTTAATGTGATGAAATTCAAAACAATGAATGTTTTATTATAAAGAATATTTGAATACAACATACTTAAACTACAAAAAATTTAAATGTAACTATTTTAAGGATTTTTATTTAAAGAAAGTTCAAGCAAATTTTATTAAAATAATAATACATACTTATAATACTGATCACTTTCATATTTATATGCTTAAATGTAAATAAATAACAACTCTCGATTAGGAACGAATACAAAATGAAATAGAAAATTAATAATTATAAAATATACATAAATATATTATGCACATCCACCCACATAAGTATGTGTTTATTATACCCAAATTATATGTGTGTGTATGTATGTATGTGTGTGTATGTATGTATGTGTGTGTATATATATACGTATATATATATATATATATATATATATATATATATATATATATATATATATATATATATATATATATATATATATATATATATATATATATATATATATATATATATATATATATATATATATATACATATACACACACACACACATATACATACATGCATACATAAGTTTTCAATGGAAATAAACTTTGTACATCTATAATTTACAGTACTAATTTTGCAAGAGACATATTATAAAGATATATTAAATTAAAATAAAAACTTGTATCAATATTTTATCACTACAAATAAGACAATCGTTTTTTTTTAAAAAAAAAAATACAATTTTAGAAAGCAAAAATTTGAGCTAAACTGATTGTACTAGGGAGCACAGCAAGAAAAAAAACTGATGTTTTTAATAATATAACACGAATTGAGCAATAAGTAGGTAGTTGATAAAAAGAAAACAAATACGTAGTAGCATTGGGAAGAAGTACGAAATTCTAACAGATTTAATACGCTAACACTAATAACATACATAATCATTGAATATATTTAAAGGTATTTTAATTCCATTGTCGAAACGTCCTGCACAGATTACACAAATCACGCATTTTTGTAACAAGATACCGTAGATTAAACCAGTCGACAAGCCACAAGAGTAGACGATATAAATATATAGGTGAAAACAAACAACAATTTCGTGAAAATCGCGCAAAGAAGAAACACAAACACCTGACACTTTACTTGAACATGTATAATATGAATTCACTGATGGCGTGGAACAAATTTTAATGTAAAATAGTCGAATTATATATTAGAAATTAAAAAAACCATGACGAATATTCGCACTTACATCTCAGCAGTAATGGAAGCCGTTGCGTATATGGTTGCGACGAATAGTGTGGCCAGGCAAACGTATAGGTATCTCTACACAGTACATCCACTGTACACACTCCCCTACATTTCCAAGCGAGTTTACTTAACTTTAGTTGACTAGCAAGCGTTCCGACATTTTTATTTAAAACATATTTTATTTATATAATCGTACGTTCTCTAACACGTCGCGTACATCGCGAAATACTATTATTATTAATATAAAAAGTTCGCTTTTTTAACAAATGTCTCGTTCGACATTTTGCTAATATAGGATTTCAATCGCGTTTTATTGCATATGTATGAATGTATGGTATAAATACATGTATGGGAATGTTTGCATTCGTCGTGTATTCGTATGTATATGTGTATTTTGTATGTGCATTGAAATATTGATCTACCGTTACGTGGCAGCTTACGGACAGACTCGGCGGACGGGAAGAAGTGATAAAAGAACGTACAGTTGTGCGCAGTCTGTATGCGCACTGGTGGGCGTCACCGGCCATAAAGTTCAAACATTTATTGTCTACACTAAAATGTCAACTATATATTCTCTGTTACTTTTTTCGCACAGAGAATGTATTCCACCGATTCGATATAGGTGTACTTCTTACAGCATATAGCAAACATTTTTTTTTTACGATTAACAAAAATTTAGTTGTTCTTGTATTGATGTTTCAGTACCTCAAACAATGGTACCTTTAAAATGTATTTTTATTTAAATACTTTTTAGTTAAAAAGTACGAATATTTTGTCATTTTAATTATTTTATATATATATATATATATA
>CP092091.1:32475490-32502990 GCA_029203775.1 Neoneuromus ignobilis | reverse complement strand
TTTCATTCAAGTCAATATCTTTCTCTTCCAATTGACTCTGACGAATCCTTATGTCCCTGTCCTATATATTCATGAGTTTCTTCCTGGGCCTTTGTATATATCTAGATTCTCAATCAATAATTTCTCTTGTCCATTGTGGTCTACTCTTCTTGTTATTTGACCGACCTATTTCCAATTCAAATTCTTCACTTTTGCCCTAACATTCGTAAATTTTATTTTCTTTCTGATCTATTCAGCTTTCTTTCTATTTCTACTGTTATTCCTAATACATATCGTTTCATGCTTTTCTGTATTGTTGGAAATCATTGAATTATACTGGTATTCACGACCTATGTTTCATTGCCATAAATAAGAATATATAGACACACCTTTCTTTTTAAACATAGATGAATATCATACTTTATAATAAACGAATTTCTTCCCAATTGAAACTCATTCCATTTTTATTCTTCTGTTCACTTCATTTATAAATGTTTCTTTAATGTTAATAAACTGTCCTAGATACATAACATAATTATTAACTTTTATTCCTATTCTATTTAAAATTAAAATGTTATTGTACATTATTTTTATTTTACTCAGGTTTATCATAAAACCATTTTTGACTTGCTTTATATAATTCTTTTATTCCTTTTTAAGTTTATCTGAGTTTGTAGGTATAAAATCCTATTATCAAATCTGATTTTATATATGTGTATGTATCTCTGATATAACTGATGCAGCCATCGAAATGTACGTTTACGAATAAAATGAAAAATAAGTGATTACTGAACATTTTTATAATACTTTGTGATATTATGGTGAGTAATCATTTGCATAAAATTGAGCATTTGTGGGGCGACGTTAAACTGGCAATTGCAAACAAAAAATTTAAAAATAAAGATGAATTATGGACGGCAGTTGAAAAGGTTTGAAAAGCTATCCCTATCAACCGATGCCAAGCCTTAGTCGACTCAATGCTTCGACGTTATGCACAAGTCATACAGAATAAGGGATATGCCACCAAATATTAATACATTTTTTACTCTGTCAATTTTTTTGAAATAAAAATTGTTTTTTTTTTATATAACACACGTACTTTTTCACAATTTAATATTCACTTGTTAAGAAAAAGTTAAAAAATGCAAATCATCTTCATTTTTTAATAAAATGGTAAAACCTCGAAATTAAAATTTATTGCACGACAAATAGCTGAGAAGCAAAACAGTTTGAGAATATTAATTGCATTCTTAAATTTGATTGATTTCTTTCCATAACAAAGATCACCACACCTATTATTATTCACACCACTGTATATTTTAAGAGATGTTGCATATCTCAATATATATATATATATATATATATATATGTATATATATATATATATATATATATATATATATATATATATATATATATATATATATATATATATATATATATATATATATATATATATATATATATGTATGTATGTATGTATGAATAATTGGAATACCAAAAATATATGTACATTAATACTGAATCTAAGAAGAATACATTTAACATGACGTGACATTGTTATTTTCACTGTTTTCAAGGTGTCATAATTTATAATTAGAACATGTAGGTATATCCAGTATCATCCTCTTACAAACACATGCGACATTCATTCATGTTGAATGAATTAACTCGTATATAAGAGATTGTATATATGAGATTACGAGTCACTCTGCATAAAAATATGTGTAGTGGCAATGTTGTTTTATTTTTTTTTTCTACTATTAATAAAACTTTTTTTAGTACTATGATTCTATTTAATAATAATTTATTTATTTTTATAATAAATTATATTATAACTGATCTTCGTATTAACGTAATAATATTCAATTAAATCTCTTTCAAATTAGACAATTGTAAATTGTAGACTAAATAGTAAAGTTCAGATGAAAAAACACAAATAGAATTAATTTATATGGTAATATTTTTAAAAAAATATTACATTCATAACGTTTTACTTACACCTTATTGAAAAGTTTAATGGTTTTTTAAATGCCAAAATACGTTAAAAAACGATAAAAAGTAATTTACGTTTTATATTCATGGTAGTCATTAAAAATTCTCTCACGTTACGATTTGATTAATAATTTTCTATAATTCTTTTACCATAAAATATGATAACAAATTCATAAAATATGGAATTTATGAAATTGTATATTGAAGAAAAATATATTTTCCTCGTACATTATTCAACACATTTTGTAAAATTTAAAATAAAAATCACTAATTTTAATGCACTTTTTCATTTTCCTTTAAATGTTATTAACATAAATAAAGATGATAATGGCATGACATATTGTTCATTGATAAGTGAGTTAAGGATATATAAAGTCGAAATGTAAAATGTAATCACATTTAATGGATATTTAACTTTAATAGAAACGTTTAAAAACACGATGTTTTAATAATATAATAAATAACATGACTTACAATTTCATTATTTGTTTATTTCTAGGTTATGTAATTAAAATATCTAAACGCGAAATAAAAAAAAATTAAGACTAGAAGCCATTATGTGAAAACATAAATTCAAACGCGTTATGTTGGATAATAACTTAGATGAAGCTTGGAAAAAAACATGCAAGTAAAAGAAAATTTTAGAAAGAAAATCCTAATCCTTGAGTATAAAGCAGTCAAGAAAACTGACTCTAAATAAATATATTAAGGGCCAAGGCAAAATACGAGCATAAGTATATATAACACATGTTGAATTTATATAAAATAATTTACACGTTAATTATTTTTTGTTGAAAATGTTATAATTTCTATATAGTTTATTTAAATAGTTAATTTTTATATAGAAAATATACAAATAATCGATTTTTTAACAAAATTATTTACATTTAGTCAGTTTAAAATATAAGTAACATTTGTGCATATATTTGTATTACATATATATATATATATATATATATATATATATATATATATATATATATATATATATATATATATTAGGTTGGCAAATATCTCCCTTCCGCCTTCTGGTCTTTTGAATTTCGCAGCTATGTACAAAAAAAAAAAGCGGAAGGGAGATACTTGCCAACCTAATATATATATATATATATATATATATATATATATATGTATATATATATATATATATATATATATATATATTGCGAAGCTACTAAGTCATTTAAAAGTTACTAACCTATTTTCTCGATAAGCTTAGATGAAATTGAACAAACAAAATTTTTAATAATAAAGAATTTAAAAATGGGATATTTTATAAATAATAATATTTATACTGCGAAAACTTTATAGATAGTAAAAACAAAAATAAAAGCATACTTTTTATTTAATCTTTGTTGTTATATCATATTATTACATTGACTATAAGTACTATGCTTACTAAATTGTGGTCTACATAAATTCAATAAACATGAAATAAATAAAATATAAACAATATAACTTTCATTGATACGTTGTAAAAAAAAGCAATAGATATGAAAACAAGGGAAAAAAATCAGAAAATAAACACGTTTCGTTGGAAAACATGTGCATATAAATAAAGAAAAAAAGTTTTTTTTACAACCTCTGTTTACAACACATCAAATAAATTCCCAACACGACAAAGTTTGCAATAAAGTCGCTTGCTGCAGACAAACAATGGAATGATGATGCTTTTGACATTAATCTGATGACATGGCGACTTTGACGCGAGTAAAAGAAAACATACGGCGTCGTCTATACACTTATTTAGTACACCTGAGATTTATAAGTCATTTTTTTTTCTTAAAAAATGTGCGGTTAATGTTTTCTTCAAGTAGTATTGTCATTGTATTACAGTAAAATGTTTATGATATCTTATCATGCACACACAGAAACACACATGCAAATATATATATATATATATATATATATATATATATATATATATATATATATTTGTATATGTTAATAAATTTACAAACATTTTCAGTCAACTTCAATTTAAACTTTTTTATGTTTGCTTTAATACAAGATCCCTAATAATGAATTTCTATCTGACAAAACCCATATGTTTTTATTCTGATAAATGTTAATATAAATGTATTATTTAACATTAAATATTAGAATGTTATGATATAATTGCAGAATATGTTCAATGTTGATTAAATACATAACTTAACACCAATTCGTGTAAACTAAAATATACAATAATTTAAGAGATAAGTTTTAAAAATAAATTATCCAATGATTACAATACAAAATATGAAGATAACGGATAATTATTGTTAAAAAAATAATATGGCATATTAATCAAATTGATAAAAACATACTATATATATATATATATATATATATATATATATATATATATATATATATATGTATGTATACACACATGCATACATACAAACCACATATGTAAAGCATGATCAACTTTAGTAAGACAACAATTATATATATAATATATTTTCAAATCATACAAATGGCAATACGAAACTTGATTATAAAATAACGATCAAAAAACAGATAATAGATTATTCATATACAATAAAGGGCTTAGTCTATGGGGTTTTTAAATGCGTAAAAAATAACTTACGATATATCCTACGATAACTTATTTTCCTACTTTCGATATGTATGATATTTATTAAATATTGTGTATTACAAAATATCGATAACAAAATATTATAATAGACTTTTAGATAAACCTTTTCATTTATTTTCATTACATTTTTGAAAAATATTTACTTATGTTTAAAAAAAAATGTCAGAACTTTGACAGCTGGTTGATTTTTTAAGCTCATTTTGATATTTCAACTTAGTATAGTTTGGCAAATTATCATGGAACGTTTAACACTTTAACAACGCTTAGAAAATGTAAAAAATTTAATAGACTTATTGAAACAAAAGTTTAATGAGTCCATTATTTCACGAAATGGACCCATCAATTGACCACTGAGATCAGGTGATCTAACTCCATTGGATTATTTTCTGTGGGGTTAAGTGAAATCATTGGTGTATGCTGATAAACCACGAAACTGAAGCATTAAAAATAAACATTGAACGTATAATTCATGAAATTGGAACACAATTATGTGAAAGAATGACTAAAATTGGACTAAACGAATGTATTATGTCAAGTGAAGTCGTAGTGGGTATATATGAGTGAAATTGTGTTCCATTATTAATGCCATAGAATATGCTTAAAAATAATAATAATAAAAATTAATTAAATACTTTTTGTTTTATTTCCATTTAAACTTCTGAAGTGCTTATTGGAAACCCCTACATATATCTATTCAAAATACTCTATACTCTATTCAAAAAGGACCGGGAATTATTAAATGAAACACAAAATTTATATCTATTCGTGTAAAATTACTTTGACCCCTTCAAAATATTCCTTATCGGATGCAATACACATATAGAAACGTTTAATCCAGTTCTGGAAACAGTCGTCATAAGTCGATTTAGGAATAGTATTCAGCTCCTTTACCGAATTCTCTTTTATGGCCTCTATCGTATCAAAACTCTTTCTCCATTGTGGTAATTTTATATCTCGAAAAAAGAAAAAAAGTCACACAACGCCATACCTAGCGAAAACCGTGCTTTGGTGATGACATGTGTTGAGTGTTTGACCAAAAAGTCACGTATAAGAATCGATGTGTACAATAATGCATTCTCGTAATGGAAAATCCATGTGTTTTCTTTTCACAAATCTGGTCTTATTTGACAGATCGACTCATCCAAACGCTTCATAACGCCTAAATAATACTCTTTGTTGACTATTTGGCACGGAGAAAAGAATTCATAGAGGACAACACCTCGATAATCGATGAAAACAGTTCCTTGATTGTTGAACAACCTTTTCGAATGTATTATACTACTAATATGCCCGTATTTTTGACATACAAGTACCTCCATAGACTTTTTTTAACATTCCTAACATTTCAGCATAAAAAATTTCATTCCAAACACAAAATTAGTAAACTCTTTTCTCCACAATTTTATTTATTGTAAAAATCGGTTTTGGTACTTGTGATCGATTAATATAAATGAATGGCATAAACAAACTAAATAATAGATCGCGCTCAAACTTGACATAAAATTCAATTGCAGTGTTGCCAACTTACCAAACAAAAAATAAGATTCCTTTAATGCGCGTCTTTTAAATAAACAATTCCTGGTAATATATATATATATATATATATATATATATATATATATATATATATATATATATATATATATATACACATACACACACACACGCGCGCGCGCACACACATACACATACGTTTGTTTATATACATGAGATCAAAATGATATATGTCTATATTATATCTGTAAGTGACAAATGTGCTGAAAATATTAACGACAGAAAAACTTAACCTTATTTATGTATTTGTAGCATTTAATTAAATAAGTATTTTACTTTTGTTCGAATTCTCTTGAGAGTAACTTTGTGTACGTATGTCTAGTATTATATATATATATATATATACATACATACGACTAACACGATAAGAGAGCTAATGAGATGATTGTTTGAGGCAACATTTTTCGAGGAAGCATTTTTGAAGATAATGTTTACTTTATAAAAAACTGCGGGCATAGACAGAACGGCATGTTTTCCTTAGCCTCTGGCGACATTTTGTGAAATTTTTCTTTATATATATATATATATATATATATATATATATATATATATATATATATTTGATATTCTTGAACGAAACAATACAACAAAACTAAAAAAGTTCGGTAAATTAGTCCAATGAAAGAAATTCTCATCGAGTATAAATCCGACCTTGTAAACACGTCATCTTTTATTAAGAAGCAGTTATTTTTCCGATTTTTTTTTAGGAAAAAAAACCGGTGTTATAAAATAACAATACAAACACATTGATTGAATATCGCATCTCGACTTTCATAAATATTGTTCTTAAAATAATTTGCCTTGAATGTTTACAAACGCTCGACTGCAAAACTATAAATATATAACAATTGCACCTTAGAATGTAAATTTATTTGCGAAGTTTTTTCCGGCAACATTTTTAGTAAACACGTAATTACTGTTATTATTTTTCAAAGTACATTCACTAATTTATTTTCTTTTGTACAATATTTACTCCAGTTTATTATTGACATTAAATTGTAGATTTTAATGCACTACTTAATTTTATCATATTTAATAATAAAATCAATTTATTTTGATTGATTCTGTTATTTATTTTAATTTGTTGATTCAAACTTTTATATATATATATATACATACATACACAGACAATATATAGAAAAAAATATTGTTTGTGGTCCTTATCAATTTACCATTAGTTAGTGAAAGATTCTAAATTTTTCTTGAAGAATCTATTTTATTACTGGCGCTCTGATAATAATGACATCTTCAAAATGCGCATTAGCTTATCGTTGTTATAAACAAATAAAGTGAATAATATGTAACTACTGAACATTTACTAATATATATTGAGGTGTTTGCATGATAGTTCATTGTGTGAAAGTAAATTTGCCATAGTTTTAAAATAAATAATAACAATCTATTATTTTTCCATAAATTTTCGAAAGAATTATTAATATCTAATGCGTTTTTATAATTACTAGTTCAAAACTAATAATTTCCTTAACTCATTAATTGTCTTTTTTTACCTATATCTTTCCCATTTCCATTTCAGACCTTTGACTCCTTTCATTAAATTTATAATAATTCATATTTGTTTTCGAATACATTTTATTCACTTCATAGCCAGTTTTGCTTTTCCTAATTACGTCCTTTGATTGTCTACGAGTTATTTGAGATTTTTTTATTCCTTAAAGTTTATATATATATATATATATATGGATAGATAGATAAATGAATCCAAATCTTTTTCGTGCAAAGAAATTAAGTAACTTTTTTTACTTAAATATATTTCTTTATATTTTAATTTAAAAGTGCAAATCATACTAAATAATGATTATAATATAAAAATTATATAAACGTCAAAATCCTCTAACGATTAACTTGAATAAATAATTTTTGCAATAATTTCACAAGTTTCTTCCGATTTCAAAACTGATCTAGATTACAACTATGGAATGTAATACAATTTTGTAGTGGTACAAATAAACACTACTATTGTAAAAAATAATTTAAAAATTTCAATAGAAATATTATAATAAATTAAGCAGAATTAAAAAAAATAATTACAATAAAAACTTCAAAATTTTAATATAATATAAAGAACAAACGGTTGTAACATACAGAAATGTATTTAATTGTTTACGGAATTAAGAAAATTCAACTATTAAAAACTATAAACACTAGATACAACCTGCACATATATGTCTTTTGCTTATATTTCATCCAAAAAAAGAAAATTATGGAAAATAAGTTTTACACTTCCATTTAGAAAAAACGCGCCTCGTTTAAATCATGCCATTAAACACAATTATAATAACGTATGAACGAACATCATCAAGTATCGTTTTTCCTATTAAAATTGAATATGTATATGTATAAAAGTTAACAATTCCGAAAATACAAAAAGTATTAAACAATGTTTCAATAGTAACTTATTTTATATATTTTTAAATCAAAGTTGAACAAGTAAAAATTCTCATATATTTCAATATTTTCAAAGTTTGTATGTGTATGTCTATATTTGTCGTTCCAAATTCAAATTTAATCGCTATTATTAGGAACATGTTTTAAACTTATACGTACGAGAGTTTGTACAATAGACTTTGAAAGCAGAATAATTTGTCCAAGACTTAAACTATGGTAGTCAGTTATAATTTTAAAAAGTACTTTTTAAAATTTAATGTAATTTAATTAAAACTTAACGCAGTTATTTAATTTGAATATGATTCCACACAGCATTCAAATAATAATAATAAAACAATTAATGAATAACGAACAGAAAATAAAATGTTTGGACATATAAAAATTCCCATAAGTTATGAATTAAATTTCAATAGTTTTGTTAGTTATGAATGCTTTTTGTAATTACTGTAAATTGTTCATTATGTTAATACTAAAATTAGTATATTTAAAAAAAATAATGAGTGTATTTCATTTTTAACACTTTTATGATTTTTATCAACTATATGTAGACATTTGTGTTTTTAAAATTTCTGTTACGATCACCCATTTCAGTATTTTTGATTTTATATGAAATATATTCAAAATATTTTCAATGGATTCGTTTACTATTATAATATATATATATATATATACACACACACACACACACACACTGATGTGTAAAAGTATTCGCCATATGTAAAAATGTATCCTACTGTTTTTATTTCAGTAATTTCTACCATATAATAGAATTAATTATTGTTTTTTGTACTTTTTTTTCCAATGAATATTATATTTAAGATCAATTAAATATATTTTTTTAAATGTCACGACTTTATTATATTATATCAATTAATTGCTTATATTATACATGTGGCGAATACTTTTACACGTCAGTTTATATACACACATACATGTATATGTTTGTTGGACTTCAGAAAAACAGAAGTTACAAACGTTAAAATAACAATAAAAAAATTAAAATGGAAATGGATTAGTTATACAAAAAGAAAATAAAAGATTACCAGTGAAAAACAAAAATTACTGATTGATAATCTAGAAATATAAAAAGGTTCACGAAGAAATTAATAGACAGGTAGAATAGAAAAAAAAACAAAACAAAAAAAAACAATAAATCGTTGGTATGGAATGGAAGACAAAAACATTAAATAGATGTATGTGGAAAGTTTTAGGAAATTTTCATTCGGCAAGGTATAAAAAAAAACTTGTGATAACATACGTGTGTGTGTATTGTGTGTGTGTGTGTATATATACGTATGTGTATATATATATATATATATATATATATATATATATATATATACACACACACACACACACACACACACACACACACACACACACACACACACACACACACATTGACGCACATAAGTCATCGCCATATGGGTAACATAAGCAATTTATTGATATAATTCAATAAAGTCGTTAAATTAAATAAGAAAAATTGATTTAATTGATAATAAATATAATATTCATTAGAAAAAAATACAAAAAAGTAATTAATTCTATTATATAGTAGAAATTGTTAAAATAAAAACAGTATGTTACATTTATCCGGGCAAAAAATATCAACATTTTTTTAAAAAAAAAGAGTTTAATATCTCGTTTGTTTCCCTTTTCTTTTTACAACTTCATTTAAACGATTTAGTATTGAATAAATTATTTTTTTTATTGTTTCTGACGTTATATTTGCCAAGCAAAAATGTAACCACTGTGTTTATTTTAGAAATTTCTACGATATAATATAATTAATTATTGTTTATTTCGAATGAAAATTATATTTACTATCAATTAAATAAAAAAAGTTTTTAATTTAACGATTTCAATGAATTATATCAATAAGTTCCTTATGTTACTCATATGGCGATGACTTATGTGTGTCAGTATATATATATATATATATATATATATATATATATATATATATATATATATATATATATTTGTCTGCGTGCACTGAACACAATATAACTTTGGAAAAATATTTAGTAAAATGAAAGTGAAATAGGGAAAAATAGTGCAAAATTTTCACAAAACCTATATACAATACATAATAATAAAGAATTATATATAAAATAAAATCTATTAATTGTACCACCGCCACAACATAAAAAAATTACCTAATAAATTTAAAATAATAAAACAATAAATAATTATATATATATATATATATATATATATATATATATATATATATATATATGTTTATGTTATGTATACATTACATTTTGTAAAATTACACTGTAATTATTATCAAATTTTTGTACATAAAACATGATACAATTATCTGGTGTTATTCACAAAAGTATACAAATAATTTGATCTATTTATAAAACGATTACGAATGATATACCTTTTATCACAGTACGATAATTAAATTTGTTAAAACAAATATACATATGTACATGCCATATATCAGCTGTATTTATTGCATGTGAAATTAAATAAAGGTGAACGCATTATCTCCAGAGAAGCTAGTGTAAGAAAAATGTTTACGCCTGTCAATTAAAATAAGTTGGTATAGAAGCTTGTGTAAATATATTAAAAAAATACCTATATTAGGGGAAAGAAATGCGACAGCAATCCAATTAAGCTTCTCATAATGTAGAGATCTAAAAATACGTGTATTTTCTACCTAAGCACTGGATAATATAATATAAGAAAATAAACATGTACAAAAAATACCACATATACACAATATAAATATATATATATATATATATATATATATATATATATATATATATATATATACATAATATATATAAATAAATTTTATACATATATATACAAGTGACAAAACGAAATGTACGGCAACATGGCGTATCCCAGTGTCAGACCAATCAAGTTAGCTGTGACGATCGAGGCGACAATGAAATAGATAGAGACTTCAATACAAAAACCATGTACTAGAGAGAGTTATATGCATAGAATGGCAACGACGTCGTCGTGCACTTCAGTTGAATTCTGGCTGTTGCCAGGCCGCTAGGCTAGTATGAGTCCTCAACATGTACACGGATTCTTAGTTATATGCCAAAAAAAAACCACGTACAAAGTTATTCAATGAAATATTCGTACTTATGCACTATAACAAATAAGACTCATATTGAACATAAATTTTACAAGTAATTTGTTTATTTTTAACCGTAAATTGTTTTATGATTTTGTATGTATATATAGGATCATCCAAATGTGACGCCTAGTTTGTGTTTTATTAAATAGAAACTATACGTTTCTTTTTAATAAAATACAAATCTAGGCGCCACATTTGGATGACCATATGTGTGTATGTGTGTGTGTGTATAAATATATATATATATATATATATATATATAAATAAATATATATATATATATATATATATATAATCCTTATCAGCCTCTTTATATATTAATTGCTGAATAAAAGCCTCTCCCAAAACTAAAATATATGTATATGTATTATTTGCAATAAAATAAAATGCATTGAGCGTTAAATAAAAAGAAAAATCGTTTTTAAGTTTCATTCGGAAACAAATCGTATTTTTTTTATTACAATTAAATTTACACTAGATAATTTCATTTAGTTTATAAAAATATAATCAAATTCCAATATGTAAGCGTTCAAAATTAAGTATACGTTGTCAAAATATACAATTTAAATTCATGAATTGTACAATGATGTTTTCGTAAATAATTTTAAATTATGAATAAATTAATTTTGTTATTGCATGTATCAATAGTTTGCTGTGTTTCCATTATTCTTTATGACTTGTTCAAAATCTTCTTAAATATTTTCTACTATTTTTTTTAACATTTGCAGATCAATTCTACTCCTCGATACAATCATCTATTTTTAAAAAAGACCTGCGTTGTCCTAATTTTTTTAATATTTTGATTCAATATCATTCATAAATGTTATGTGGAATTCAGATCCATCAATTGGGCAGATCATTCCAATTTTTGGAATAGTCTGTCAATTGGCTGAAAAAATCGGTCCTTCAGCAGTTAATTTTGCTCTAACCAAACTCTTGATGTTTTCTTAACTCTATGTAAGAGAATAGAATTTACTTCTTTGGTTTATGAACGGGTTTTTTTTTTGTAATTTTTTTTAAACCAGTTTTTCTTAAATGTCATTTATTGGTCAATAACAAAATGTTTAGCAAAAAATTCTTTTTAACATTTTTGGCAATTACAATTGGATTTTTAATGGCTTTTTGGACAAAATTTTTATTATTTCATGTCATCGTAGCCCATTTACGGTTTTGTGCAATTTGTTCAACAAATAATTTAATTTTTTACTATTGAAGTATTTAATATTTTAACTGATTTTATATTTTTCCTTGCAGTCATCTTTAACATTTTATATTTATTTGATAATTCGTTTTTTTTATCTTTAACAATTAATAGTATTGTCTCTAATCTTTTCCGCATTTTTCAGATTTTACATGAGCAAAATTTGAATTAAACATGTAAAGACAAATCATAAAAATAACCTTAGACAAAATAATATACATTAATTACCAAAATCACTTCAAACGTAATTAACTTGAAATGTATAATTTGGATCAATATCGTATACTTACTTTTGACCCCTTATAAAACAAGTAAGTACAGTATTTTTCAATATTTACTCAACCGATATCAATTAACAAATGTTATCTTTAACGTAGTTTTATTCAATAGACTTGTACAACGTTAGATACCTTAAAAAAAGAAATTTTATTCCCTGAAATTCACACTCTATTTTCCAAAATATAAACTCAATTCTAAATTGTTATTGAATTAAATTATGAATAAGCATTTAAAATGCTAAATTGAATTTTAAAAATTTTATTTGAACCAACAATGTATTAATTCATTAATTACAAAAAAAATTATAGATTTTTCACGATTATAATTAGTTTTATGGAATGTGTTTTATACTTTTTTACAAAATAAATATTTGGGTACAAATTGTTTAATTATATGAAAAATATTTATTTTCGATTTACGTACTGCATAACTAATACTTTTCGAAGTATTAAACATATTCATATATGGCAAACGTAAAAATATGATATAAATATACAAAAACAAACCGAATTAATAAATAACATATATAAAAAACAAATGTTATCAGTAAAATTACATAAAGAAATGAATTTAAAAAAATATAAGACAAACGAAACGAAATTTTCCCAAAATTTATTTATAACAATTTTAAAATAAAGAGTCAAAATCGTTCGAACGAGAGAATAGAGAAGTATAAGGAAAAAGTAACAACCAAACCGCCTCCAATTTGCTAATAATCTTAAACACTTCGGAAGAGTTAAGAAATACGATTTAAAAATTTCTATATTTATTTATAAATTTTTATAAAAAAAACCCACTGTCTATAATAATATTTTTAATTATTTTAAAAATGTACACAAAAGAATTTTACAACGTGGCTTCGCAAAAGTAGCAATAACTAATAATTTTTAACAATTGTTTTTATGTTATAAACTTATACATTATATTTATATACTGTATTTTGCACAGAGAAATATAATTCAAAAATCAAACCTAAATGTAGATTCACACAAGACAGTGTTATTGTTTACTGTGTGAATTTTATAATGATTTTCAAGTGACGTACATGAGAAAATATTTAACAAAAAATAATTCTTATTTATAATTTTTACTACTAAACTTTACCTTTTAAATGATGAACTAATCTAAGAGAGAAATATACAAAAAAGATATTAATTTTTGCGATACTTAATTTTATATTACATTTGATACTAGTCGTTTGTCGTTTAAAAAGTAAACCAATTAAAAAAAAATAATTAAACATACCACAACACTGGAAATGCTATTTTGATATTAAATTATTATATCTACATAAAATTATAGTTTTTTCTGTTTCATTTGCGATTAATAAAACATATGATAAGTATTACAAATAAATTGTTTTAGTAATAATTAAAGAATGTGATTTTTTGACATAAATTTGATATATATATATATATTTAATTAAATTTATGTCAAATTTAATTAAATTTAATATTATTTATATCCCATTGCAGCTACCACACAAATAAATTATACAAACCTTACTCATTTCATACAATTGATATCGTAAATAATATTATATGAATAGATCATGTACACATATTGAATACATTTCTAATAATTCGTGATTATATTTAGTAAATAATTATTTGTACTGTTATTAAAATGTACGCGTTTACATGAATAATGTCTGAAATACATTACAGGTGTAGAATTGAAATAACATCTTGAAAACATTAATTTGTTAAAATAGTTTTACTTCTTTTTTAATTGTAAATAGATAAAAAATATATACAACGACACATCGTCCAAGTAATAAAATTACTTAGATGACATAAAATATTTAATTACATATTCAACTATACATTTAATAAATAATTAATTTTATATTCTAAACATTTTTTTAACATATTTCAATCTATCTACATACTACAACATTAGTCACGTTTTTTGAACAATAAACGCAAATAGTAATAAACAATAAAAAAAATGAGAAGAAATAAAAACTAATCAGTTAAAATTTATTAAAAAATAATTAGAAATAATCTTGATCAATGTAGTTTCAAGTCATTTGATACAAACAATTTATTTAGAGCATTTTTTAAAATTATAAGTAAAATGTACAACGTTAAAAAATAATAAATACAAAAATATTATTTATTTCTAAAAAAAAATCTAATTACAAACGTTAAGTTACCATGAAGAACGCAACCTATATAATGTATAACTTCATTACCTATTCACTTATAAAAATTTACTAATTCTTCATAACTGTAATATTTTTAATTAAATTTATAAAAAAACAAACACACATAATATCTCTGATACTTATTAAATTTGATTGTACCTATGTAGTATTTTTTCTTATCTAGGTTTTTCATATCTCCTGTACGAGTATGTGTCTGCTGCATTACTTAACACTAATGCACAGACAATATATATATATATATATATCTATATATATATATATATATATATATAAATATATATATATATATATGTGTGTGTGTGTGTGTGTGTGTGTGTGTGTGTGTGTGTGTGTGTGTGTGTGTGTGTGTGTCACTCACAATGATAACAAAAAAATGTTATTACACTTTTTTTAGAAATTAAAACATTAAATGAATTATTATATACATTATAAAGTAAAAAATATTACATTAATTGATAAAACAATATCTAAAAAATTGCACAATCTTTTAAAAATATGTAATGACATACTAATTCACAAGTTAACCAATGGTGCCGAAAAGTCTATTTATTATTCTATCTAAAAATATGTTTGAGGTAAAACTGGATTTATAAATATTATATAGAAATATTTTTTTTTGTGAGTTCAAATAGTAATTTGCATACGATTATAGTTTGAATGCTATAGATTTTAATTTATGAAAGATGGTATAAACAGTATATAAAAGACATCGAATGATGTAAGAATGAGTCACACACATGCATATATATATATATATATATATATATATATATATATATGATATAAACATAATACATACAACACATTATATTCAATATTTATTTATTTTATAAATACGTCCGCCAGTTTATTTCTAGATTAAAATTCAAAAATACGAAATTTATTTCTACATTAAAATTCATTAATAAAAATCAACTGGTTATTAATTAAAAATGAAAAAATTAAAGACACAACTTTAATGAAATTTATTTTTGAATAAAAAAAAAAAAAAAAACGATGGTTATTAAAATGTGTATCTACAGTGTAAACATTAAAGATGATGTTTTAATGATGTCCTTGCAGTGGTCAATGCTTATCTTCTCTAAGTTTTCCGTTAGTTTGTGTAGCACAAATCGAAAGAAAATTGTTATTTTGTTCAAATTGTATCCTTGGACACGTTAAACTCTTCGGCAAACATCCTACATGTCACATTCGAATCAAATGCATAAATTTTGCATACTTTTTTATAAGTTCGTCGTTAGTTGCAGTTTGAGGATGGTCTGGATCTTGAATCCTCATTGATGTTTTCTTTGCCATCTTCAAAACATCCATACCACTTGTAAATTTGTGAACGTGACAATTATCATCGTAAACTTGATGTATCAATTAAAGTGTTTTTATGAATGTTTTACCATGTTTAAAACAAAACTTAGATTTGTCCATTATTTCATTTTGTTTCCATGAAAATGTAATAAATAATATTACCATTTCAACCAACATATTTCAGAAATTACGTGTCATATTTTAGAAGATATGTCATATATTATGAAGATATATATGTGTAAATATCACTCTTTAAATTTTAAAACATACTGCAAGTTTCAGCGGGAAAATGAAAGTTCACTAAGGATATAAAATAAACAATAAAAATTAAACATCTTTCGCTTCAATTTTAAAAAACCTCACATACTGTATCAATTAAAAAATAAGACAGGTTTCATTTATGTTCTTTGGACATGAATTTTATATTATGTACTTTATTTTATTAAAATATTTTTAATCGACACCTTCTAATTGAATTCATATTTCAAATAAATAATGTAATAATTACGGCATAAAAAAGTATAACAAATTAAAAAAAATAAAATAAAATATAAAACATCAAAGTTTATATTATCATTTGTGTATAACACAATGCGAAAAAATAAAATTATCAATAAATAATATTCCAGACAGATGTTCATTATATTTGAACGTATTTTAAATAAATAACTAAACATACATAACGAAGTACTAACTCACACGAATATAAACATTCGTTCCTTCGTAAATTTATTTCTATTTCCAAGAAAAAATTAATCTGCTCTTTCTCGTTAACAGGAAAATGTATTGTGTTTCCAAGAAAATCTATATAAATAAATAACAACTTTCAATTCTTGCGGATTATTATAATCATGTCAAGAGAACAATTATTTATTAGTTATTAATGCAAGAATTTTTCATCTAAATTTTTAACACCGGGATAGTTGAAATGTATATTTATTCGACGATAAATTTCATTGGAACACGAATAATATACAATTAACAATTCCTATTTAATACAAAAATAATTTCAAAAGCTGTCAATATTCCGGACTCAGATTCGGTGCATGAGCTGAATATATTTCTCAATAGTTTCAAAGGTCATCCGTGCATGAAAATTAGATCCCACGACCTTTCAAACAACTAATAAGCGTACACAACAAAC
The DNA here is from genome assembly GCA_029203775.1 of Neoneuromus ignobilis. NCBI lineage: Eukaryota > Metazoa > Arthropoda > Insecta > Megaloptera > Corydalidae > Neoneuromus > Neoneuromus ignobilis. The sequence goes on along the minus strand of CP092091.1, from coordinate 32,485,261 downwards.
AATGCACAAGCCTTCAAAAAATTCAGTTGTATATTAATCAATTTAATAATAATGGATTCGTTTGAAATTCATTTTTAAATAAGTCGCTTCTTTTAATTGGTATTTATCAATTCATTTGACGAGAAATAAAAGTATAAATAAAAATTTAAACTGATTAAATTCATCAAATGAAATATGTTTTCGATTGGTTTCATATGTATAGCTTATTTTTTTTTTAATTTTAAGTATGAATGTGTGTAGAAAATTATTACATTTAATCCGGTGAAGAGAAACAGTTTTTTTAAAAAAAAGATTTGACAGAAAGTAATCGAAGTCACTTTACAATTCAAAATAAATAAATTATTATTTACGTAAGCATATTTAATGTTTTAATTAATAAATAAAGAAATAAACAAAGTTAATTTTAAACGTACGGTATCTTTGAATATTGATTGGCGATCATAAATAATATAGTAATACCAATTACATCACTAAATTATATTCATGACTAGAAATCGTTTTGTTTATTTATATATTTACTAAATAATTGATTCCATCAAAGGTAAAGTGTGCTATTATTATTGTATCACAATTTCCTTATTAATTATATCTCATTTTAGTTAAACTAATATTAGTTTAATTAATAACTTTCGTAACAACTTATAAATAGTATTTTGAACAAAGAACAAAAGTTTTCTAATATGACAGAAAATATTACATATATATATATATATATATATATATATATATATATATATATATATATATATAATTATACGTTTCTATTAAGAGAGAGAATGTTGCTGTTATATTTTATTCTCTATTTATTTATTTTTTTTTGTTTATTATTTAAGAATATTGTTATATACATTGTTATATACATTAATAATTTCATTCACTGACATCAGTATTAAAGTTCAAATTTAAGTTGAAATTAAAATAAAAATAAAATAAAAAAACAGATTAAAAATCTACGATAAACATTCATTATATAACTTAAATATCAAAACTATTAATAAATATTTTAACCATTTCTCAAACAATATTGTTAATAAACAAAATTATTTAATTAAAAATCTTTAACTGTCAACAAATATTTCATTTCCATCATGAAAATCATTAACAAGCAATTACTAGAATATTATATATTATAAAATGTTTTTTACTCAATATTATCACCTAAAATTTGAAATACATGGTTATTGTATTTATGCTGTTTAATTCTAAAATACATTAACAGATTTTACACATTTATTCCAAAATGAATAAACATGTTTTCTTTTTAATTAATATTTTTGTTGTCAAATGTGTTTTATTTTGCATGAATTTTATCCATACATGTATTAATATTTATATAATATCTTATAAAAAATTAGTTCAAAATGTTAAATATAATGTTGACTGTAATAATAAAAACAATATACATACATTCGTACGTATGTATGTATTTGTACGTATGTACGTATGTACGTATGTACGTATGTACGTACGTACATACATACATACATACATACATACATACATACATACATACATACATACATACATACATACATACATACATACATACATACATACATACATATATATATATATATATATATATATATATATATGTGTGTGTGTGTGTGTGTTTAGAAAATAGATATATATTTTTTGCACATATTTTTCTTTTTTTATACTCATTTCATGACATTGTAATTGCATTTTTCAAATGGAATGCAACACATTTTTATAAACCAGAATATGCGAAAAATTTCAAAAATTCTATTTAGATTTTTCCAAAAATTTCCTTATAAATAGTTCAGTTTATTATTGATGGCAACTGTATAATAAAATAACTATAAAATATTTCAAACTAAATTGTAGTTATAATTGGCAGATATTTTTACTATTGAGAAAATTTGTTTAAGGGCCTTAATTAGAAAATTCCTTTTAAAAAATGATTACAATTATTTTTTTTGGAACTAAAAGTTATGACAAATACTGTTTAGAAAAAAGAAAATATGAAATTTATTTTTTCAACAAAAAAAAACGTTCTATAATGATGATATAGACATCTAAATCAGTTTTAGTGAAAAAAGTGAACAATATGAATTTTAATGGAGCGAGTGATTCATTTATGTAAAAAAATTGAAACGCAGTATCAAATCAATAGTCAATAAAATGAATATAATTTTATTTAAAAATATATTTGATAAAATGTTTGAAAATACTGTAAAAGTTGTATTAATTGCTTTTAAAATAAATCATTAATGAAATAAAATGGAATAATAAATACAAGAACCAATGAAACAACAAAATATACTCGCCCTATAACTGAAATGTAAAAAAGAATAACAACGTCTATTTACAACATATACACGAATCAACAAAAAACATAACTAGAGAGAATAGCTTTTCTATAAGATTAGTGTAAAAAATATATTCTAGAATATATATATATATATATATATATATATATATATTATTACCCAAAAACAAATCTATAACATATTAAATTTCACCGATAAACATGTCAGAGATTCATTGAAAAATGAAACAATAGATAAAAGACAAATTCAAATATATATTTTTTGGTTCTATTGTACGTTATGAATAAACGTCAAAATATATAAAAAATAGTTCTTATATTGCATATTAAAACCATTAAATGTGGAAGATCAACTTTATTAATATGAACATGTTTATTGTATCAAGAGTTAAATGCATTTTTCTTAATAATAATGTACGTGAAAAACACGCGGGGTTTATATTAATATATTGACCTAGTTTTTTTTTTTTTTTTTTTTTTTTTTTTTTTTACTAGAGGATAAAATACAATAAGTTAGACATTTTAACAGAGTTTCAACGTAAAAGCACATGTTCAATGTAAAGAAATGTTTTTACAAAAGCAAGATTAATATTAAATCTTGTTTAGAACAATCAAACTTAAATCTTAATGAAAATCTGCTGTAATATTAGGAAGACGGCGAATGACATGAATCAAGAAATAAATGACCATCCATTGAGTATAAATAGTAATCACTATAGAAAAATATCGCATTTTAATGTAATTCTCGCTTCATTAATATAAAGAAATTACAGAATATCAGAAATAAATTAAAATGAATAATCATAAGGCTATTAATTACTCCGTTGACAAAATCCTTGTTAATATTGATCTATCAAATATAATATTTCATCAAGATAGTTTCCATGTCAAGCGACACGACCTTTGATAAATTAATTTTGAAAAAAATACAATTTTGATATTTAAAGCTGTTTGCTCAGACAACGGATTTAAACCTGATTAGATATTTGTAACATCAATTAAAACAAATCATAAATATAACAAAAACAATTAATAATTAAAAATATCCTTTTGTTATTAATTAATCCAAAAGTTTAAAAACGTCCAAGCAGTAATTAAAGGGGTTATAAAATATTAAAAATTATTAAATAAATAGTTTTAAATATATCCATGAAGTTTTTATTAGAAATTCCTACAATTTAATTAGAAAATAATGCAGAGGTATACTAATTTTTCCTGTAACGTATACATACATACATACATACATACATATATATATATATATATATATATATATATATATATATATATATATAAGCTTAATTGAAATAAAAATATGTAAATGTATTTCAAGACATAAATAACTTTATATTTTCGTCATAAATTTATATCAAAATAATATTTAATACAGTAAAGCAATTATCGTACTAACTTACTTTCCAGTCATTTTAAAATCGTACTTTCAGAGCATAAATGGCTTAATTTTAAAATTTCCACGCAATTAAACAACATACCGATTTATTTTCTAATGATATTTAAAAACACACTGAATTATATTCCACACTAAGTCTGTCGTCACTATTGTAGACAAAAATAAAAGTTTAATTTTTTTATAAAAATCATTTAACTATAAATTTATATATATATATATATATATATATATATATATATATATATATATATAAAACTATTTCAAATGTGAATCTATATATTTAACACAGAAATTAGTTTTATAACATTTGAAATTAAATTCGTTTGAGTTTTGAACGAGAATTAAAATTAATAATTCAAATAATTTATTTTAATACAGGAATTAAAGTAAAACGATATATATATATATATATATATATATATATATATATATATATATATATATATATATATATATATATATATATATATATATTAATTATATTACATTTTTCAATAAGAACAATTTAAAAACATACAAAACGTATAAGTAGATACGTATTACTTATATATGGAATATTTGATAATTGTTCATTACCACAATAATACCTTGAATATTTATCTATTTGATAAAAAATAGAGCAAGTTGAAGTATCTTACCATAATTTAAAATGAATATTTTGATATGCTCTTACCTGAAAAAAAAGAAAGTTTATATAAGAAACATATATATATATATATATATATATATATATATATATATATATATAATTAAAAGTGTGTGTGTGCTGAGTACTGTGTTTAAAATGAGAGATAATACTCTTATCTTTTTATCTAATATGTAATATGGCTTTTCATACCACATACTGAATTATATACATCTGTACATTACATAAATTTCGATAAAGTACGAAAAAATTATGAAAATAAATTAAATATAATTTCTTCATTGTTACAGTAATAAAACCATGGCTTTTTTTATAAAAAGGACCCAATATAATGACATCAACAACAATTACCACCAATTAAAAAAGTAAAAAAATCTTACACAAATATTATAGCTATTTTTTGAAGGGGTTTAGAAAAAATATTGTTAAGAAATGTATTTAAACATAAAAAGTCATTGAAAATACTTAACGTTTTTAACAGTGCAGAAGAGAGATGCAATTACATAAGTATTCCAAATACACACGTTAAAGATTTGTCATTATTGCAAGACATCAAGTTAATTTATGTTTCAACAATTTCGAATTCGATTATACCGAAATATGATTTGAATTTATTGTACCGACCACGTTACATTCTGACTTAGCACCATTTTAATTTAGCACTAATTATTTATTTTTAAAGTTGCGCGAAAAAAATGAAAAAGTGATTTCATCAGTTTTGGTCTATTTTAAAAATAAAAGTTCTAATTTTTTCGTAAGATAAATGGAGAGATTTTAATTAAATTCTAATAAAAAATGGTCCAAATGAAACTGAATAATGTAATATGTAAATGTATATCCAAATCTTTAGATTTACTTGGGTCCCTCTATATATGTTAAATTATTGTATAAAGACAATATAGAAAAAAATAAAAAGTTGTTTTGTATTAAATTAATTAAAGTTTAAAATTATAATGTTGCTAATTTTTTGTTGTTATTCTAACAGTATTTCATCTTTAGAGAAAAAAATAAAGAATTATTTTTTTTCGAATACATAGTGTATGAATACTTTTTTTACTCACTATAAATGCACGAAATCAAATATTTAATGTCAACAGTAATTTTCCATCGAATAATATGACGACACACTTTTATTTCATATAATCTTCGTCGATTTGAAGGTTGTTACCATTCTATTTCACAATATTCTAAATAGTAGTATTTATATTTTTTTAAAGTCAGTCATATAAGAAAGTACAGGTACGTTGACTATTTAAAATTAATTTACCACGCATATACAATAATAAAAAAAGGAAAACATGAAATCTGATAAAATTAAAATGAAATACACATTATTATGCAATATGTATAAGAGATTCAATTATTTACAACGTAAGGAATGATATTACCATATTCACTGTCTTGATATGATTCACTGCTACATAATTATAATTTTAGATACCACTACAATTAGGATTCTCATCTAATTATATATTTCTTAAACGTGAATTTTTGGCACGTAAACCGACTTAAAACAGTAAACAGAACGAAATATTTTCTATTCATAATACCAACATTTCATTCGCATTCTCTCGTTCTTTTTGTAACAAAATGAACACTATTTCTTTTCATCTGAAGCACTATTCACCATAATATAAAAACGATCACGTTAATATTTAATTTATATATCTTAAACGTTTTTAACCAATGTAAATGTTTTAATCTAATGTAATTTTAAGTTGTATGTTTTATACCAATTTTTTAAAAAAAAAACTGCCAACAATCACTATTTTTGTATAAACAACAGCACCGGTCGATCATGTATAAATTCTGATTGTCGATTAAAAACGAACTCTATTTGTTGACAATTATTGATTTTTTTATAAAAAAATAAAATAACGGTTTATAGCCTTTCACATTTACAATTTAGTTGAATACAATATTATATGTATTTAATGATAAAGTAATGTAAAAGTATTATGTATGTGTAGCTCAAAGTAATATAATTGATCTATTCATCGTAAATATTAATGATTTTCCAATTAGGGTAATTAAAAAAATCCATATTTTTCGATTACGGGGTTATTCACAAGAAAATTATATACAAATATGAAACTGAAGACTTATAAAATACAAAATAATACAAATATTTGATTTATGTAAATATCTCAGGGAATAATATTAATCATTTTTAACGTAGTATAAACATATTTCTAATAGTGTAAATATAATTTCTAATAATCTTAAATTTGTAATAAAAATAATCAAATAATATAATTTTGTTATAAGAAGTACTTAAGTAGTGCAACAGATCCACAAGAATTATATAACACTATTTCATAACAACTTATATAATATATAAAAAATAACATTACAAATATTAGGATATGTATTTAATAAAAATAGATTTAGAGAGAAAGAACTGGATGCAAGGATTAACAATGAAAAATTAATCTGTTATCTTAATATAATTTACTTTGAGCAGTATTTATTTGATAAAATTAATATATATTAATGAATATATATGAATATATAATAGAAAAACACTAATTGAATGTTCTACGTTAAGGATGTGAGTTACGGGTACTAAAATAAAGGGATAAAACAAATTTAAAACCGTGAAAATGAGCTATTTAAATGGAATGTTCATGTTTGTAGGTCAAGAAGAATAACCAAATAAAAAAATAAGAATAAGGTTATAAGCAAAGATGATATTATAGAAAGAAATGAATGTGGGAATTTACAATCTTTTGGTAACGTGTTACGAATAAATGGAAAAAGTAAACACCAAAAAGTATAAAACGAATAAAAGATACAGCGAATACAGTGAAGATTCAAGAAAGATAAACCAAGAAGATAATGAAAACAGTGCATGTGGTAACAGAAAAAAGATAATCAATGGAAAACGATATTTAGAATTAGTTAATATGGAAATTGAGAAAAAAAGCGATTATCAGCCGTAAAATGTTTGCTTCATTGTACCTTTCTAAAGCATGTAAAAGAGGTGTCAAGCAAGGGAGAATTTTAATTATAGAATAAATATTCTTTTGAGAAATATAACTGACCACGTATTAAAAATTAAATTATAAAAAACAGATTAAAACAGTTAAATCTCTCAAGGTGATTAGATTGGAAATTCCCTTTATTTAAATTTACTCAAACCATATCTTACTTAAAGCTTTTAAAATCAAAATGAGAAAAGAAAACAATAAAAAGTATTTGTATTTGAATATACATCTAAAATGCATTCATTTTTCAGAAATTCTTTAGTTGATTCATTTAAAGTAGTGTCATGTGACAACAATTAACTTTAAATATTATTTGTAAAATAAAAACATATATACTACTTTTTTAAAAAATACACACACACATACACGCACATTATACAGCAAAACATTATGCGAACAGAAATATTTAAAAGCGTAAAAATCTAAATATGTAAATATGAATATTTATCTATGAGGACAATAAATTTAATGATAAGCATTCTTTTTTTTACACTGAGTTGAATATTTTTCACATAAGCTTTCCAATTTAATTCATTATTTTTATAAAAATGAATTCACTCGCATTTGATAAAACCGCTTGAACCCATTTCTGTGATTTATTATTTATTATATTTTTTTGTAAAAACAAATTTAGTTCATTGACTAAAATAGTAGTGGGTTTACGGAGAAAAAAGAAGTAATTAATGCCTCATATATATTTAAACTTGAATCCTTAATGACAATCAATTAAAAAAATACACATCAATACATACTCCTACTTTGAATCAAAAGTTTTCATAAAATTACCTAAAGGTGGAATAAAGTAATGAAACTAAGGACAAAGTTACAACAAAAATAGTAACGTAAAAATGTAACAATTAAATATTTTTTAATAACAATTTATATAAATCACTTTTTAATTTATAACACAAATACTTAGTAAAATTTAAATAAAATAAATATTCAAGTGCTTGAAGGTAATTTGGTACAATATATGAAATTTTTAGCGATAGTTCATTAGTTGCATTATTATTTAGATAAATAATCTAAAGTTTTCCAAAAATTGGTAATTGAATGCCCTAGTAATTATAAAATTTTCGATGCTAATAAAAAAAAGTATTATACTTTTTATTACTTATTTCAAGTACAAGATAATACGATGAAATGTTTTCTTTCTTTTTTTTAAAAAAATACGTTTACACTTGATAAGTTCCCTAATTCAAGTTCATTAGATAATTATTTTTACTTAACATACAAATAAGACAAAAAAATATTCAAGTTTTAAAATGCATTCAAGTAACAACAGGTGGAATAAAAAATATAGTAGAAATATTATTTATTAAAATACACTACTAGCAATATCATAACTTAACATAAATAGTAAATAAGAAAGAAAATATATGCAACATATGAAATAAATATATTTGTGTTAATAGACATACTTTCATACAAACAAATGTATACACACATACATATATATATATATATATATATATATATATATATATATATATATATATATATATATATATATACATACACACGAGGGTTATTTGATAAGTGTGGTAAATTTATTTACTGTTTAATTTAATTAAATTTTTCAATTTAGTTTTTCTTACTTTTTTACCACACTTCTCAAACGACCCTCGTGTGTGTGTGTGTGTGTGTGTGTGTGTGTGTGTGTGTGTGTGTGTGTGTGTGTATGTATGTGTGTGTATATATATATATATATATATATATATATATATATATATATACACATATATAATCATTATTATATCAGTTTATATCAACCTATTTTTGAACAAAAGTCTACAATAAATGTTATCACTTATTGATATTTGGTCATACTCGCCACATTAACTAGACAGTACAGTTTGATTTTTTTATTCAGAGTTTACTCTCTAAGGGACAAATTGCCTAAATAAATAAAAAAGCTTAGGAAAAACATAAATAAATGGGACGAAAACAAAAAATTATTGGAACAGATTGGAACGGAAAAACATTGAATTTGCCCAAGTGGAAAGTTTTGGGAGAGGTCATCAGACAGTAATGAATACAGAGAAGCTACTGTTTATATATATATATATATATATATATATATATATATATATATATATATATATATATATATATATATACATAACGTAACAGTTAAACATTTTTCTTTAATTTAAAATTTTCACAGATCATGTTTTTTCTTCTCGTCAACATATACAAAACTGCCTAATTTTCAAAAAGATTTCCATATTACGCAGACGATTTAAATGTATAACACACAAAATTTTCAACGTCTGCTCTTTTTTCATATCCAACAATTTGCGAGAAGTGCGTCGTACACGACTGTATTTTCTGAATCTCATTATGACTAAAGTATGTGCATGTGCTACAATTCATAACAGCGCGACTACTATCTTTGTTCAATCTTCACTTGTACATTTCAACTATCTTTCTA